>JAWZSL010000057.1:1800000-2334792 GCA_034769285.1 Lutjanus argentimaculatus | reverse complement strand
AGGAGGCACACCCGCCAAGATCTGCTATCGAACTTGGGTCAAACACGGTTGCCCTCTCTCTCCGTTCCTGTTATTGCAATGGAAGAGCACTGCAAGTGTCAAAGGCAGAATATGTTTTTTGTAACAAGTCACGCCCACTTTGAGCAAACATGACTAAACTTTACGACCGGGCTCGGGAGGGACACCAGATCGCGCTGGCCAAATTTCGTGCGAATGCGAGCAACTTTTTTGTCGCTTAATGTTTCTCTGTTTATAGCGCCCCCTGTGGCCCAATTTGCGGCAAATTTGGCACAGAGCCTCTGGTTCACCTTGGAAACAAGTGACTTGAGTTTCATGTTGATAGCTTTTACTTTGACAAAAATATGCAACAGTATGTGTTTTTTTAGCTAGCAGAAAAAAAATGTTTATTTATACGTAGCGCATTTTTTGGAGTAGCAAAATTCTTTTGATAACTTTTGATCAGGCACATCTGGAGACTGTGTCTGCAAAGTTTCGTGCGGATGGAGCGTAAACCCTAGGAGGAGTTCGAAAAAGTAGGTTTTTGACATTTAGCGACTTACAAAGAGAAATATGCTGTGGGAGTGGGCGTGGCCTATGTCAAAAGATGCAGATGTATTTAGGGAACACGTGGATATAAAGTTTTTGAAGATGTGATTAAAAATGTGGAAGTTACAGGCCAAAATGCATTTGCGTCCATTACAGTGCCACCTAGTGGAGTAGATGCACAATTTTTGGTGTGGGTGGTCTGTGAGCTATTCTATATATACCCTGTAAAATTTCACAGCCCTCAGCATAAGACTTGAGCTGAAATAAATGTTTGTTGTTTATCTTGTAATAAGCCACGCCCACTTTGACCAGTCATGATTGTCTTCAAGATATGGCCTCAGGAGTGACCCAACATCATACCCACCAAATTTCGTAAAAATCGGTGTTGCTGTTTTAGAGATATAAATGTCCCATATTTGCAGCGCCCCCTAGTGGCCAACATTAGCCAAATTTTGCTGACACACTCACAGTGACATGCCAACCAAGGATTTCAGACTTGGTGTCGTTATCATTTATTTTGACCGAGATATGCAATTGTTCGCGGTTTTTATAGCTAGCTTGAAAAATTTATTCGTTAATAATTTGCGAATAGTTTGACGGATCAAAATTCTTTTGATAACTTTTGGTCAGGTCTATCAGAAGACTGTACGTACCAAATTTCACACAGATCGGACAAACCCCAAGGAGGAGTTCGAAAAAGTAGGTTTTCCAGTTTTCGCGATTTTGCGGGAAAAAAATTCTAGGCGGAAATGGGCGTGGCCTAGCCCACGTGATTCAGGGCTATTCAGGGAATCTGTGGATATGAGGCTTTTGAATGTGCGACATACGGTGTGGGAGTTATAGCCCAAAACACGTTTCCCTTGTTATAGCGCCCCCTGCTGGCAGACATATGTGATTTTTTGCGCCTGAGGTACGTGCAGGGGTCTGGACCAACCCTCCAAATTGCACCACCCTCCCATGCACGGTTTAGGCCGCAGCACCACTTTTACCAACGGAAGTATAAAAATAATAATAAAAACTTTAACAAAAACAATAGGGTTCCCAGCACCGCTGGTCCTGGGAAACGCGTATGCTTGCATACGCGTTTCCCCAGGCCCCGCGGGCTTGGCCCCCTAATTAACCACCTCCACAAACTTAAATCTGATATCTGTTTCTTACAAGAAACTCACCTCACAGAGGCCAGAGTCTCAGAAAATCACAGCTACATGGATTGGCCAAACATACCACTCCACTTACATTTCCAAAAAACGAGGTGTTTCCATATTAATCAGCAAAAATACTCCATTCACTCATAACTCAACTGTAACAGATCCAGAAGGACGCTATATTATCATATTATATATTTATGATATATTAGATATTATCATATCTGAAAAATTGGAAAAGACACTTTCACACTAGCAAACATCTATGGTCCCAACATAGACTCTCCCCCCTTTATTCACTCTCTATTTACGGCACTATCCAACTTCCCTGACTCACAACTCGTTCTTGGAGGTGACTTTAATTTAGTTTTAGACCCGCAAATCGACTGATCCTCCTCATCATCCACAACCAAACCCAATCACTCCACATCCGTGCTAAAACAATACATGTCAGATTATGGGCTGATGGATATCTGGAGGTTAAAAAACCCAAACACTCAAGAATACTCCTACTTTTCACCTCACCATAAATCATACTCCCGTATAGACTATTTTTTGGTTAATAATTCCCTCATTTATAACATAATCGACCCTACCATCCATACAATTATCATATCAGATCATGCCCCGGTCAGTATCACTATTTTAACACAACACCAATCTCTTCCCCCCTCCAGGTGGTGTTTCAATATCTCACTTCTAAAAGATAAACAATTTCAGGAATATTTCAAACAGGAATGGGCATCCTTCATTGAAATCAATGACACTCCAGAAATATCAGCATGCACACTATGGGAAACAGCAAAAATTGTTATGAGAGGTAAAATAGTATCATACTGTGCATACAAAAAAAAAGGAAGAAACAGTTAAAGAAGAAAAACACAGAGGGATGGTGAAGAGATTGGACCTCCTGGCCTGTTCATACGTCCTTCTGATTCAATTATAAAAGAGAACTTCGAGAACAACATGAATTTAAATCAATATAAAGAAACAAAAAAACAGAAATATATTCTCCTTAAAATTCGGACAGCAAAAACTTTGAATTTGGTAATATAACAAGTAAGTTTTTAGCAAATCAACTTAAAACCGCAAACAGAAAAAATCCACTATATTATGCCCTCACAGGACTTTCTGGATAACATAACCCAAAAGACATTCAATAATAAATGACTCATTCCGTTCTTTTACTCCAATCTTTACACCCCGGATCAAGAAACCTCAGCAGAAGAAATAGGAAACCCTTTCTGAGGAATGCCTCCCTACCCGCTAACTGAAAAACACAATCAGAACTTCTAGAAAAATCCTCTCCCCCTAGAAGAAATTACCAAAGCACTCCATCCACTGTCCATAATAACAAATCACCTGGCCCGACAGTTACAGCAGAATTCTATAAACCTTCTGGTCGCTCTCTCACCGGCTGTTCTTCAAAGTAGTCGCTGAAATCCACCAAAACTCGACCATACCTCATCATATGAAAAGAACACTGCCTATAATCACACTGATCCTCAAACCAAATAAAGACCACTCAAAGCACCAAACTACCGCCCATATCACTGATTAACTCAGACTCAAACATGATCAGTAAAGCCATTATCTATCGACTCGAATCAGTAATCTATCCTTATACACATTGATCAAACCGGCTTCATTAAAGGGAGACATTCTCAGAAAAACACAAGAAGACTATTCACTCATCAGATCTCCATAAAAACACAGCTCCTCAAACAGTCCACATTCATGTAGCAACCCTTGATGTGAGAAGGCGTATTGACAGGGTAGACTAATTCCTTTCTCTTGCTCTCCCTTAAAACATTTTGGGTTCCCACCATATTTCATTAATTGTGATTAAAAACTCTGTCCACTCACCCACTGCATCTGTATAACCAATGGACTAATATCCAAAACGTTTCACTCCTCAGATGTTACCTCGAACAAGGATGCCCATTATTCCACTACTGTTTGCATTTTTATAAACCCCTTGGCAGCTTCATCTGACAATGTGACCATATTACAGGCATCCAAACAAATGCCATACCAACACAAAATAAGTCTGTTCTGCTGATGAATTTACTGCTATATTCACTAACCTCTCAATCTCACTTCCAGCAGTCCATTATTGATTCATAGTTACAGTAAAGTATCGGGCTACTCCACATCAAAACTGGTCAAATCTGATGATTCTGCCTATAAACACACCACGGTGGGATGTTGACGGCTGGGATTCACCTTCTGAACGAATAAACAATACTAAACTCTACTCAATTACCTTTGGAATCCATATATCATCAAATTTAAATGAATTATTCATGTCAATCATATCCCCTGTTGCAGAAATAAAAGACAGCTAGAAAGATGGAACAAATTACCCATATCTTTAATCGGACCGAATCTCCACAAGTCAAAATGAAAATTCTCCCACTATTCAATTACCTTTTTACTATGATCCCTGTCACCCAACCCCGGACTGGTTTTCCTCTCTCAACACCGCTAGTCCACTAGCTTTTACTGGAAAAATCAAAACCACGGAATATAAAAACTATTCCACCTCCAAAAAACCCAAACAATATTGAGGACTTGGAGCTCCACATTTTTATCATTATTTCCTCTCACACCAACAGCAGTACATCAAACACTGGACAAACAAAACAGCAATCCACCTGAGTTAGAGTATAGTAAAAACAGTTTAAAACTCAAAGACTGGTAATTCATACCTTCCATTTATAGTATAAATCCATCAGCATCATCGTTGCTAACAAAAATAACACCTGCAATCGCACACGTTCTGTCTGCATGGTGGAAATCAACAATTTTCAATTACACCTTCTCACCATGTCTCCCATACACCTTTGGCACAACCCTATGTTTCAAATCAATCACAAAACCGTTCATCTACCCATCTGGATAAGATGAGAGGAGTAGCCAAGCCTGGGGCACCTTCTCAGTGACGGCACTGTCATGACTTTGACCAAATCCAGCGGGAAATATGACATACCAGATCCACTGTCGCTTCCAGTACATCAGCTCTTAAAAGACATTAATTCGTAAAACATCAACACACAATCTGGTAATGGACCATACTCCCCGCCTCCACGATAAAACTACATTCTCTAAAACCAAAAAGACCCTATCCCAGATTTATAAACTACTTACCACCATAGACCAAACAACTCGATCCCACAGATATATGGACACAGACATCCGCAACATCCCTACAGATATCAACTGGCAAACCATATGCAATAACACCTTCTCTATGTCTGTTACTCCAAACTCCAACTGATCCAGTAGTAAGTCCTCCCAGTAGCACACATCACCACCACAAAACTCTTCAGAATGGGGCTTCAGCAAAACTAACACATGCTCCCACTGTCCAACACCCCTGACAATACCTTTCATGACTCTGGACCTGCCCACACATCCAGAACTTTTGGTTGGGGTCGGCTGAGCAGGCTGGTTGGAGATCCACAGCCTCAGCATCCTAACTGCCCATTACTGCCCTACTTGGTGATATTCCACTTTAACCATTCCAAACCCCTTGACCATTATACTAATTGCATGTAACATTGCAAAAAAAGTCATATATTAATGGAAAGATCGAACTAAATATCATAACCCACTGGTTTTAATTTATTGGACTGACCATTCTAATTTGGAAAAATTCACAGCCTCATAAACAAACAATATCATCTTTAAGAAAACCTGTGTGGTCCCCCTTTTTGCACTACTTCCATAAATGAGTTTCCTCTATGTCCTTGCTCCTGTTAACTATGTGTACCCCCAAACCAGAATTCATAATCCAAAAATGTGTATCGCTTATGTTAAAAGTTATCCTTGTTGTATTTCTTTATTTGTGTCCATTAATTTGTTTACTTTTTCCCCTCCAATGTCTCTCTTTGTACTGGGTTGAAATTTTATTTTATTTTATTTTATTTTCAAAATGTGCTCTTTCGGATTTGACCAATCACAAACATTATTGTGTCTTACTACGACTGATAACAAAACCTCATGTTTTTACAATATGCAGCTTCAATATTTTAAACTTTAACTGTTTGCATATCTGCCTGTTAAGGTTCGTCCTGTCTGTCAAATTTGTTACATCAGTCCAATGATGTCCCGGTTTGTCCATATTTGTCTGTTGCCTAGTCTTGTCTTGTGTCTTGTTAAGCTTTATCCATTTAGTCTCTGTCATGTAACGTCCTGTATTTGTTTTTGTTCACTGTATCTTTTGTTTATTTTTATTATCCTTATTATTCTGTTTATTTTGTTATTCTCTATGTTTTTCTTTTCCTTTCTCTTTTTGTTTTTTCACATGGGTAATAGGTATGTTATACGTCATTGTTTCAACAATTGTACACCCTATAAGCACAATAAAAGGGTGGAAGAAAAAATTAAATACAATAAAACATAAAGGGAAGTGTGTAATTTTCAGTTGGGCATCTAGTGGTCAGAGTGCAGATTTCAACCAAGCGGATTTCCCTCCACACACAAGGGAGACCGCAATCACGTGGAAAATCAAAAACGGCGTAAACACTCGCATGACTAGTCTTTCGAGTGATGAGGTATATTTACAGAATATTTTAGAAAATGTGTTTCATTGTTAGTCTCTATAGGTCAACATTCATGTGAAATGGGGTACAAATATAACTGTTATTTGTGTTACAATGTGTTATATTTTGTGCGAGGCGCCCAAGGTCCGGATCTACCATTATGGGCAATGGGCATTTGCCCGGGGCCCTTGAGCCAACGCGGGCCTTTGCGATTGGGTATATATATATTTTTTCCTCATGACTCAATTTAAACACGAGCCACGGCGGTGCATTCTCCGACGCCTTCCGAAACACTGCACTTCGGGTGCCTCCTGCCCAACTTACCTACTATCCAATCAGATAAAATAAAAGTGGTTTTTACAAATATAAATGATGGTCTTCATGGATTGGTCTGTGTATAAGTCTTTTATGATTTCACAGGTAATTATTGGCAGCAGATCACAATACACTGTTGGATTGGCTAAAAATAAATTCGGGGCTGGGGAACGATTTAAAACTCTTACCGAGCCAAGATCCAGTGTTTTCCGGAAGAATAACCAAGTGTATTTGTGTAACCGATCGTGATAAGATATATTGCTTGTCGAGGAGAGTAGGGAAACATAATTTTAACCAGCGTTATACCGAAAATGGAGAGCAGCAATAAACCAAGTGGGGCTGCCCCACAAGCGAAAGAAAAAAAAGGAAAAGGGGAAAAGAGGGCAGCCAAAAAAAAGGGTACGCTAATAAGCAGCTTTTTTCAAAAAAGCTCGGAATAATGAAGGAGGAAGAAGACGTTAGTTTGAAGCTTCGGCGAAACAGTGAGCCTCCGCTAACGGTAGCAGCTCCGATGAAAATGACAAGACACTGCTTCAGCACAACCACAGGCCAAACAGGGGGAGAGCAAGGTGCCAGTTATGGCTCCGCGGCCAGCGGCAAGTGCCATCATCCCCGAAGCGGCCTGCGCTATGGGGAATCCATAACAGAGTGCGTCGGGAGGAAAATTTGTGCAAAGGACTTGCAGCCTTTCAGCATCGGGCGGCCAGGTTTATCCCGCTTCCCGCAGGGGGTAAGAGAGTGAAAACGCACGATTTCTG
Organism: Lutjanus argentimaculatus; assembly: GCA_034769285.1. Taxonomy (NCBI): domain Eukaryota; kingdom Metazoa; phylum Chordata; class Actinopteri; order Lutjaniformes; family Lutjanidae; genus Lutjanus; species Lutjanus argentimaculatus. Next base: position 2,327,481 of record JAWZSL010000057.1, on the reverse strand, counting down.
ACCAACGATGCTCTGACCGATACTGCACAATGGTGAATGTGTACCCCGAGGAATGAGGATCATTTATTCACCATCCACTGGGGACAATCTACTGCTTTGCATGTGTAAAGTTTTCTTCAACACACACCACAGCGCAATTTATTGTTGGGTTTAGCGGACTGGAACACCCGGAGAGAATAACAGCGCATGAAATGGAGTGTGGAGGCACAGAAAATGCATGCTAACACTTACCTGCGCAGTAAACATCTGGGCATCTGTGGATGCTTCTCTTGGGAGACAGATCGCCCGCAGAGCGTCAGTATGGAAGGATGAATTAAGCGTGTAGTTGCTGTCATTAGATTTCTCAGTGAAAGGGGGCGCCCTTCCGGGAGATGATGAACATTTGTGATCCCACACAAGGGTTAATTACCTGGGAATTCTCGAGCTGCTTGCACAATAAGATCCGTTTTTAAAGGAAACATTTTCAGAAGTACGGTATCAGAAAGGTCGTGGCAGCACTTCATATTTATCTTCACTATCTGTGAGGAATTTATGGCGATGGGTGAAAAAACAAAGCAGCCATTGCTAAAGAGCTCTAAACGAGCAAAAAATTTCTCTGTGATAGTGGACTCTTACACCGACATGTCACACATTGACCAGCTAACTTTTGGGTTCTGATTTGTGAGTGAGACAGGGAAAAGTAGCTGAGCGCTTTATTGGATTTGAACCATTCAGAGTCACATGGTTCAAGTTGGTGACTGCAGTCGTGTCAGTTTGGTCCAGCGAGTTGGGACTCGGATCTCTCCAAAAACTGTCAATGGACAAGATTGCCAAATGCATCAAACATGGTCAGGGAAATACAATGGGCTGGCAAGCTCAACTCAAGATTACAACCCACTGCTTTCATTACATTCCATGCGCGGCACATTCTTTGAACTTGGTTGGTGTGAATTGTGTGGAAATTGCTGCCGGGAAGCAAGTAAGTTTTTTGATTACTTCAAGCACTGAATGCCTCTTTAGCTGCTGCTTCCACCCCACAGATGGATAAGTGTTCACAAGGTTAACATCACACTGACCACTGAAATCAATCTCAGCACAAGATGGAGCTTGCCGTGGGGAGAATCCACAAGAGCTCTTCGTGAAAACTTATGCTGAAATAACAGGGGCTTTACAGATGTTAGCCGACTGACAAATGCAGAGGACAGGACACATAGCGCGAGGCTGGCTGCGCTGTGTAACAAGCTTGGGAAGCTGGAGACTGCGCTCATGGCTGTATTTTGGGGACACTGTGCTGCACAGATTCAAGCTTACAAAGCATCTGGTTTGCAGCGGAGGGATAGTGGATTAAAGACTGCTGTGTTGCTTTTGGCATCATTGCCACACCTACATTACATCCTAAACGGGCAATTGCTGACTTTGAGAATCCTGCCTGGGGCTTGTCCCATGTGTGACACAGACCTACCAGTCAGAGGGACCCAGCAGCCAAGTAAGAGAAGAGTCTTTGATGATTGAAAACAGGAAGAAATGAAGTCGTTCTCACTGGGAGCAAAAAGTTCCACGTTGAGACAATTCAATTGTGGATCATTGTAGTTGCATTCAGGACAGAAGAGAGCCTTGATGCATACAGGGCCCCCGGGGACATAAATGGCCCGCTTTGGTGTCCTGTTTGACATGGTCGTGATGACACAGATCTTCGCAAAAGGGGACAGTGCTCTCTCATCTTCATATCCAGTTGACTTGGATACTGCCTTAAGCTGATGAGCTGATCCAGTTCAGGTTTTTGTCAGCACTGAGGCAAGATAAGACTCCTGCAAACTTGTTTGCAGGTTGTGGCTGAAGAATGGACTCAGACACATTCCCCAATGGTTTTGTGGCACTCAGACTCTTCCTCACACGTCCTGTATCCAACTGTGAAGGATGAGAGGACCTTTTCAAAACTGAACGATAAAAAATGAAACTAGGACAACCTATGGGCCAGAAGAGACTGACATCACTGGCCCTGATGGCCATGGTCGACTGGTGATGGGAGCTGGACTTTCGAGGACTGATCTCGGGTTTGCAATGGCAAAAGTCAGAAGAAAACTACTGAAGGTAAGTACTATGTTATTGGTGTTATTTGGTTGGCTGATTCACACTATCAGGCAATACACCAATATACACCATGTACACCACCAAAAACATAAATATCAACACATACTGTGGGGTTCTGTATAACAGGTTTACAGTGGGAGTTTGTTGAGTGCAGTGATTGTAGAGGGGACAAATACTCTTGCTTGAATCAAGCAGGATGTCTGTAATGTGCATCCTGCTGGGGGGTGCTAGCAGTGTGAAGTGTGGTTGAGTGGGTGATCTGGGTAATTTGTTATTGTCTGTGGACAGTGCAAGGTGTGTTATAACTCTGTGATTGAGCTTTGGAGCTTTGGTGTGGATGGTTTGTGATTTTGCTTTCAGTATTCATTTTATCATTGTCACTTGTATTTTTGAGTGAGATGTAATATTTGGTTTAATGAAATGATCAGAGATTTGCTCCATCCTCAGCTAGACCAGTCATTCAGCTCTTGGAACCAATAGGGTGGTGTGTGATTTGGGGGTGGGGGGTAAAAACCCATTTATTGCTCACATGCTTGAAGTGTGGCTGTGCACACTGTGTGGTGAATGTTGTGTTTTGTGATGTGTGTTGTGTGTAGTCAGCGTGTTCTGGTGGGGCTCGAGTTGCGGGTGTAATGTGGCCTCCTTAAGGGTGTGGATTTTGGGGGGGGCGGGGGGCACTCTGGGCTGACAGTGGCCAGGGGGCCCCTGGGGTTACTGATCCGGCCTGCGAGCGCCTTTGCATGGTGCTGTACGCTGACACTGCGAATCGTATGATTAGTTATGGCTGGACGCATATTTATTCCCCGTTTACAGAGTCCATGTGTTGGTTAGAGGGCAGGTGTCGGGGGATTAGAGCGCGAGGATGGAGGAGAGGAAGACGGAGTGGAAGAGGGGCGAGCAGAAAGAGACAGCAGAGACACCAAGGTGACAGTACAGTCAGGGCCCAGTGAGGGAGAGGTGTGGCGGGGACCAGAGCTTCGCCGGGAGGACTAAGAGGAGGATTTGAAGCTTTCCAAAGTAGCGGAGAGGACGAGAGAAGTAAACCAACAGGTATGTATCTAGAAAATTACTTTATTTTCTGGTCTGAGCCATATAAATTTATACTATCCAACACATAAGTTATATTACAGCTACTTACAGGAAATACTACCAGCCTCATGCAGCACGTGTTTACTCTGAGCAACTCTGACCTTCTGTACACATAAACTGCAGTGATATTAGCATATTACCAACTAATATCAGACATGTCACTAACCTTGAATGTATTTTTGCTGTGTATTATTTCCTCAGAGACTTGTTGAAGAGATGGACCTGGCAGGAGGCAACAGGCAGTCACCACACAAGCTATCTGAGGAGGCGCCAGGACTGTTTGATGCTCTCATGATGCATCTGACAGGACGCTGCCCACCTTTTACTGGGAGTACCAGGGGTATCATGGTGTTAGTTGTTGGTAACTGTAGGAACATGCTGAGGGGGCCTGGGGATGACAACAGGGTCATTACCATTCCACAGCCTGTAGGCATTTTATATTTTTGGCATCATGGCTCTTAAGTGCAGAGAAATTGACTTGTCATCTCCAGCTGCTGCAGTTGGAGCATTAGGGGACAAGTTCTCTAGATCCCACTGGACATCACACAGGTTCATACCCAGATTGATGTTACTTCCAGGCCTTGGGTAGTGATTAGGGTTAGCAGCTTATTCTGTCTTCATCAGGTTGACTTGATAAAGACAGCAGAATTGAATGAGACGTTTTGTTTGCTGTTTGAACTGAAGACTAAAAGCTGTAGAGTTTATCATGCTGTGGTCCTGACATGGGGACAATCCCGCGGATTCATCGACTTATTACTGGCTGTCAAAGTTAAGCAAGAGATTATTCTGGAAACAATAACACATTAAAAAAAATTAACGCATGATTAATCGCGTCACTTGGACTTCGGTAGACAGTCTGTCTGTGTATACAGTCTTGTGGTCTGTGTCCCACTGGGAGTTTGGTCACCGTCGCTAGAAATACAGAATCGGCCGCATTTGAGGTTTAAATAGGTTTACTACTGTGTCCCGTTTTGATCAGTGCCGAGACGGGGTTTGTCTATTTCCGTCTTGAATGCAGCCTTCATCCACGCGTCTGCCGGAGAAGAGCTGTCTGACTTGCCCTTGATCGGGTTAAAAACTCGCTGTTGCACTCGGTGTTTGATCACACCCAGAGTGTTAAACACTGTTAAACTCTTGGTTTGACAGTGTCAGTAGACAGTGACAATCAGTTAGTTGTAACTCCGTGAGTGTTTCTTGATGGCCGGTGGCTGTCAGTTGTACGCAGCTTCAGGGGGACAATATTCTCCATTCACAACGAAGTGACCATAGACTGTATGGATGTGACTTGTTTATAAAAGTTGAGTGGTGTGCCGATGGATACATAGGATTTAATTAATACACTAATCAAATGTAGTGGTCTGATGTTGAAAATAAAACAATATGATGTGTTATTTTTTTCACCAATCTTGAAAATTGCCATCCTTATTAGTAATGGATTAACTGTATTTACATTCTTCAATACTATATAAGAAATAATAGAAGAAAAATTACAAGGCAATATTAGTATTATGTTGTATTTTAAATGATTAATCGAGTTTTAAATTTATCGTTTTGACAGCCCTCACTAATTACAGGACATTTGTAGTTTATATGTTGATATTCTCTAGGACTATTATTTATTATATATAGGGACTGAAATGTGGGCAATAAAACTTATTAAAAAAAAGCTGATTAATCAGATGTACATGATTAATTTTTCTGCAGTGATCTACCCGATATACATGCATACAATTACGGATTATTAAAATAATATCACAATACTTCCTGCAATGTCTGTTAAATTTTTCCTCCACTACTTCAGGTTACATAATTTGTTTTTATCTTAGAGGGGTCAGTGTACCTCAGTTGGAATGAAAAGATGATTGTAAAAAGATAACTTATGCTTTGTGTTGGGGAAATTGTAGAAGGAGAAATGTTGGTGTACAATCAAACTTGAGCTTTTAGTGGAAACCAACACAAATATTTTTGACAATTATTCGACCTCATCAAACTTTGTCTTGGAACCAGGAACAGAAGAAGCTGTTGAGACATTTGTCAGTTTGAACACTAAACGCTGTGGGTGATGGAGGTTATTGTTGTGCTCCAGCTCCTTCATCTAGTTGGTCCTCCCTGAGAAGCATCACTGATTCACTTCTTTTGCTGTTGGATGAAAAACACAGTGAACTCCTGTCTAAATCATTCCAAATCAGCACGTGACCGTGTGTGTAGGTCCTGTTGAAGACAGTGTCAAGATACATTTAGTTAGAATTTATTATTTTATTGTTTTTTTATTCAATGTGGTCAAAAAATAATAATATTTCACCAAAAGTATGATTTTACAGGGCAGGTAATATGCCACAATAAAGGCAAATAAATGTGTAGACGGTCACTCACGTTAGTACCTTCCTGATTTGGTCTGCACCCAGTTTGATGTGGCAGGTCCACATTTGGGGGGTCACCAAACCGAACCTTAGGGGGATCATGTGTCCAAAGTCCTGCTTCGTTTGGCATCCAAAAGGTTTACGGTGTAACTGCCCTTCACCTTTGCTGCCTTTAGGAGAGAAACAAAACATACATAGTGATTGTCTTACATGAGTATTCAATATAGTCCATAAATATGTTAAGAGTTTGCAGATTTTAATCCAAACAAAAAATCACTCCTAGAGGACAATTTTCTGATTTTTTTTCTTTTGCTATGATGAAAACTTACAACTCTCAGTCAAAACGGTGTGCAACAAATGGTTAAATACCCTTGTTAAGGCAGTGGTTGCCAGAGGGAAAAAGCAGGGCAAGACTCAAAGGTTGTCCAGGAAAAAAAAAGTGTTTTATTTGCAAAAAAACCCAACAAACAACAAAAAACTTAACAAAAAACTGAATCAAATCAATACTAAATGAACATCAGTTACACTTGGGCTATACACTGCCATTCCAACTCAAAAGGAACCATACCCTACCTTCATGTGTCCAACAAATACACATACTGATTTTCTGTCTCCCCCAACAGCCACCAAGCAATCTACTTAACACAGCTTGGTGTTAGTTGGGATGTGCATTTCACAGATAAAACTTAATTCTGTTACCTGGGAACAAGTTATACATTTACTTCATTTTCACTAACTTTACACCCATTCCCGTCACTTACCACATACATTATTTCACCTACAAACACAAGTCAACATAAAACTTAAAATATACTTAACTTAATTTACACCCCCCATACTTGGTTTGACTTGATGTCACTGATGATGTCACTCAGGAGTATAAAATGGAGGACGTCGGAAGCGGCACTTCCTCCTTCTGTCTCTGAGCACATGGCTAGGTATTGTGTGGTCACAACCAATTGCTATAAATGAATGAACTTAAGCAAACCATGGGATCAATAATTAGTTAAACGTAACCCATTTCTGTCTGTGCGTTACTTTATCAAAATTTGTTGATGTGAACTGTAAACCAAAATATTAATGAAAATACAAACAAACCCTGAATTAGTATTGCAAGTGCACATTAACTGATGAACTTTATGACTCAAGCTTGGATAAACAATTATGGCAGCCTGAAACAATGGGACAAATGGTCCTGTGTTTTCACCCTCTTTGTCACCCTTGATGTAAGATAGTCACTTTATGACATTATATATAATCATTAAGATGTAATCTAAAACCTGTGGAGGAGCGCACGTTATTTCATTGTGATGACTTACCTGTGTGCCCCACTAGAAAGGCAGCTTCGATGGAGCGGTGAGCTGAGACATGAAAAGGGTTTCCCTTCATAGGAGGTTGAATGTTACAGGGGTTTTTCTTCTTCTTTGGTTTTAACAGCGTTGGCATCCAGCTTTATAGGCGCATTACCACAGACCTTTGTTCCGAGTGTGGACCCAACAGTAGGATTACGTCTTATTCCTTTACCTGACTAGATCAAAAAACAAATATTATACACTTAATATTTAATCTCAGGTTCATCAGGATTGAAACAGTCGTATTGATTGGGAGCCCTCTGAATTTGAACACATCAAGAGGTTAAATACCTGGGGTTCCACATTTAGTTAGATAGCTCTGACTAGTCTGAAGGCATGAACTGATGAAGTTCTTGGTATGAGAAGCGAAAGTCTTTCAATAAGACTTTTTAAACAAGTCGTAGCTTTCGATTTATCGTTCTGAGATTACAATGACCTGGACGAATGAGAAACATTCACAGACACGCACGATTAATAGCGCCACGTTGCTTAAGGGTAGGTCTGTCTGTGTATACAGTTGTGGTCCTGTGTTATTGTCAAACGGAGTTGTCACCCGGTGTCTGCTGAAATACGGAACCGTCCTGTATTTGAGGATTAAATAGCGTTTGTCCCGTTTTGAGTTCAGTGCGGGGCGGGGTTTGTCATCGTATTTCCATTTGAATGCAGCTTCATCCACCCCCTGCGGTAGAGCTGGTCCGACTTGCCGTGATCGGGTTTAAAACTCTCTGCAAGGTGGTTTTGATCACACTCGAGGTGGGGATAACACTGTTAAACTCTTGGTTTGAACGGTGTCAGTGACGTGACCATCAGATTAGTTGTAACTCGCAAGTGTTTCCGATGACGGACGGTGGCTGTCAGAATTGTACGGCAGCTTCAGAGGGTGGCCAATATTCTCCATTCTCAACGAAGTGGACCTAGACTGTAGGGTGTGATTGTTTATGAAATTTGAGGTTGCAGACGGATACATAGGGAATTTACTTAATACACTAAGAAATGTGTTATTATTTTTTCACCAATCTGTATAAAATTGCATCCTGAAAATGGTAATGGATTAACTGTGTTGAGCCTTCATACTAATAAGAAAGAATAGAGAAAATACAAGTAATATTGTTATCGTTTGCAGCCCTAATATATATTCTATTATGCACTCTGCCAGGATACTATATGTGTATGTAGCAGGTTTTGTAAACCCACACCTTGGAAACACTAAACCACCCACAGCTCTCTCTGGATCTCTTTTTATCTGAATGGAGTCTGTAATGAACACAAATGTGACGGGTCTGCATAATTCAAACATCCTCCTCTCAGAATACTGTCTCTCTCAGCTCCAAACTACCAGATTGGGACAAACGTGAACAACCTGATCAAACTAAATCGAGACAATCGTATATATGGTTATTTGACTTTTTAACAAACGTACTGTAATGACACAACATGTGAACAGGGTCTGCATCAATTTCACAGCCTCCTCTCAGATACTGTAAAGGATGAATAAAATAATAAAGTAAAACAAATAGCAAAAATAAAAATACCTATGCCCTCTTTCACGTCTAATTCCTCAGAGTAGCACAATGACCTTGTGTGTACTCACTCACTCCTCCTACCACACACACAGACAAACATTAGAAGAGTAAAAAACGCACTTTCTACAGTCGTTTTATAGAAATACCATAGAAACACGAAAAAACTAATTTCCCCATAATTGCCTTCATCGCTAGCCGCGATCGAAGCGAGCAGCGGCACTTCAGAGCGGGAACACAGTTGGAGAACATGCAATGCTAAACTTTTGAGTTTAACTTGAAAATGCTTACAGTACAGGCTTGACCTTAAGCATTACAAACTAATCTTACAAAACCTTCAGGATTATATCACAAATGCCATTCATTTAACACTGGAACAGCATTTAGCTGCGGGTTTGCCTCCTGCCAACATGCCTGTCACTCTCAGCTCCAATTACACACTAAAGAGAACCCTTTCTCTTCGCATGCACCACAGCGGCAACCGGGGCGTTCACCTGGACAAAAATACAAAAGTATTTTCATTGAAAACAAAAGCACGTAAATTATTATTCCTTTTATAGTACTGTAAACAATCTCACGACAATGTTATGAGGATCCAACATAATACCTGAAGTACCAAAAACAAATCATTTACGTATTTGAAATATATATACTTCTCTCTCAATGTCTGCTAAGGAATTTATACCAGTACCTGAAACAGAGCCGAAAGTTAGCTGGAATATCAGAAAACACTATTTCATTGTGTATTATGTGTGTGTATATGGTAAAATTATCGTCTTCTCACTGCTCTCCAAAACCTCACAGATGAGTGTTGTCAGGAGGGTGCCTGCTGGGAAAAACACTGCTGTGGACACAAGAGCCTTTAAAGTATCACGCCCATTATTAGAGCGAGGAGTTAGATCTGATCATAATTACAGTTGTCCAGTTCTTGAGACAGGTTTAGTCTTATTCTTGTCAGCAGAATGGTGGTGTCTCAAACTTAGCTGGGAGAGAAAATAGACCACTTACTACCCTTTGTGGTCATCTGTCTGTCATTGATCAGCAGACAGATGGACCAAAACATATTAAATTATGTAATTCTGAGTGCAATTCAATTCCTTAAGGCACCTAGTCGGTCAGAGCGCAGTAATAAAAACAGAATCAACAAATAGATATAAAAAGATCATTTCCCAAAGCAGATGACTTTCATATGTTTTGTAAATAGTACAAGTCCTTTAGTACAGTGGAGCTTGGTGCGCAAAAGCGTGGTGGAGGTGTTTTTCTTCTTTTTCACTGTACTTTTCTACACTGATTTTATCCTACGGACAACGACGACTGAAGACCATGCCTTGAACTTGTACTTAGACATGAAAAGTCAAGCTACTGATAGGGATGCTTCCTGGGACTAATTTCCGTCAATTAAAATGCTAAATTTTATTTAGACTCGAACAAAAAAAAAAAAAAAAAAACTTGGTATTATTAAGAGCCATTTGAGCTTTAATCACAGTCTGCCTCCTTTGTCTGTCTCCCAGTAAACACACCAGCCTTTCTTGTTCTCGGACCATGAGAATGAGAATTGCCTTGGCCATCCTTGGTTCCTGTTTGTTCTTTGGCTGCTTGCCGTTCCATGGAATGACGGTACAGTGTGAGTGTTTCCATTCCATTCTACTAGCTGGCTGTGGGGCTAGAGGCCGTCCATTGTGTCGCCACAAGTGTTCGTGTGAGCCTCTTTGTTGTCCTTTGTACTCCTGTTCGACTCATCGATCACTTTCCTGGCCTGTCTACCTCCTGCTCATCCTGTCTTTGTCATCTTTCTTTTGTATGTCTCCTCCCCTTGGTAAATGGAATGATCATGAATTAAATATTGATGAAAGGTTAACTATTTTGGTGCTGACCAGCAAGGTGTTTGGCTATGTTTAATAGTGTGGTTGACCAGTCGTGTACTATCCCTCCTATGATCACTTTTTGATGATTGTTTTGATATTTATTTTTTATTTGCTCCCAAGTCCTGTTTTATGTTGCACTCTTACAACTTAATGTGATTATAAAGTTGTTTCTGGTTGTGGTTATAACTTCTATCCCAACTGTGAATTTAAGGTCAAAGACCAGCAAAAACTAGTGGATTTTTCATTGTTATTTTTATTATTTATTTTTTGCTGGAAACAGGAAAAACAATATGATTATTGTATATTTGTTTTCTCCTAATTACCAAAAAAGTCGATACTGTTTGGGCAAGGATGGTACATGGAACCCCTCCTCAAGGATCAAAGATTTGGTCCTCACTGGGTTAGATCACATGCCTATGTGCAAAGACGGACTCCTTTACTGGCAGAGGGCTTTGGTTTGATTCCAGCCCTTGGGGACATGTGCTTGCAATGTATCTGTTCTTCTCTCTGCCACTTTCCTGTCACATTCTTCAGTCTGTCCTGGTATTAAAGCCAAACAATCAGGCTGTTATATTATATCTTTACATATCATTTTTTTAAAATTCAGCAGAAAATTATGAAATTAAGAAATCGCTCACCATCTAAAACCCTCTTGTTCAAACACACTGAAGGAGGCGAAGAACACAAACTACACTACACTCATGGAGACAGCTAGCTCTAACAAATTGGACAGAGGAAATGCAACACATAAACACTCCATAAAATGTCCACCTGGAGAAGACGGCAAAGGGTTTGTCTGCTGATTGTTATGACGGACATCAGAGACCATACTGAATGTAATTGATGCATTAGGAAAAACGTCTGTGGATGACTGCAAGGAAGAAATCCGGAGTCAGATGCAAGCAGCATAGCATGATGCAAGCTTCAATAGCCAAAACGGATGCAGGTGAACTCACCAGGAACTAAAAGAATGTAGAACAGAAGTTAAAAACTGTGGAAAAAAGGAAATGGACAATACTGTGAAGGAAAACAAGATGACATAAAAAGCCATGCGAATCAAGAAAGCTATAAAAGAAGATGGTGCATCTGCATAAAAAGCAAAAAGGAAAATGTCAACAAAAACCCCAGAGAAGAGATTGTAAAAACCTCTGTGCAAAATCGCACCTGACCTGGCTGATAAGATGAGATTGACAGAGTTCACAGCGTTGGGGAAGAAAGACAGAAACAGACACCAACAAGTCCATAATCCTCTTTGTAAAGAAGCACATGATGATGAGATGACATTGGAGTGAACGAATCTTCACCAGACTGCAAAGAAGAAGGAATCCGCCTTTTCAGAGCACTGCATGAAAAAGGATGGCTGTCCCAGGACAGGCGGCTTGCAGCCAAGAGTTGAGCAGGCGAGGAAAGAGGCGAGGAAAGCAGGCGAGCAGGGGCTTCAGAGGCCATTCAGCTTCATCCGACGGCAAGCACATCACAGAGGAGTAGTCAGGTTTGGCCTGAATGCAGTTGAAGATGATGAACAGGGTGGAAAACTCACTCTCACGTTTTCTTACACTACACCTCCTTTTAAAAATTTTCTTCAGAGAAAAAGTTCTACTGTTCTTTGTGTTCATAAAGATTTAAACGTGGATCGTTAAAAAATTGATATTTCCTCTCATTTTTTAACGCAAGGGGATCAAGACTATTGAAAGTTAAAGCTGTTTTTTTCTTTTTTGTAAAGGAAGAAAGCAAATTGCATTTTTCTTCAAGAAACACACTGACATATCGACGTTAAGTTCTGGATCAACGTGGGTGACCAAAATCCGTTGTAGTCATGGTAAAATCACTTGCAGGAGTTGTTATGTTTCAACAGATGTCCTGGTAAGATCATAACTAATAAGGCAGCAGGACAATGATGGACACTGGGTAGCATGTGTTTGGAAAGTGTCATTATTATTTTTGGTCCAATGTATATGGGTTAACAGTAATGAACCGGTTGTCAAGGAAACAAGAAAATACAAAATTAGATTCCTTGACAGGAGTCGCAGGGTTTGGGATTGGCTAGCCGGTTCTTTTTTCGGTAGACTGTATTCACTGCCCATTGCTGTTCCAGTTAAGATGGTTGATGTTTAACGGTTGGCTCTGAAATCAAAGATAGCTCAATGGCGAGTTGCAGGAGGAACTAATTTAAATATAAAGCCAATTTCTCAAGTAAAAAATTAGATACATTTTAATTTAATCTCAAAGTACAGAGAATTTATGTGACAATTGTAATGACTGCAAGCCGGTGGAAACTCCTAGGCCAAGACTCTGTCACAAGTGAACTCTTTCTAGATGTTATTTGTTGTTCTGCATATTGATTTTTTTGACCAACTTTAGGGGATAAGGAGAACAAGTTTTAAGCTTTAAACAGAACATTGGCCTATCATCACTTTAAGTTTAAGCAAAGCTGGTAAGTGGTGAACATGAGCAAACAGTTGGCATTTAGCCAACACAGAGGAAAAGAAACGTAAGGATTCATTTGAATGCCATGTTTGTGTCCACCTGACAAAGATCAATAGTCAGTTTATTCTGTCTAGGTCTGCACCAAATTTTTGTGTTTGGGGTGGGTAGGTAGTTATACAGCTGATTTATCCTGGTGCCTGTGTTCCTGGAACTTGAGTTGATGACATTAAGATGAGATCTGCAAGTTGACCATTATAAAACCAGACCAATCAGTTAAAAGAAGGTTAAAAGTGTTCCTCTGCTTAGACACAATGAGTACGATTCTATGAAATAATTTGTGGAACCATTTTACAGCTTGGGACCTGCAAAACCAAATAGATATTAATTTGTTTCGTAGCAGTGCGTTGTCAATTGAATGAATCAACATGCCTTAGAGAGATCAACAAAATAAGCAGCGCACGTGAAGTTTTTGTCCAAGGCACCAATGATATTCACAGGTCACAATTGTTAGCTGCAGTGATATTGCTTATGGCCAGTTCTAAAAACTGACTGAAAATATTTAAAAAAATATTTTCAGCAGCTATGAACTGGTCTTTAACTGTAATTTCATGAAGGATTCATGGATCTTGAGTCAGGACTGGGTCAGTTTGAAAGATTGGACTGTAATTATCAGTCTGCAGGGTCTCACCTTTTAGTAGAGGGAGAAACATTGCCAATTTCTGGAAATTAGAGAGAAGACTCAAGTTAAAATATGAGTGATGGGCTCAGCAATAAGATCAGCTGCCACCTTTAAGAGATATGGAATCCAGATTGTCGGGATCCGCAGACTTTTTGTGATCACTGTCTCTCACAGCTGTAAAAACGTGTTAAAACTGAAAATAGGTTTAAAAATCCAAACCAATCCAAATCTCCATCAGCTGCTGAAATGGCAAGAACGTGTGGACACAAGTATATACAATTTGGTTATCAAATATGGACCAGGCCGAATGAAATGTTTGGTAAATGATGGACCATGGCACTTTGCTCTCTTATATCATCTGAAGCCAACAAGAATTTGTTTTTACTGGGAGGCTTTGAGGCTCCATATGTGTTTTTTTTTTGACAAGGATTTAATTGATTTCCAAAACTTTGTCCAATCGCAGCAGAGTTTGAAAATTAGCTTGTGCCCACAATTTATTTCTTAAACAAATTAGCTCTGAGAGACTGTCTGAAAACCAAGGATTGTCCATACCACTGACCCTAAAACTTCTTGAATGGTAATGTTTATTTGTGATAGACAGGAAATTAAGGTGAAATATTTCCCATGCCAGTTCACCATCTGAAATCAGGAAAAAACTCTGCTAAGATCAACTGTAGTACAGGTTATGCTGGGAACGCCTGCTTTACAAAACTTTTAAAATGTCTTGTAATGAGGGACAGGGTTTTACTTTTGGGGATTTTTGTGATTCCTGCACTAAGCAATTACACAATGATCACTGACATCATTGCAAAAAATATGCCAGTTGAGGCCATATTCATGAGCTGTATTTGTTATAATTAACTCCAAGCGCGGGTGATTTATATTGTGCTTTGGGATTTAGTCTTGTTTTGTTCCTTTATAAGTATGGCACCAAGTTTATGGCATCACACAGTTTTTTCAAGCAATCTGAGGTTCCTGAAAGCCGTAGTCCCAGTTTTAGATCACCCATAAGGATGCATTCAGAGTCATTTATTTCATGTTAAAAATATCTGAAATTAGATTGGAGAGCATCCTTTGAGGCAGGACGGGGGCCTATAGCAGCCAACTACAGTGATATAAGTATCCTTTGTTGAAATGCCAACTTTAATTGCCAAAACTTCAAACTGTTTAGCTTTAGTAAAATGATAGGGTTACAGAGCTTTTGAACTTAGATTTTACATATATGGCAACCCCACCTCCTTTACCAACCCGATCAGTTCTATAGACTTTGTAACCCTCAATAGAAATTAATTCATCAGGTATCAATTTCTTAAGCCAAGTTTCAGATAGAACCATTATATCAGTGTTGGTCGTATTTGCCCAGATCTTGATCATATCAATTTTAGGAACAAGACTTCTAACATTTAAATGTATAAAACCGAGACCGGCTCTATCTTTGAAATCTGAGGGGGTAGGTAAACATTGCAAAGTGACAGTAGGCCCAGGATTGGGCTGAACATTACCGGACAACATCAATAAGAGCATAATCATACAACGCAATTTTACTTTGACAGAAAATAAGTTATCATTACCACTGTCTCCAATGAACTGTGAAAAAGAGTTCTCTGAGATAATAAAATGGTCTTTTAGCAGCAGTAAATTCTGAAGACACAAGATCTTGTTGACTTGCACTTGCAGGAGGTAGATCTTTTGCTGGTGACATAGACTGATTGACTGATGACATGACTCATGCAGTCTTGTTGAGAAGATGAGAATTGACTGGAGTACAACATGGCAAGGTCATTCTCCCTGTTGGGCCTATAGAGTTAATCTAATCCAGGGCTGCACTGTACAAGTATCAGGAATATAAAGAAATACGTGATGGCAAGTTAAATGCTGTTAAGTTGAGGAAAAACTGGGAAGAGGAATGCGGTCTCAGACTGAGAAGCAATCACTCCAACTCCCACAAGTTCCCCAGCTATTCACAGTCAGTAAGCTGCTAGGCCACAAAATTTCACCTCCAACAGCAAAAGGGAGTGCTTAATTCAGATTTGAAATAAAGCAAATAATGCTACAAGTGCATATCTGTGCAAAAATAGCAAATAGTGGAAAAAAAAAATCAAGAACCACTGTACCACTAGAGGATCTATGGAGGGGCTAGCAGGCAGGGCTGACAGATGGAGGCTAGCAAACAGGATTACCAGCTGATGGCTAGCAGGCAGGGCTGACAGATGGAGGCTAGCAGGCAGGGCTGACAGATGGAGGCTAGCAAACAGGATTACCAGCTGAAGGCTAGCAGACAGGGTTGGTAGCTGAAGGTTAGCAGGCAGGGCTAACAGCTGGAGGCTCACAGGCAGGACTGGTAGATGGAGTCTAATAGGCAAGGCTGGTAGCTGGAAGCTAGCAGGCAGAGCTAGCAGCTGGAGGCATGCAGGCAGAGCTGGTAGCTAAAGGCTAGCAGGCAGAGCTGGTAGCTAAAGGCTAGCAGGCAGAGCTAACAGCTGGAGGCAGCAGGCAGGGCTGGTAGCTAAAGGCTAGCTGGCAGAGCTAACAGCTGGAGATAGCAGGCAGGGAGGAAGCTGGAAGCAGCAGACAGAAGAAAGGTGGAGACTAGCATACCTAGCTGTGGGTTGGAAGTCAGCAAGCAGAGCAAATAACTGGTGGCTAGCAGGCACGATGTAGGCTAGAAGCTAGCATACTGTAGTTCTGTCCCCTTAGGTGCTGTGCCCTAGCAGGTGGATTCCAGGTAGGCCTAGGCCTCAAGCAGTCCAGATTTAGAGTTCTGGGGCAATCCAATAAAATCCAATGACATCTACTTAAAATATAGCATCCAGAGATCCCAGACTGCAGGAAATATCTTGTTTTTGAGAAGTACCACTCATTCAGGCCCAAAAGACATAAAATATCACACATAAAACCAGAAAAACTCAGATCTCAGGCACTGAGACCCACACAGAGGACTGACTTGGCTGCCATCTTGGATTGCAGCTGTTCTCAGCAGTTCTCAGTTCTGAGTCCTTTACTTACTATTTCCCCCAGCTTCCTGGGTAGGGACATATTTGACATATTTTACTGGTCCATCAACATGTGGATGGAAAATTAAACTTGCTCACCTCATTTTTTCTACCAAGTTTTTATTTAATTTTTCTTATTATTTCCTATATAATTATTTATTATTATTTTCAGGAAATTTTGTGATGGATGTAGGGTACTTAAAAATTTTAATTGTTCAAAACAAAGTACATACTATATACATATATGTTCTTTTTCTATCAACTTTGCTTCAGAAGTGAAAGGGTTACTGTCCTGAAAACACTAAAATAGAGTTACCCAATCAGGGGTAGGACCAAAAATCATCCCTTTAGGCCTTCTTGAAGGCCAGTGATATCTTGCTGGTGATTAAGCAGTCCAGACCTATGCTGGGTGGCTAACTTGATAGTGCTGACTTTTTCAAGGCAGACTTTTGTAGTGTCGTTGAGGATCTGCAAAGGACTGTGTTATTTCAGGGACTGAAATTGTGCTTGTCCCCAAGTCTGTCAGAAAATGATTTCAGACACTTAAATCTTCTTTATTAAAGGTTCTTCCAACAGCACAGCACCACAGACAGAGCTGTGCTGGTAGACAGAAATAACAGAACTGGAGATCTATGCTACATGTAAGAGAAACAAGAATGATTAAAAAAAATTCAGAATGATTCTTATCGATTATTACAGCTCTTAATATCAAACTTAATTATAACTTATCCAAACAATACTAACAGAGTAAATGGTAATCATCTACTGTTTAGTACAAGTTTTAGTACAGAAAACTCTTGAAAAAAACATGACTAATTCAGTTATCATTGTGTGGTGTTTGCTGCCCTCTAGTGGGATTTTGTATATGACACCTACACTGTACAAACACATGTCACAAGCTAACTGCTGCCTGCCCCTTATTCCAGCAAAAACTTTTTCCATTTTGCTGCATTTTTGGTGTGTCTGGCAAAGTTTTGGTTAAACTCAAGTCCCAGGCCTAACTGTCATGTTTCACCACCGATGTAAGTTTTTATACTAACAATTATCCTGATCTCTCTTCTTCCTCCCTTCAAGCTATATGCTTAACTGATCTCAATGCTTCCATCCAGTCCTCAAGATTGTTTTGGCTATAATAGTTCATCTTTGCTATGGACAGTTCCATAAGTACTTACTCTATTAAAGACTGGTACAACTGATGGATTGATTATTTATCAGAAGATCACCATCTTGCAGCAACCAACATTTTAGCAGTCATGATTGCCAAAGATAGCAACCGCTGAGTTAAGGGTCAGATATGAACCATCATTCATTAATATTGAAGATGGTGAACAATCAAAATTTATTTCTAACATATTGGACAGTTTTTGAGACACCCTTTCCCAGAATGTTTTGACCTCAGGACACTCCCACACCATATACCATTATCGGGCTGCAGCAATAAGTCTTTAAAGAGCCTGCAGTTGATTCAAAATGCTGCGGCTCGTATACTAACAGGAACTAGGATAAGAGAGCATATTACTCCCGTATTAGCTTCACTGCACTGGCTGCCTGTAAAATCTAGGATATAATTCAAAATCCTTCTCCTTACATACAAAGCGCTTGATGATGATCAGGCACCATCTTATCTTAAAGAGCTTATAGTACCCTACCATCCCACTAGAACACTTTCAGTTATCAAGCTCCTCTCCTGTGGAACCATCTTCCAATTTCTGTTCGGGAGGCAGACACCATCTCCACATTTAAGAGTAGACTTAAAACCTTCCTTTTTGATAAAGCTTATAGTTAGGGCTGGCTCAGGTTTGCCCTGACCAGCCCCTAGTTATGCTGCTATAGGTTTAGGCTGCTGGGGGACTCCAAGGCACACTGAGCTCCTCTCTTTCTTCATCTCTCTCCCCAGATGTTTATGTTCCATTAATGCCTGTTACTGACTTGATTCCTTCCCCGGAGTCTTTCTGCTTTGTCATCCTGCAGATTCCCATGGACCGTGACCGCGCATGGATCGCTGATCACAGCTGAACCTTCCACTGTGGATTATTATAACTCACCTAATCAATCAAACATTCATCACATTGTTGCTGCTACTATTATTATTAAAATTTTATTATCATTATTGTAACATCCAGTATTAGTATTATTATTTACATACAGCTTACATATTTATATGTACTACTTTTCCCTACACATACTGTAGATTTACTATTGATGTTCTGTTACTACTGTTCTCTCTGCCTCTGTTCTTTTCTCTCTCTCTTCCACCCCTCCCACCTCCCCTCTTTCTTCCCCTTCTCCTCTTTCCCTCTCAACCCAGCCGGTGCCGTCAGATCACCGCCCACCATGAGTCATGGATCTGTCTGAGGTTTCTGCCTGTTAAAAGGAAGTTTTTCCTCGCCACTGTTGCCAAAGTGCTTGCTTATGGGGGAATTGTTTCAATTGTCGGATGTAAACAAAACTACTGAGTGTGGTCTAGACCTACTCTATATGTAAAGTGTCTTGAGACAACTTTGTTGTGAATTGGCGCTATATAAATAAAATTTGATTTGATTTGATTTGATATGCATAAATATACCTACCAAATTTGAATTATATGAGATGCAATTCAGGGATAAAAATATTTTCATCAAATGTCTTTCCTTTGGTGTCTCTATGAACAGGTGTTGTGGAAAAAATACATAAAAAAGAAAAAAAGAAATTATGGAAAAAAAAAAAATTGAAAAAAGAGAAAAAATTATTATATATTAAATTATTGATTAAGCAAACAGATATTTTTATTACATGCAACTCTGAATTTTCATTCACCATGAAAACTAGGCGTGTCACAGTAAAATGCAGAAAATGCAACAAAAATTTCCAAATCCATAAGGTTTAGTTTCTTTTCATTTACTTTGAACAGAGAATAGTGCAATTTACTGGGTGGAGCTCAGGCCGAGGATACACTGGTGTATCCATTGATTGGGCAGTTTTGGCGATTTTCATCCTGTGTCATCAAGACCACAGAGGAAAATATGGAAGAGCATTAGGGCCACTCATGAGGAAAAAAAATGAGAGGAGGTAGATTTTTTTTCATCATGCACTTCGAGAAAAAAGTCGAAATGTTGAGAAAAAAGTGGACATACAATGTTGAGAATAAAGTTGACATATAATGTCGAGAATTAAGTCGATATGTCTCCTCTGGTCCATCCCTAATACTCTTCTGTACCTCAAAGTCCTAATACTGATAACTACACTGTGTTTGTGAGCTAAAAGAGCAAGAATTTCTTTGTTACTGTCTTTTCTTGACTGTTAGTGTTCCCCAGTTCTTCCGGGCTGTGAGTAATAAGCGGGCTACAATATTTCTTTCTTTCTCTCTTTTAATTTTCACCAACACAGCAAAACAGTACAACACACTCCAACTTCGGGATACAGCAACTTCTCTTTCCTATGTCAAGCACGAGACACTCCCTGTGCGTCACTCATACCTGACCCCACAAAACAAGGGCAGGCACAAGTGGGTAACGATAACCACACGAGATCGAAGCAGCCGCAGTTTTAAGAGCCAGACGCCACAGTTGCTCTCCACTGACTGCAAGCACCTTCCTGTCACCTGATCGACGAGCTGACAGGCTCCGATTGGCTCTTAATTTTGACAACAAACACCACGTGTTGTTTAAAATACCAATTATCTGTGTGATTGTAATATTGATAGATTAGTCTGATGTTGTGCGATGAAGTTCTAATCTGTCAACAAGCAGATACTCTGTATCTAATAATAATAATAAAGGTTATATATACAGTGTATATATATATGTATATACATATATATATATATATATATATATATATATATATATATATATATATATATATACATAATATATTCTACAGACGTATATATGACTTATCAAACAAACAGTTACAAAGTGCTTTACAAAAGAACATATGTTCCATGTAACAGAAGGGGGATCACTTCTATTTTAACTTCAATCAGCAGTTGAGAACACACTTTATCACTTCTGCTATGAACGTGGTCTGCAAACTACAGGTAACATACAGGTGATCTAACAGGATGTCAGTGTGTCTTCCTGTATGTTCTCTTAAGTCTGTGTTGCGGCCGCCTGATCTCGTCTACTCGCCAGGCGAGTCGCAGTTAATCTCAAACGCACCTAATAACCCTGCTTACACTGCACTTGAACATACAAATGAAACAATATACAAAGCACTATAAATGGCAATAAAATAATTTACAAGTAACTAAATGATGCTGTAAAAATATTATTACTTCATGAAGTCTCAAAAGGTCAACTTTTTTTCTCGACATTGTATTCGACTTTATTCTCCACATTGTATGTCGACTTTATTCTCCACGTTGTATGACGACTTTATTCTCCACGTTGTATGTCGACTTTATTCTCCACGTTGTATGACGACTTTATTCTCCACGTTGTATGACGACTTTATTCTCCACATTGTATGTCGACTTTATTCTCGACATTTCGACTTTTTTCTCAAAGTGTATGATGAAAAAAAAATCTACCTCCTCTCATTTTTTTTCTCATGAGTGGCCCTAATACTCTTCCATAGGAAAATCAAAGTCTAGTGACTGACGGAAGTTTCTGCAGCACTTTAATGATTCTGATGTGAATATTTATGACCTTTGGTTTCACAAAGAGCTCATGAAGAAATAACTGGTTATAGGTATTATTAATATTATTAGACTGCAAATCGCTGCATGTTTTGAATAATGACACAAACAGGTAGAAAGTGTGGTCTGTGTCTTAATGTGCTGCTGACAATAATGCAAGTCAATAAATAGCCTAAGTAAAGAGATAACACTGATCTGTTGCTTGTATAAATTAGAAGATATAATGATTAAACTCAACATCAGAGAGAATACTACCTATAATCAGCCATTTCAAACAGTTTACAGATCGACCTTGAATGCTGTTAAGTGTTGAAATTGTTCTTAAATTTGTTTCTGGAGATACGTACCAGTCAGTTTGACAGCTGATACAGCTGTTATCAGCTTGTCATCAGTAACTGACGTCGCTTCAGACTAAGGTCGTTTTCACACCTGACCAAGCGGACTCGGTTCGATTGGGGAGCTGAAAGTCGCAACATTGTTGCATTTATCACTTGTTTCGGTTCTGCTTTCACACTGTGATTTCTGAAGCGCACCGAACTTTCTGAGCAGCATCACGTGGTTGAAAGGGGCGCTCGTCGATTGGACAAAGTAGGAGGGGAAATCCCTCATGCTTCGTCACATTATTTTAGGGAATGCTACAACGTTAGTGAACGCAACTATAATGCTGCTATGTAGCTTGTCAGGGATTGATTCTGTTATTTTTCTTTGACGATCTAACATGTGACAACATATGAGCTCAGAGTTTAAGGACTGTGACTGTTGGTAGTTGTGATTTGATTTTGTTTAAATATGCCAAATTGTGAATTTATGGGTTATTGTTGTTCAGACAATTGAGCTAAGCTAGCTAGCAACTGCTAATGTCAGCGGTCACTTGTTGCCATAGCAACAGTAAACATTCACGTAAGGACTAATGAGCTGTAAATAGAGATGCAGAATCAAGCTATATTATAAATACAGATGAGATATGTTGTATTTTAGCACAGAATACATGATTTTAGTAAATCTATAGAAAATAATTTGTTTAATTCACATAATTTACCATTGAATTTATTCGTACGCACTGCGTATAGCGTCACTACGTATATTTGGTCCTGTATTTGGTCCGGTGTTTGGTCCGGTGAGCTTCACACTGCATACGAACCGAACCAGGGTTCACTTGCAAGCGAACCGAGACCCACGTTTTCAGGACCAGAGTTCGCTTGTTTGGTCCGCACCAGAGTTCACATGAGCTTTCACACCTGCCCAAACGAAGCGGACTATCCAAGGAAACGAACTCTGGTCCGTTTAAAGCGGACCAAACAGCTCTGGTGTGAAAGCGACCTAACACTAAAAGGAACCAAGGATTTTTCATCTCGCAGCGTCGTCTCCTCCATCCTCATGTTCATTCATGTTCAGTAAACCCAGTCTCTTAATTATCTGTAAACTGTGCAGCAACTTAAGGCCTCTGGAAATCTGGGTTAAAATAGCATAATGCACACATGGTATCTATCAACATCATGTAACTTACAATATCAGGAAAGTGTACAAAAACTATACTTTTAACTACAATATTTGAATTTGGATTAAAACTAATCTCTAGGTGTTTACAAAGAACCTAAATTACTCAGAATTCTATTGTGGCTTTGGATTGTGCTGATAAACTCTTCATAACAATAAAAACTGCTGAAATGTTAAAATGGGACATTGAAGGATTTCAGATTATTGCAAGTGTGGTTGTATGCAGTGTTGGTCAAGTTACTTGGAAATAGTAATTAGTTACTGATTACTGATTACTTCTCCAAGAAAGTAATCCAGTTACTTTACCAATTACTTATTTTCAAAAGTAATTAGTTACTTTAATTACTTTACTTTACTTTTCAAAAACATGATGCACAACCTGAATACGCTATAAAGCAGACCTGGGCATTGTACGGCCCGCGGGCCGGATCCGGCACGCCTGATGGTTCTATCCAGCCCACGAGGTCAAAGTCAAACCACACCATTTTACTTATGAGGCTGAAGAGATGAATTAAATTATCAATATCGGCTTTTATTTTGAAATGTTTGTGTGGCGCGAGTGCGCTTCCTCCTGTCACAATTGATTGACGTGAATGATGTTTGCAGTCGCTGCATCATCTGTTGAGGTAACTGAGACAGGTCCACGGCAGGCTGAGCGAATGGGGATTTTCATTTTGTTCGTGTAACGCAGTTGATGGGGGAATATACTAGAGTCACCTGCTACAAATGAGCACTAAAAAGCTTAAGGTTGATGCCGAATGTTGAGTGTCTATAAGTTTCTGTCAAGACTGTCAAGATAACCAATATACTTGTTAAACAGGAAAAAGTTCTGTAAGAGCACCTGTGTATCACGTTTGAATATTATTTTTTGTCAAGATTTTTGTTTTTTGGCATTGACAATCCATAGTGAATTATCCAAAAACAAAACAAAAAGTACCCCTGTTCTCATAAATTGAAAAAAATAACCTACACGTTTGTTTATAGGTCAGGACAGGAAATACTGTACTGTAATGGATTTTTTCCCATGAGGTTTGTTTTGTTGCTCAACAGTTCTTGTCAAAGATGCAAACAGGAGAACAGGATTAGTTTTACCCAAGCATCACGCACTCCGGGTGATGCGCAGCCATTCTAGACAATGCTCGTGTTTCCACCAGATGCGCTGCGGTGCGTTTCAGCTGTGTCCCAGAAGCGGCTCGGCGCTCTGCTCTGCAGAGAATACGCAGCAAGTCTATTTTTGACGGATGCCGCATCAGTTAGCACACAGCAGATCGAAGGAGCAGGAAGTCAGACACAGAAAAGGGAGGGAGAATCCAGTTAATTTTCAAAATAAAAGGATTATTAAACAGGATTATTTTGTCATGCTATTTGTTTTTGGCATTGAGAATCCACAGTGGATTATTAAAAAATAAACGAATGTTCTTATCTGAAAACAGTAATTTGTGCATTTTTTTGTATATCTCATACCTGTCTGTCAAGCAGCAGCAACAGTTCTTGCCAAAGATAAAACAGGAATACAGGATGGGTTGTGTCCACAGCATCCCTGGTGTGCTGCTTTAGATTACCTGTACAGTATTTTCAAAGACTCCTGTGTAATTTGATGTTCTTAATAAGATGCTGTTTGAAGTGATTTTCAATATAATAAATGCTTAAGACTAAGGGTAAGTGTACAGTATGTTTTTTTTAGATTAATTCTTGGCGATAAAATTGAGCTACAGGGTGACAAAAATTTGTGTGGCCCCCGACAACAATCTGGGTTTCTCATGTGGCCCCCTAGGAAAAATAATTGCCCACCACTGCTATAAAGTGTAGTGGAAATTTTACATGCTTGTATGTGTTTTACTGCTGGATTGGCCAAAGGATGACCTGGTGGGTCATCCTGTTGTAGCCCGGCCGATCCTGCACCCCCTGGATAGATAGCAATTGACAGGAGGCTGTAAAAAATCCTAAGATGGGTAACCACTGGGTTTATTGTACCAACTGTTGTTTTCCTTGTTACATCTGTTAAACAAGTTCTATAAGGTTCAACCAACGGCCAGAGACATGTAAGGTATAAAACTGGGTGAAAGCATTCAATCTGGGAGCACAACTCCAAACTGCTTTCTGCCGTGCGGTTCTGTGTATTGTGTCTCCTCTCTATAGAGAATAAACATTTTGGTGCATGCAACCTTGCCAGTCTTGTTTTTTGACTCTCCATAGGCAGACCGGGGAAAAATTTCCGCAACAAGTTGGTGTCAGAAGTGGGATCTCGCGAGTGATTCGTCCAACTGCCTAAAGACAGTCAGAGGCTGATCACCCTGAACCAGAAAAAGAGTTCAGTCTCAAACCTCATCACATTCAGAGACAGTGAGAACTGACTGATCTTAAGGAGGAGGACCATCACTGCTGAGATCAAAGCGAACAACGACCACGTTGTCGGGTGAGTCAAAGAACAACGCTCAATTTTGTGAAAGAAAAAAAAAACAAAAACAAAACAAAACAACAAAATTAGGGGGGGTTATCATTGCATGCCTTCTCGTTCGGTTAGTGTCCAAGGATTCCAGTCATATTCGTGGACCGCGGCGCTGCTGGGGTATTCTGGGAATACCAGGGGAAGGTCTGGGACCTCCATTAGTGCCTCTAAGGCGAGGGGCCGTATTAGGATAGATCCAGCTACGGGGTCTGGGTGTTCTGGGAACACCATAACAGGTTAGAGTCCTGTTGTCTCTGGGAGACAGTGTAAAATACCGGATTTTACATAGAAGTGACGCGTAGTAATCCGTGAGGACGCTCACGTAGAGATGGGATCTAACAGCAGCCAAGAATATGGGTCTGTTTCGCCAAACGAGAAGTGTATGCATGATAAATATGGGAAAGAAACAATCAAGTTTATGTGACAGTGGTGTGAAGAAATGGGGTTTCCAAAAGGGGGGTTCTTTTGGGTTAAAAGCAAATAGTCTCACGTGAAGAACAATTGAATAAAAAAAAAGAGAAAAAGGTTGGTTAAAGTTTTAAGGGACATGGACAGTGAAAGTGAAGGAAAGTGAAGTGAATGGAAGTGAGAAAGTGAAGCAGAAAGTAGGGACAGAAAAGAAGACAAGTAAACTGATGCCAATGTGTGTATAGATCAATCTGATATGAAGGAACAGATAATGCCTCTCAGTGCTCTGCACTGTATCATCTCTTCCACAGTTGGTAAAGGTTGACCTGGACCTCGACTCCTACTCAGCTGCTCCGCTACCGTCACCGTACATATGTCTCCGCAAGCTCAACAGCTACAGCAGAACACCAGCAGACACATGCCGCCAGTGCAACAGATGGTCCCACAGCAAGAGCCACAGCAGGGGATCCGTCACTGGACGTGAGACCGAAAACACTGAGGACTGTTCCAGTAGTGGTTAATCCATTATTGACACCTACACACTTGGTCAGGACAAAGTTATGGCACGCCTAGACCAGAGACACCGACCCTTTACCCGCCTACCCTGATGATGCCCATGGTTGAAGTAGCAGGGCCACAGGGGCCGATGCTTGTATTCCGCTCCTGGACCACCACTGATGTCATGGAAGCAGCCAGACATCTCCTGGAGCCAGCAGCATCAGGTACTAAGTTTGCAGAACAGATTGTGGACTTTTGCTGTGAATTCAGACCAATGATGTCCGAACTGAAAAGACTGTTGATCACTAAAATGAAACCTCTGGACTGGCGAAAGATAGCGGGGAAGCTTCCTGCTACTGAAGTCCGGTGCAAAAAAAAAAAAAGGGCGCAGAAGTGAAAAAGAGCCAAGCAGATCATTCACTGCGGATGATGTGTGTTACACATGTGGGAAGAAAGGACACTGGACAAGGGACTGTTAGAAACACAGGTTAGACTGACGGGGAGAGCGGGAGGAGGAGAGGGAAGGGCCCCAGCCGCAAACCACTGTGCCAGGAGGCAGAGGTACTGCAAAAACACACACACATTGATAACTGATAACAATAGAGTGAACCTAAATCAAGGCACATATGTTCTCTATCACACAGAGGCGTATCAAAGACTGCCAGAATACACGTTAACTGTA
Source organism: Lutjanus argentimaculatus (assembly GCA_034769285.1). Taxonomy (NCBI): domain Eukaryota; kingdom Metazoa; phylum Chordata; class Actinopteri; order Lutjaniformes; family Lutjanidae; genus Lutjanus; species Lutjanus argentimaculatus. The sequence goes on along the minus strand of JAWZSL010000057.1, from coordinate 2,300,974 downwards.
AGGGAAAAGAAATTGACATTTCTTGTTGATTCAAGGGCAACAAACTCCGTTATAAGAGCGCGTGATCTCTCTCCCTCTCCAAAATGAGTAAGCTATGTGTATTCCATAGGGGCATCAGGTGCCGCAGTAAAAGAACATTTTACTGTTCCTCTTCCCTGTAAAGACACTGATAATGTTAAGACTAAACATGCGTTCCTATTGTCTGACCATTGCCCAATTAATCTTCTGGGAAGAGACTTAATGATAACACTGGGGATATAAATTTTGTCAACAATAGAGGGACTAAAGATAGTTAAAACTGAAACAATGGTCAATCAAATGGTGAATGTTAATTATTTCCCATTGATGTTTGCATATCAGTGGCATTTGAACCACACAGAGACAAGCAGAACTCTAATTGAAGAAGCAGAGACAATCATGACAGCTCTTGATGTTACGTGCATATATGACCTGCATAGTATTTCACACATGTCTGAGGGTAGTGACATGTTATATGAAACTGACTGGTACCAAGGTAAATCAGCTGATGACTTTGACTTGTTGACTACTGACAGACGTTATTGGGATGCAGACAAGTGACTGACTGGACAGAACACTTCGACTGAAGGCGTCCAATACTGCGCATGCATAAACTCATATACAAAGCATTTTCTGCTGATGTACACAGCACGCGCAGCGTAACAATCTTGTCGAATGATGAGAAAAAAAAAAAGAAAAGGAAAAAACTTAACCTGCATGTTTCCATGTTGTTAGTCTTCTGCAGAAACACAAGTGCACCTATACTAGGCCAAGTATCAGATGAACTGTGGGCCAAAGGGAAATATGAGGGAATCTGGTGAGAACTGCAGAAATGCCAGAGCAGATTAAGCAGCTAAATCTACAGCATGTCTAAACATTTTCATATACTTACTACCACTACTAACATATCTCCTCTGAAGAAATGTTCCATCTGAAGATTGATGATGTGTGGTGTGGACCAGATGACAAGCCTTGCCTCCCTAAAGCATTGTTTCCTATTATGTTAAGTTGACATCTAGGTTGGACCAACGTGGAGGACCAGCGGAGGAGATCCTCTCCACCAGCAGCAGTTATAGACTCAGCCATGGTTCAATATTGTTTTCACATGTCCTCTTTATTGTAAGATATTCACTCACAGGTGAAAGCTGCTCTGCCAGATCTAGCGGCCAGCACACTCCATTCAATCCAGCCAGGCGACTGGGTGATGATAAAGGACCTGAGCAAGAAGGTGGAACCAGAAGAAGTGGCTAGGACCATACCAAGTCCTCCTGATAACCCGCACTGCAGTGAGCGGAAAGAGTGACGTGGATAAACGCCAGCTACTGCAGGAAGGAGCCAGCAAATAACGCTGATCAAGACTAAACATCTTACAAGATCACTCGCTAACACACTCAGCGAGGCAGGGTGGAGGATCTGACAAGGAACATCGAGAGAACAAATCTACAGTGAATCATCTATAAGAACACATGATGGGAAGGAAGACAAAATAATTAAGCATAGTAGTGTTACTGATAATAATAACCAGTTGAAAGTTTAATATTATGCTAATTATTTTATGTTGTCTTATCCCCTGTGAAAGCTATATGATGTGTAGACTTGAAGCAGTAAGCATTTGTTTTTGTTTTTTGTTAAACAGTTATCATAAATGATAAAAAGGGGGGAGTTGTAGTGGAAATTTTACATGCTTGTATGTGTTTTACTGCTGGATTGGCCAAAGGATGACCTGGTGGGTCATCCTGTTGTAGCCCGGCCGATCCTGCACCCCCTGGATAGATAGCAATTGACAGGAGGCTGTAAAAAATCCTAAGATGGGTAACCACTGGGTTTATTGTACCAACTGTTGTTTTCCTTGTTACATCTGTTAAACAAGTTCTATAAGGTTCAACCAACGGCCAGAGACATGTAAGGTATAAAACTGGGTGAAAGCATTCAATCTGGGAGCACAACTCCAAACTGCTTTCTGCCGTGTGGTTCTGTGTATTGTGTCTCCTCTCTATAGAGAATAAACATTTTGGTGCATGCAACCTTGCCAGTCTTGTTTTTTGACTCTCCATAGGCAGACCGGGGAAAAATTTCCGCAACAAAAGCAATAGACCTTTCAGCCTAATTCTATTCTTTCTACATATTCCATCATATAAAATTGAATCAAATGTAACAGTGTCTTTTTTAAAACTTGTTTTATTAGTTTCAATCTTTTAACTTTATGCACATTGCATCAAGCAAAAATTAAATTAAATGCAACAGTCTCTGACTTGAAGAAAACATTTAAACCTATTTTCTGCACATTCCACCATATTTTAATAAAATAAAGCAAGTCTTTCTTCTGTTAACTTATATTTCTGCATATTCCAGCATATAACTTTCTTGGAGAAGTAATCAGTAATCAGTAACTAATTACTATTTCCAAGTAACTTGACCATGTTACACCCTGAGATCTCCTTAAGGCCATGTTTTCCTTGTTTTCAGTTATTTTCAGTGTTTCCTGTTTTATTTTGGCACTCACCCTTGTCTCTTGTTTCAGATACCTTACTTCCTGCCCCTGTGTGTTTCCCTCCTGTGTGATTACCTGCCCCGCCCTCATTGGGTTCACCTGTCCCTCATTACCCTTCATCCCTTGTGTATTTTGTCCTTGTGCTGCCCTTTGTCTGTGCCAGTTCGTCAGAGTTCTCTCAGTGTGTTTGTCAGTTATTCTCCTAGTGATCTCCTGAGATTTAGACCTGATTTTGGTGTTTTGACCCTGTTCTTCGCCTACTCCTCTGGATACTGTTGCTTAGATTTGTGGACTGATTTCTTGTGTACCGACCTTATTTTCCTCAGTAAAGACCTTGTGTTTTGAGTCCTGCTTCTGAGTCCTCCTTCGTTGGTTCCAGTCTGATAGTACGAACTGGCCAGCATGGACTCAGCAGACTCCAACCCAGTGTGGGCAGCTCTTCAAGCCCAGGGGAAGAGGATTTAACACCAGGAGGAGCAAATTACCTTGCTGCGCCAAGAAATGAAGCACATGGCGGATTTCCTCATGGAAAATTTTCAGAAGTTGCAGCCTCAGCCTAGACCTCCTTCTCCTCCTCCACCTGACCCCCCCGCTCCAGTGCCTGCTCCATTGCCCCCAGCTGTTCCTGCCTTATCTCCACACCTCTCCAGGCCGGAGAGATTCAACAGTGACTCTGGTGACTGTCGGGCTTTCCTGGTTCAGTGCAGTCTTCATTTTGAACTCCAAGCAGCCTCTTATCCTACGGACCGGACCAAGGTGGCGTATATGATCTCCCATTTCTCTGGCAGAGCTGAGGCTTGGGCCACGGCAGAATGGAACAGAAAGTCTCCCATCTGTGAGTCACTGGAGCTCTTCTCAGAGACTTTTACCAAAATATTTCAACACACTGCTCCAGGACGGGAGGCAGCCCGAGCACTCTCAAGTCTTCGCCAGCAAAAGACCGGGCTCATCAGTGAAGAAGAGGGTGCTGGTGAGCCATACTACATTCTCTGCATGTCCCTCTCGTCCTCTCACTCAAGTTACCCTCTCCTCTCTCTCTGTGTCTCTTAGTCATGCGGTGCTGGTGGATTCTGGTTCTGATGCTAGTTTGATGGACCAAGAGCTAGCCAAAAAAACTCAGCCTTGACCTTATCCCCCTCCCCAAACCGTTGGACGCTAGCGCCTTACATGGTCGTCTATTGTGCAGGGTAACTCACCACACACAACCTGTTCAGCTAGTTTTTCCGGACAATCACACAGAATTCCTAAGCTTCCACCTGTTCCAGTCTCCTGGAATTTTTGGGGTACCCCTGGTTAGACCTGCATAACCCTGACATAGACTGGTCTACTGGAAAGGTTATGGCTTGGGGAAAAGAATGTTTTAAGACTTGCTTTTCGTTGTCTGCTCCTCTGGCTTCGCCCCCTTCAGCTGCACTTCCCCCTCCTTCTCCAGCAGTGTCAGACACCCAGAACTCAGAGTTTCCTGACCTTTCCAAGGTGCCCCCCTGTTACCTTGATCTCAAGGAGGTCTTCAATAAGGCCAAAGTTACCTCGTTGCCCCCTCACCGAGCTTATGACTGGTCTATTGATTTGTTACCTGGCACCACTCCCCCGAGAGGACAACTCTATTCCCTGTCCGCTCCTGAGATGCAGGCTATGAAGGAGTATGTGGATTCCTCGCTGGCAGCTGGTCTTATTCGTCATCTTCTCCTGCCGGAGCTGGATTCTTTTTTGTGGACAAGAAAGACAAGACCCTTCGCCCCTGCATTGACTATCGAGGTCTGAATGACATCACCATCAAAAACAGGTACTCCCTCCCTCTCATTTCATCAGCATTTGAACTGTTGCAAGGGGCTAAGATTTTTTCCAGGTTCCAGGCTGTTTTCCAGGCTCTAGTCAATGATGTTCTCCGAGACATGCTCAACATCTTCGTATTTGTATATTTGGATGATATCCTGATCTTCTCCCCTGATGAGGAAACCCACATCCAACATGTCTGTTGAGTCCTCCGCCGCCTCCTCGATCACCAGCTTCTCGTTAAAGCTGAAAAATGTGAGTTTCACGTTCCTACTGTGTCCTTTTTGGGGTTCATTGTTTCTGAGGGGACAGTTCAGATGGATCCAGCTAAAGTTAACGCTGTCTCGGAGTGGCCTATTCCTGTCAACCGTAAGCAGCTTCAACGCTTTTTGGGTTTTGCCAACTTCTACAAACACCTACCCACAGTCCAATGACCAAATGGAGCGACTTAACCAGGAGCTGGAAACTGGTCTGCGCTGCCTTGTCTCCCAGAACCCTACCTCCTTGAGTAAACATCTCATTTGGGTTGAGTATGCTCATAATACTCTGCCTTGCTCCTCCACTGGCCTCTTCAGTGTGTTTATGGCTATCAACCCCACCGTTTCCTGCCTTGGAGGGTGAGGCCAGTGTCCCGTCTGCTGTGGCCTTGGTCCGCCATTGTTGCCACATCTGGAGCCGGGTCCGGCAGAAGCTTCTCCAGAGTTCTGCACGTTACAAGAAGACGGCGGACCGCCTGCGGATCTCTGCCCCCTCCTACCAAGCGGGCCAGAGAGTGTGGCTGTCGACCCAGGATCTCCCCCTCCGTGTGGAATCCCATAAGTTGGCCCCTCACTTTGTGGGTCCTTTTCCTATCTCTAAAGTGATTAACCCTGTGGCTGTAAGACTCAAACTCCCCAGAACCATGAGAATGCACCCCACCTTTCATGTGTCTCGGGTTAAGCCCGTCAAGGAGAGTGCTCTGGTCCCTTCCGCCAGACCCCCGCCGCCCCCCCGGTTCATCGACGGAGGCCCTGTCTATTCGGTCAAGCAGCTCCTGGTAGTCCGGCGCTGTGGTCCTGGGCGCCAGTATCTGGTCGACTGGGAGGGCTATGGCCCTGAAGAAAGGTCCTGGGTTCCTGCCAGCAATGTCGTCGACCCCGACCTCATCCGTGACTTTCACCGACGTCATCCTGATGAACCTGGGCCGTCAGGTGCCGGCCCTAGAGAAGGGGGTACTGTTACACCCTGAGATCTCCTTAAGGTCATGTTTTCCTTGTTTTCAGTTATCTGTTAGGTCTGTGAGTTTCACATTCCTGTGCCGGCTTGCTAGGTGCTTGCTCAGATTTGAGGTGGAATTTTTCGCTGTAGATAAAAGTTTTCTTCCCACACAGAGTGTATGGTGGACGCTAATGTTTTTGTCACCTTTGAGTCAAACTCAAAGTAATATCGGTACTTCCAAGCATTAAACGCTGCATGGTCCTGCTCTCTCCCACACTCCATGTTGTCTCTTGATCACTACACGTGTGTGTTGTTTACCACTGACGTTGCGCCACTCATACGTCATTGTGACAAGACAGTCTCACATAACAAAATCACGGTTTAGTAACGCAGTAATGCAGCCTGCTCACGGGAAAGTAACAGTAATCTAATCACTGTTTTTGCAATTGTAATCCCTTACTTTACTCGTTACCTGAAAAAAGTAATTGGATTACAGTAACACGTTACTTTTAACATGTTACTGCCCATCAGTGCCTCTGACTCCAGAGAGACACACACACAGTGTGTAAACAGACCATTTCATTACAACGCATGAACTATCTGCACATTTGATTTAAATTTTGAAAAGCACATAATAAGGTTCCTGTAAGAAAATATACAAAACAAGGTGTTTAAAATGTGTGAATTTAATTCATTACCCTGCTCTGACGTGACAACGTCATCAAGTCAGGTCAAAATGTAATGGTCGGGGTCAGCTAAACCGAGGGGAGAGACTCAGCGGGACCAAATCAAATGCTGCAGAAAATATCACTTATTTCACTTCTGAAAGCTCACAAACAAACAAACAAAAAATAGCAACAGAACAAGAGCACGTGGTGTCACGTTCTTGCGACATCATGAGTATGTCTGCTGCATTGGTTATGTCCCGACATAGCTTGTTAGCTTGCTAACGTTAGCTGTGTAGCTAATATAGTCTGTACGCACCTGAACTTCTGAACAATTATATGTTTCGTGTCGAATACTTCACAGTTATTTTAATATAGCTGATAGTTGAAGACACAAACAGAGAGTCTGTCTGGCCTGCTCCTCTGTCAGGACGGTGGTAAAGTCCTCCCGCTGTCAGCGTCGGTAACTCGTTCATACAGGAAGTGCAAAAACTTCAAAATAAGAGCATGTAGACACGTCTGGTCTTCTTCCGATTTAAAGGCAGAGGTGGGTAGTAACGCTTTACATTTACTCCGTTACATTTACGTCATCAACTTTTTGGATAAATTGTACTTGTAAGAGTAATTTTAATGCATCATACTTTTTTCTGTTACTTGAGTATATTTGTGAAGAAGAAACGCTACTTTTACTCCATTACATTGGGCTACATTCCCCTCGTTACTTTGATTTTTATCCATCTTATTCAATGCACAATCTGTTTGTTTTATTTTGTCAGACAGAGTTCCGCTAAAGGCTCTGTCACATGACTCTGTTTCACCAATCAAATGTAGCCACTAACGACGTTTGACTCCATTTCACCAAACAAATGGATCCCCGGCAGTCACATGATTGCACACAAAATCTCCGCGGCAACGCACAGAAGCAAAGTGACCACGCCGGAGCACGCACACACACACACACACACACACACACACACACACACAAGAATGAGCTGACGACAACAATGGCAGAAACAACGGCGTGCGATTCAGAACTAGAAGAGACAGAACACCCCTGGCCTCATATTCAAAATATTTTTTACCTTAGGCAGAAGAACATCATTTCAACATTAATCAACATTATTATGAACATAATATAAACTGCACATGCTGTGTACAGCTCGACCTTCGCTGCGACTGCATGCAAGGATGAAATGCCAAGTTTAGCCTTTGATCTGTCTCTGTCTGACTGAATAGCCTCATGGAAGCGATATTTTACAATTCTTCGCACGAAATTCGTTAAATCAAGTCATTTGGTGTTTATAAAATTATGATATTGAGCTGAAACAGATTCTACATTCCGTTCGTATTCAGAGGCTGCAGCTGAGTGCAGCAGACTTCTCCCATCGTGTGCGCGTCAATGTTCAACATATTCAGCTTAATAAAGTAAATGATCGCTCAACGTTAAAAAGTTAAACTCTAAAACAGTTCTCACTCACTTGGTGTGAGGCTTCAGATGGATTCTTCGGCAGTTTTTGGCGTCTTTCTTCAGTGAGGCGCTTTTTGCTACAGCCAACTGCTGACGTTAAATCCACGGATGCTGCAGTATTTCATCCAGATGTGTTTTGAATAAACTATAAATCAGCGTTCTTGAAACTTTAGGCTTTCACCTGGAATTTTGTCTGATATTCCAAATGTTGCAGCAAACCTCAGTCCAGTGCAGCACAGCGCACAATTTACACATTTCCATTATTTAATCTTTTGAAGTATTTCCACACAAAGTTGGTGTCAGACATCGTGTTGTTTCTCTCATTCAGATGGTCGAGCAAAAAGTTTCTGCACTGCAAGAAAAAAATCCGTAGAATTACGGATAATGTCCTGGCAGAAAATTACCAGTACATTTTCCTTTAAGTTTACAGACACTTCCTTCAACCCTATAATGGAAAATTCCGTAGATTTACAGTATATACTCTGAACCATGTACAGACACTTCTGCTAATAATAAAACCGAAAATTCTGTCAAATTAAAGCATTTGTTGAACATTTCTTCACCACTGAATATTTTAATAATCAAATCTGTATCATGGGCAGTTTCTTTGGAGCTGGAGTGTAAAATTCTGTATAGCCACTTAGTAACTATTTTCTTCCACTCGAAAACAATGCTGAAATTCAGTAATGATTGGTGTCCATCACCAGACCAGTGCAATCTTCTAATCGATGAATAAATCTTTTTGCAGCTAATACAGCAACATGGTCAAACAAATCCACCACAATATAAGCAAACTAAGCATGTTTATTTTTTCTTGAAGAGCTTTTTTCCTTTTGTAAACATCATTGCATAAAAGTGCATCAATTGAGTTTTTTCTCATGTAAACATTTTCTTAAAATTCAAGTACATTCAATAGCTTTGATTGCTTTTAACAATTAAAATGCCTAAAACACTGAAATGACAACAATTCATTAAACAATGTGCAAAGTAGGGATGCACAATAATATCAGCATATCATCTGTATTAGCCGATAAAGGTTTTAAAGTGATATTCCAACCAAAAATGAAAATTCACTCAATATGTACTCACCTCTAAGCCGATGTGAGGATGGGTGAAGATCTTCAGTTCAATCATGACAACAAACAATCCTGGAGTTTCAGCAGAAAACAGGATTGCAGCCAATGGCAGTAAATGGAGACCATGGATAAAAACAAACACAAAATGTCTCCATCCTGCTCGTGTGGTGTAATCCAAGTGACTACGAGCCGTGACATTAAAATTTAACCACAAAAAACGCCATTTACACCATGTTTTTAGCCGAAATAAGATGCCATTTACACCATGTTTTTAGCTGAAATGTCAACTGTAGCCTCCCAGGTAGCATGTTAACACAGCATCGATGTATCGCAAGACTTCGTATATCTCTTAATGGATGCACATGTGAAAATATCGCGAGATCTCTTGTGCATCCGGCTCGAGTCTGAGAGGCTACAGTTGACATTTCGGTTAAAAACATGGCGTAAATGGTGTCTTTTGTGGTTAAATTTTAATGTTGCCGCTCGTGGACACTTGGATTACAGCACATGAGCAGGATGGAGACATTTTGTGTTTGTTTTGTGTTCTTTTTTTTAAACATTTTATCTGTGGTCATCATTCACTGCCATTGTACTGGATTTGGCTGCAACCCTGTTTTTCTGCTGAAACTCCAGGATTGTTTAGTGAACTGAAGATCTTCACCCATCCTCACATCGGCATATGGGTGAGTATGTATTGAGTGAATTTTCATTTTTGGGGGGAATATCACTTTAAAATTAAATATTGGTATCAGCCCAAAATGAGCAATTCTGCTGATATGGCAGGTCGAGATGACGCTTTCATTACATAAAAACATTAAAATCATTACATAAAAACTGTCAGCAGTAGTTTTCTTAATTTGCTAAGTGAATATGTGCATTTTGAATAGCACTTTATTTTAAATTTGCATCTGCCAGTGGGCCATCACAATAAGAAAAGTTTTTTTTTTTTTTTTTGCTTTAAACAGCAACAAACAGAATAAAACATTGAAATGAAAATGCATTCAATAATTGTACCTGTGAAATGGTGTGTGGCACCAAAAGTAGTCACAATAAATTTTTAAATAGAGCTGCAACAATTAATCGATTAGTTGTCAACTATGAAATTAACTGCCAATCATATTGATCTATTAATTGCCTTAAGTGATTTTTTAAGAAAAAAAAAGTCCAAATTCTCTGATTCAGCTCCTAAAATGTATTTTCTAGTTTCTTTACTCCTCTATGACAGTTCACTGAATATCTGTGGGTTGTGGACAAAGCAAGACATTAGAGGGCATCATAGCAGGCTTTGGGAAACACTAAATTAAAATTTTCACTACTTTCAGACATTTCATAGACCAAACAACTAACTGATTAATTGAGAAAATAATCCATATTAATCCACACATCCACAGCCCTAATTTTAATCTTTGAAACAAGTGAAACTTTCAAGATCTGAAACCATTTTCAAATACATGGCAAAAAAATAATACAAGAAACAAGACGATTGTCACCATCAATACCAAATGTTTCAATGTTAGTGCCATTTTCTTTAACAGATCATTTAATGTTTTTTAAGTTGGGTTATTCACCTCTTCACCAAGCATGAAGCGAGAGGCAGGGCTCCGTGTGTGTGTGAGTGTGTGTGCGCTCTTGGTACCTCTCTCCATATGTCAGTGTGAGAAAGCTACCGGGTACAGCTTCCAGTTTTATTTTTTGTCCCCATGTTCAGTCCGACAACTTCCATTTTGAACTTTGAAAAGAAGTTCAAATTCTCCATGGATTTTCAAAGTTGTTCAGTTCATACAGGAACTTCAGCAGTCTTGGAGGAACTTGGTGCTGTTTTGTTCCCTTCCTCTCAGCCTTTGACCTTCATTCAGGATTTACTCCCAGGAGAACTCTTAAGAAAATGTAAAAGTGTATTTTAGCTACATCAGTAATGAAATGAATGAAACTGAACCACAGAGTAACACGCAGACCGCATTAAGATGGAAAAATACTACTCCAAGAGTATTTTTCCATTACAGTATTGAATTTACTCAAAGATTTGAATGGTCTTTCCACCAACTTGACAGCCAGCAAGGAACTTTAATTGTGTGTATTGCAAAATAGACAGGTAGTGGAAGCTTCTTGCCAAAGTAAGTTGTTCAAATTCACAATTATGTAAACAATTGGATATGCCTATTCATATCAATGTGTAATACATAAACAACTAGTCTGAAACTGCTACAAAAAGAGCATGTACCAGTACTCAACAAAATGGCAGAGGTAAAACGGTGAAAATATTCTAAATATAGTGTATAGTGCCCACGGTCACGTGATTTTGGCCAAAATTCAATCGGTGAGAGTCTTTTTTTCTCATTGTTGTGACTGCAGCTTTACTCTGTAAGTGCTCCAGATATGAGGTAGGAAGTGTGAAACACAAGCACCCCCAAATCAAAAACATATTTTTCCTCTAGCTGTATTGTAAAAAACTGTAAAATTAAATGGCATTCAGCTTGTAGTGCTCAGAGGACCAAACAAGTAAATTTGAGAAACTCAACAGTCTCTTTACAGAAATCATGACACGGTTACTCAAGATATTCCACAGACCTTGTTGTGCACAGTTTCATGTAGAAACTACATTCTTACTTACAACTTTCTTTCTGGTAGATTCTATCGTAGAAAGAAAATAGTTCCTACATGAAACTACTCAGCTCTGTGAGCACCACAAGCAGAGTGCCTTTTAGTCCCATTATATTTAAGAAAAGTTAAACATCTCTGACCAATATCTCCAAAACTCGGCAACTTACACTAAAACTATCCAGATGGATAAATAGCAGGTAAGTAGAAAAATGTGTATTTTTGATTTTGGGGTGAACTGTCCCTTGAACATTTGAATCGTTGGCTAGTGATGGACAAAATACTAGGCTTTGATGTTATAAAAGTATTACAGTATACCAGAGTATTAGGAAATCCTGACAGTATGATTTTCAATACTGTCATAAATACAGACTAGGGCTGCAACTAACTAACTAATTTTCATAGTTCATTAATCAGTTGATTACTCTCTCCATTAAACAATTAAACAGTTGTTTGTTTGTTTTAAAATGTCAGAAAATGGTTAAAAATATCAATCAGATTATCCCAGAGCCTAAGATGACATCCTTAAATGACTTATTTTACTCACATCACAAAGATATTCAGTTTACTGTCAGAGAAGAGTAAAGAAACCAGGAAATATTCACATTTAAGAAGCTGAAATCAGAGAATTGACATTTTTTCCCTAAAAAGTACTCAAACCAATTAATTGAAAATATATAATATAGTATATCAAAATAATGGACAATTTATTTAATAACTGATTAATCATTGCAGCTCTAACGCCGGGATTCCACCGGGTCCGGATCCGGTCTGGCTCCGCTCCGATCCGGTCGGATCTGTCATCCGACATCTGTCAACCCTCACCGGATCCGTCTGTGGTACGAAGCATTGCGGCTCCGCCGGCAGCAGGATCAACAATATATATATAACAATACAGCAAAGATTTGTCAGTTATTTGAAACCTTTAAAGCATTACTCTACTGTAATTAACTCAATTTTAGTTACCAATATCATCAAAAAAAAATATTCACAAAAAGAAAACAATGCAATGAACAGTTATTGCAATTTTTCTGATAGTTTTCTGTCTCATTAACTGTAAATTATATTACTTTTCTACTAAATTTTCTTTATATAAGCATTATTTGACATAATTTACTTACCATCCACTCCAACAACTTCAGCAATTTTTTTCCATGCCTCATCCTTTTTGTGGTTGTCCTTATAAAAAGGATTTGACAGGTCATAGATAACTTTGTGGTTTTGCACCTCCAAAATCAACAGCTCCTCATCCACGTTTTCAAGGTATAGTACTTTCAAATATGATCCGTTGTGGACACGGTTTATTTTATTTTGAAAAATAAAACAGATGTTTTATTTTGTGTTTGTGCTCAACTTCCTGTCCCACACGATCTGCTGTGTGCTGAATTGCTGCGCCGTGATCCGGCATCCGGCAAAAATAGAAGCTCTGCGGATTGGCCGATCCGCAGCCGGTCCGCAGCTGTTCCGCAGCTGGTGGAAGTACAAGCATTGATTATAATTGAAACAGATCGGCTCCGCCGCCAGATCGGAGCAGAGCTGGACCGGATCCGGACCCGGTGGAATCCCGGCTTTACCTCTAAAATACACTGCATGCAGAACGACTCCGGAACGGCTCCGCTCCAGAACAACAGCGTAATCCGCCGTCCGCCAACTCACACATGATTCGTTTGTGATCTGTTTGGTGCGGCTCCGCCGGACACCGAGCATCACGAGAACGCACGAGATCTCACAAATTCACGCATAATTGCGCGTCTCTTTTAATGCACATAAGCAAACTATTTGTTTTCAAACAACATTACGGAACCAAATTACAAACTTACCTTCCACTCCCATTGCTCCTGCAATGGCATTCCACGCCACATCTTTTTTGTTGGTGTTCTTATAAAAAGGGTGTGAGGTGTCATAAATGATAGGTTGATTTTGGATCTCCAGAATCAACTTCTCCTCATCCATGGTGTCGACGGGGTGAAAAGACGCCTGAAAACCTCTGACCTCTTGACTTCAGGTCGGCCCTGCCCATTATAACGTGTTCTTGTAATGAAATCCGATCCGCGGTGAACACGGAGTATTTTATTTTGAAAATCAACCGGGGTTTTATTTTGTATTTTGTAGCCGACTTCCCTCCCGGCACAATCTGCCCTGTGCTGCTTGACGCGCCGTGCTCTGGCGTCCGGCAAAAATAGAAGCTCTGCGTATGTGTTGTGCTGGGCTGTCGGACGCCGCAGTTGTTCCGGAGCCATTTCGCAGCGGAACCGGAGACTGTGTGAGCTGACACATAGACTAAAATTGAAACGTAACGGCTCCAACGCCGTGATGGAGCCGTTCCGGAGTCGTTCCGCATGCAGTGTATTTTAGGGGTTATACAGACGCTCCTCTTTCTATTAAACTGATAAAAGATGCTGTGTTTTAGCGCACAGCACACACCACCAGGGGTCAGTCTCTGCGCTGCAGCACAGCTGTGCGGAGAAACATGGCATATGGGAGATAAAGTTAAGAAGAAGAAAAGTTAAGATAAAGGACTAACAAGCAAAAAAGAAGGAAAATGCCTCTGCCCCTGTTTGGAAGTATTTTGGATTAGTCCTAACGATAAAGGTAAGCCAGCAAACACTGCAGACTACTGATTGGTCAGAGTAGTTGTGTGTTGTGTAGTGTTGTGAGTGTGTAACTTTTAGTGATGTTTGCTGAGCGAAGGAAAAGGTGAGCAGTGAAGTTGCCGGTCTAGCAGTAAACGTACAGCGATGATGCTGTAAATGTAGAATTTACTTGAGTTTGTCAGTGAATAAAGACAGCATCTGTTCAAGACTAAAGCAGGGCTCCTGTATGTGTGTGTGTTGTTTCCGAGCTGTGGAAATAGCGTCGTTATGATGATCAGCTCTGCCTATGTGAAGGGATTACAACAGTGCAGTGGAGGATAGAGTTGCAACGATTAATCGGTTATTAAATTAATCTTCACCTTTTCTTCTTCACCATTAAGCTTCACCTTTTCAGACCAAAAAGGATCACAGTGTCTGGGGGTAAAATAACATTGTTTACCTGGAGCCGACGTTAGCTGCCAGCCTGCTACACAGTGTGGCTAATATTAGCAGAGCTAGCGGCAGCAGCTGCTCTGCATGCAGATTAATGTCAGTGTCTGTGCTTCATGTGGTCAAACATCACTCCAGTTGAGTGGTTATGTTAGATTATTCTGTCACAGCCTACATTCAACTTTATTTCCATTTTCTATATCAAAACACTGCAAAACTGCGCTGGTTTTACAAGATGTCATCTGTCTGACTCTGCTGATTAAAAACATCCAGGGTTTGGTGGGCCATCAGGGCATACGCGCTGTGTGAGGGGCACAGCGCGTATGCCCTGATGGGGTTAGAGGCAACAGTTAACTGGCACTACATGAATAAAATATTGATAAATAGTTAAACCAAATAGTATTTCTGGTGCCGACTAGTGAGGGTGGTGACATTTAATCATGTACATCCCTCGTCTGTGGTAAGGCTGCAACTAACGATTATTTTCATCGTTTCATTTCACTACCTTCATCACAGGTTTGGTCTGTAAAATGGTGAAAAACATTGAGCATTGTTTTCCAAAGCCCAAGTTGACATCCTCAAATGTCTTATGTCCAAGACACAAAGATATTCAGTTTACTGTCATAAGAGGACTCAACTAGGTCAGACGAGTCCGACACACGTGAACTGATGAAGCTTCTCGGATTAGAGGCAAAAACATCTTCATGTGACATATAAACAAGTCTAGTTGCCTTCGATTTAATACTTTCTTGAGATTACAATGACCACATCCACAACAGCTTTATTAGCAGTTACTCGAGCAGAAGACAGTTGCTAGAAGCTGCAGCTAGACTGCAGAAGTATTATTTTTGTTATTGAGGATGGAACAATTTCACACAAATACAGAGAGGCTAGACCTATACAATTTATTCATTTATTTTACAATTTAATGTTAAGACTTTTATGTTATTGATTTCTGAAGCACTTTCTAAACAATAAAAAAGGGAGTTCATATTTATCTGACTGCTTGTATTAATTGATGAAAAAGTAGCCATGTGCAGTAATATAGAAAATTGAGGATCCAATGCATCGTGATGCATTGTGAAATCAAATCGAATCGAATCATTGACAGGATAATTGTAATCGAATCGTGAGACCAGTGAAGATGCACAGCCCTAGTCTTCATATGTGCTATGCCTGAGTTCTATTCTCCTGGCTCTTATTTTGATCTCACTTAACTACCCGGCTGCCTTTCTGCAGTTTTCAAATCAACAAGTAAGAAATGAAACCACCAAAATTGATCTCTTTTTTCAGTATTATTATCTGGATTTCTCTCTTGTTTTTATTTCTGCCAGCAAAAAAAGAAAATTAGCTCTCTTTACCCTTTTTTTTTGTTTGTTTGTTAAAACCTAAAAACAAAAAGCACTCACTTAAGGGCATACTCCCTCTTGTGGCAGAAGTAGGCAACAACTCGGGGTTTCATCTCCACAATGTCTGAGTCTACACGGAGCCCCTTTATGGGACACGGGGGAGAAAAAAAATTGATGGGTGAAAAAAAAAAATAAGGACGAACTTTTGCGAGATCTCGCAAAATAATTGCGAGATCTCACAAAATAATTGCGAGATCTCGCAAAAACAATAGCAAGATCTCGCAATTATTTTGCGAGATCCCGCAAAGTTTTTTCCTATGTTTTTTTTCCTTTTAAAGCAATGTCAGTGAACCGGAAGTAAAACAGACACAACGATGGAGCGCACCATGGAGCGCACCCATGAGCGCACCACATCACCCGTGGGAGAGGTTTAATGAGTTGCAATTATGGAGGACGATTTGGAGCGGTTCTTGCTTTCAAGAGAGGTCCCAAAAGAGGACATTACACGGATGAAGAGAGACAAGGTGGGCATAAAATTCATTCAATAACTTACTGAAGCAACACAGAGCATTCGTGGCTAACAAAGTTAGCGTTAATGCTATGCTATCTTAAGCTAATGTTAGTAACGTTTGTAGAAATGTAGAGTAACATTAGAGTTCTCAACGGGCCTGACAATTAAACTGATCCATGGGTGTTGAAGCCCGGACCCGACTCGGCCCGACTTACTAAAAGTAATCAATGGCCTGAACTTGACCCAATATAAATAAAAATAAAACAAATAAAATGCGCCTGACCTGATGCGTCATTGTTGCGTTTTAATATAGGGCAGGCACACTTGATAGCCTAATAACAGTGATGACATGATATGATGAAACTTGAATAAAGAACAAAATTGGTTGCCATGGTAACTTTGGACCCCATGGCTGGTTGTGCATACTGTAGACTATAGAGGCTGGTCTGGTAAATACTCATATCAGGAAACTGTATCGTCATGACCAGCTGGTTAACGTTCCTTGCCAGTGATTTATCATAGTATAACGTTAGAGAAATTAATATAGCCTACACATTTTGTGGTACAGGTGGCTTAAAGAGCTGGGCTTGTCCTAGTGAGCTTTGCATAAAGTGTAATTTAGCAAAGCAACTCTTGCCAGTGGTCACAGTTAAATGGGACCAGTGAACAGAGACCTTATAACACAATCCAATCTCCATTTGCAGATTATTTTATTAATGACCTAAACAAAACCAAAAACTACTTAAAAATAACAACTGGATAAAGATCTCTGACAGAGCAGTCTTTTACTTTATTAGCATGAATACCTTTCTGAAACATACATAAGTAAATAAATAAATGTGAATAAATAAATGGGATGTCACTTGCAGGGCTAAAGTAGATTTCTGATTCATAGAAATAGACATAATGGAATTTGTGTGAAGTAGGCCAGCTTTCTATCTGGCATCTCTATGTACAATCTTTTACTGTACTTACTGTAAGACCAGCTATGTCCAGTGGCTGGTTACCACTGAAACACTGCACTGACACTATTATCTCTCTCTCTCTCTCTCTCTCTCTCTCTCTCTCTCGCTCTCTCGTTTGCAGGTTGACAAGGCAGTGTTGCACATCATGACTGATGAGCAAATGACGAAATACATAACGTCATATGGTGACTGAGTAGCTGTCCTATCTTTCTGTGAACAAACACAGTGCAGCACCAATAAAGAGACTCTTTTACAGAGATTAAAAGCTAAAATAGGGGCACGGAAAATGAAATCAAAGACAAAAGGAGCACTGAGTGGTACCCCAGATGAACCCCAAAATACCATGGCCAGACAAAGAAATACTGCAGGAGAGAAGACTTCAAGGAAGGTTGAAATTGGATGGCTTCATTTTGGCAGTAATGGATACAATCAAGTACGGACCAGCAATGGTGGAGGCACAAGACATGCTACATTGGCAAAAACAACAACTGTTGCTCAGGTCATGGAATTAGGAAAGGACCTATTTTTTCCTGATGGGCACTTCACAAAAGGGCCAGCTGATGACTTCACGTTTGACATCTGTGATTTAAAAGAAACAAGATTCCCTTGGATAACACTGTTGGCCAAATGTATGAACAAACTAAACTGAAGCTACTCAGATTTTACATTTGCACAAAAGAGGGAGCTTCAACAGATCACTCCTCATCTGAAGAAAATGAGCTGCTTGAAGATGAAGAAAATGAGCTGCTTGAAGATGGATCTCACATTGACTCAGATGATTCCATCACAGATCTGCAGGATCGTTCACATTCATCTGACAGTGACAGAAGCACCCAGGTTTGTGGAAATATATTTGCAACAAATAAAATAATGATACTAACAAGGACAGATGTAAAGAATTTGCTCAAAGATTACTCTTCAGTCAATAACTTTATTACAACTTTCTATCTACATATACCTGCAACCCTGTAGGGTGGTTGTGTGTGTGTGTGTGTGTGTGTGTGTGTGTGTGTGTTTGTTTTTGTTGCAACTTAATAAATTTATTTATTTATTTATTTTTTAATTTTTGGATCAGCGTATGTGTACAAACAAGGCTTTCTGTGTTGTATTAACACATCGGATGACTGTGGTACACACCTTCTTTCTCACAATATATCACCTGTATACATGTTTGCTGCCAATGCATCATAGAGACTGAGACAAGATGTAAGACAATATAAAAATGATGGCCAAGTTGTCCTTTATTCTTAAGGGATAGTTCAACATTTTGGCAAATTCGCCCATTGCTGTAAACTCTATAGTCATATGAGTAGGTACATTCCATTTAATTGTCAGCGCCTGTTGGTTTTAGAGCCGTAAGACAGGCGCGTGTTGCTCAGTGAACACAATGGAGGTGCACTAAACATGCGCTGTTTGAAATCACTCTGCACAGCAGTATGTCTGGAATGTAGTTCCGGCTATGCATTTGGCATGAAAACAACTCTGCCTCGTAATGTTCGTTATTATTTCACAGCGTGGTGAATGTGCAGGTCACAACTTGTCCATTAAGAGTGTTTTGGAGTTGTTGGATGGTGTATTTGATTAGTTTTGAGGAACGGAGCATTCGTTCACCTCCATTGTGTTCACTGAGCAGCGTGCGTCTCTGCTTCATGGCTCTCAAAACAACAGGCACTGATAAATAAAGGGAATAGACCTACTCATATGACTATAGGGATTATTGCAATAGGCCAATTTGCCAGCATGTTCAACCATCCCTTTAATAGACTTTGTGTTTTGATATGTATTTTTACACAGCATTTAATATTAAATGTGGAGCATGTGTTCTGCTGTTACTGCTGACAACATTAAAACCTTCTGTCTTTGATTTGTTTTCAGATGCAACCAAGATCAAAAAACAGAAGGGTAATATCCGAGACTGAGACAGCACAAGGTCCAGGTCCATCACATCCCTTTCAGTCAACCCCAACAGACATTAAAAATAGTCACATTGGCCAAAGGCAGGACACAAAGACAAGTGAGGATAGTTTACCGGATCCCTTGTTTGACGAGGCAGATACACTTGTATGGGATCCAGAGGATGACCTTGGTGGGGAGGAGATGGTGGTTATAAAATGGAATTATGTTGAGGAGGATGAGGATGTCACACAGGTAATGTTTTATTTAGAATTTCTATATGAAAATATTTTTCTTGAACTTTAATTTCCAATGTTTAGTGGTGTGTCATGCACAACTTGTATTAAAAACAAATACCCATTGTTCTCTTTAGTGAAAGTGGAAGTCAGTTGTGTCCTTTTGACCTAATTCCTGGGATTGTGCCGCAATTGTAACTCTGACTTATGACTTTATTATACTGTTCTGTCTCTGAAATTTGAGACGTTTGCCTTTTTCATTTCTCAAAACCTAAGTGGACTTTTTACATGCTATCTCTGGAGTGTTCCTGATTTTGACTAGAAGTTACGCTGATGTAGAAGAGTCATTTAGAAAGACTTTTATAAATAATAGTCTGCAATGACATCATAGATTGAATTTCGATTTGCCCTCAGATTCAAGCAGCCAGTTTTCATCATCAACATCATCCAGCAACCCAGGAAATCCACAGACCACACGACGTGCTTCAATTTGCAGGATAAAGGTTGTTGATGATCTTTTGGCTGTATTTATGGACAGCAGCATCATGAATATGACTTTAAAGATGGACTTTGTAAATGAAAAAGCTATTGATGATGCCGGAGTGTCAAGGGAGGTGTACACAGCCTTCTGGGAGCAATTTCTTGAACAGTGTGAAGGGAAACACAGCGAGTTCCAAGGCTTAGGCCAGATTTCTCTGAGGCTGAATGGCAAGCGGTTGGACGCATTTGGGTGAAAGGATTTGTAGACCATGGTGTCATGCCAGTGAAGCTATCAATGGCTTTAATTTTAGTATGCATCAATGGAATCGACTCTGTTGATACAGACATCTTGATGTCATCGTTTCTCAACTACCTACTTCCCATCGAGAGATCAGCTGTTGAGAAGGCTCTCCAGGGCACAATGGAGGAAAGTGATCAAGAGGACTTGCTCGACCTTTTCACACGGATGGGTTCCCATTTCCTACCTCCAAGGAACAGCATGAAGTCTGCCATAGAAACAAGAGCCAAAGTATATAGTTGATTGCTTCTCCACACCCATGTCACTTGTAAAGTTGAAACTACCAGATAAGGAAGGTGTGTTGAGTCTGTATGAGTTAAAGGCCACAGGCAAAAGAGTGATGCAACTGCTTGAAACAACAAAGGTGGTGCTGTCTCAAAGAGAACAAGCAACCTTTAACCATCTCCAACGTTATGTGAAAAATGCTGATCAAGCCAAAGCTGAGAAAATCCTGCGCTTCTGCACAGGTTCCTCTGTTATATGTGTTGACAAAATTATGGTTTGCTTTAATGTTGAAACTGGGCTCAACAGAAGGCCTGTTGCTCATACCTGTGGAGCTACACTCAAAGTGCCGTGTACATACAGTTCTTACCCAGAATTTCGCACAGAGTTTGACAACATCCTGTCCAGCAACTACTTAGAAATGGACATCATTTGAACTTGAGAGCAATCTTGATCAGGCCAAATAGTAACAGGCCTCATTGTATGGTTGATTCTATTTTATTTATTTTTTATTTATTTTCGTTTGTCTGTTTTTGTTGTCATTTAAACATCTGATGCACTGAACGTTGTGGTAAGCAGTCTTTCATTTAATTTTATATTCAGCCTGCAATTCTATTTTTTTATTGGTGCAATAGTACACCTCCATACTTTTCACATGGATTTTATATTTTGAATTATACTTTGAAAATGACTGCAGCATTCATTTCCATCAGTTTGAGTCTAACCCAGCTTCAATGCTGAACTTGTTCCTAAAAAGCATATCAGTGTAATATTCTGTAATGACATGAGTTGTCCATCACTGGTAGAATTATTTATTAATTGTTGATGTTAAAGTCATGCCAGTTGGTTGCTTATTCAGCATGAGCAGTCCTGTTTACAAAATGTACAAGCTGATTTGGTGTGAGATGTGGCCTGAAAAGAGCAGATTCTAGCTATAAGCCCTGCTCAAATGGCCTTCAGAATGATTGTAATATTTCCATTATTACTTTAATTTACTGCTAGAACTTAATGCCATCACAGATATATATATATATATATATATATATATATATATATATATATATATATATATATATATATATATATTTTTTTTTTTTATTAATGGATTTTCATTTATTTTAAGGTCCGTTTTCTCTCCTAAAGTCCACCATATTTTCAGTGATAAGATACAAATGCTGTAAAAACAACACCATCACTGTAAGCAGGCACTGAATATACAAAAGAAATATGAGGCTTCAAATAAATGAATTTTAGTTTTATTTTTATGTTGACTTTTAAGTTACTGTGGTAGTTTTGTGAGCTCTAGTGCATACAGAGTCTTCTCGTGTAACCCAACATTATGGACTGACATTTAGCTACCTGAGATGACTGTGTGTTTAGATTCTTGTTCTTATGGTTATTCTTAAATTGACTTGAGCCATGCCATAGACACTTATATGTACATATGGTGTCCTCCTTTATTGAGGTATTTTCTCACACTCACAACAGTCTAACCCAGCTTCAATGCTGAACTTGTTCCTAAAAAGCATATTAGTGTAATATTCTGTAATTTACAGAGTTGTCCATCACTGGTAGAATTGTTGATTGTTGATGTTAAAGTCATGCCAGTTGGTTGCTTATTCAGAAACAGTTTGAAACAGTTTGAAACTCAATGTTGAGATACCAATGAGCAGTCCTGTTTACAAAATGTATAAGCTGATTTTGCCTGTGTGAGATGGTCTTCAGAATGATTGTAATATTTCCATTATATTACTTTAATTTACTGCTAGAACTTAATGCCATCACATATATTTTTATTGAATGTGAGTGCATTTTGCCATGAAGTGACCTATAAGTTCTGTAATGTAAATATTTGTATCAATTGTTTTTAATTGACAAACCAGTCAGATTAAGCAAAATTTACATTTATTCAGGGTTGCAGATTTCACACGTTTTTCACAATTCATACAGAATAATTAATAAATTTCCTGCTCCACTCTGACATTACAGTGCTTGGCTACAAAGTTCGTTCATCCACAGATATCTTCACTGTCAGTTACATGTCACTTGATTAGGGCTGCAACTAACGATTATTTTCATCATCGATTAATCTACCGATCATTTTCTCGATTAATCAAGTAATCGTTTAGTCTCTAAACTATCAGAAAAGAGTGAAAAAGCTCTAAGATGATGTCTTTAAATGTCTTGTTTTGTCCAAAAATCTCAAAAGAATCAGTTTTATATGACATAAAACAGAGAAAAGAGGGAAAAAATTCCCATCTGAGAAATAGAAAACATTTCCTGACATTTTTCCGAGAAAATTTTACTTAAACGGTTAATTGAGTATCAAAATAGCGATAGCGATTAATTTTCTGTCGATTGATTAATCGAATAATTGTTTCAGCTCTACACTTGATGTTTGTACTACATTTTTCTAGAGGTAATATAAGTCTTTATCTTCCAGTTGTAAAACAAATGCTATGACAAAAGTGAGGAGTGATGTGGACATTTACTCCACAGTAGTACACCTCCATACTCGACACACTGGTCCCTACAGGGCACAATGAAATATCCCTGACTTACAGAGATGCAGTGATGGCCTCTCTCTTAGGTGCCTATATAAGTTCACAGCCTGATAGGGATCTCTTGGTAGAGTCAGATGGGACTCCGCCATTAAGATGCTGCATAGTTCATACACATCTGAATCGCATGGTATTGCCCGGCGAAAGACACATTCATCTTTGCACAGCTGAAGATATTCATCTTCAACAGGGGAAAGGAAGTCTCTGGTCCCATAGAGTTGAGGCAATGCATGCATCACATTGGGCCGACCACTGGGGACACTGATGTTTTTCAATGGTCTGATGGTGTGTGCATTCCAAACCTGTGCAGTGTCATCCAACTCATCCTGTTAAAAAGAATATACAAAATACAATTAGGAAAAACTGTACATACATATACACTTAAATAGTGCAAAAAAAATGATGTATCCACAATTCTCCTCTCTGTCTCTCTCCTTCCTCGGTCTTTTTCTCTCCTCTCCCCTCCTCCCTCCATCCCTCCTGTCTCTTTCCTCACCTTCTCTGTCTCTCTCCTCCCTCAGTCTTTTCCTCTCCTCTCCCCTCCTCCCTCCATCCTTCCTGTCTTTTTCCTCACCTTCTCTGTCTCTCCTCCCTCAGTCTTTTTCTCTCCTCTCCCCTCCTCCCTCCATCCTTCCTGTCTTTTTCCTCACCTTCTCTGTCTCTCCTCCCTCAGTCTTTTCCTCTCCTCTCCCCTCCTCCCTCCATCCTTCCTGTCTTTTTCCTCACCTTCTCTGTCTCTCCTCCCTCAGTCTTTTCCTCTCCTCTCCCCTCCTCCCTCCATCCTTCCTGTCTCTTTCCTCCTCCCTCTCTGTCTCTCTCTCTCTCTCTCACACAACACACACACACACACACACACACACACACACACACACACACACACACTAACTCACCTGGATGAGTCCCATGCAACAAAACTGAAGGATGGCCTTGTCCAGAAACCCGCCATCAAAGAACCCATTGTCTCTGATGTCTGCAAACAAGGACAACCAGAACTCCACACACTGGTTGCGTAGAAAACCCCACCAATATTTGATCCATTGATTGGCGGTGCTAGCTCCCTCCAAGTAACTATTAACAGTGCCGTCTGGATGAATGGGGACGAGGAACCGCTGAAAGCCTCGAACATTGCCATTTTCGGTCCCGAGATCGCCTCTCACAATCCTAGGGCAGCCCCCTAAACGTTGCACTGCTTCAACGTAATAACCTCTGATCAACTTTGGGTCACTACTTGTGGTATAGGCATGAAGCCAGGTTATTTTCCTAGAAAAACCGTCGATGCTTCCGTTGATACAAAAGCCATATGGCTTCAGTTTATCATATGAGTCAATGTGCCAAATGAAGTTCGGACCTGATTCTTTTCCTAACAAAGTTTTTTATAAGCGATATAGATTATAAACTGAGGGAAGATGTTAAAAATGAAAAGTTGCTGAGCTGTATGTTCATAATATCACAAATGAAGCCATATAATGTAGACACATAATGTAATGTAGCAGCAGCACAAACTGAATGCATCACGCTGTCATGGGAACTTCTGTTTGGTGATGCAGAGTCATTTTATCCTGTTTGCTTCAGGTCAGACTAACAATTAAAATTTACACAGTGTATCATCCACACACTAAAAGAATGATAAGCATCTACATAGCACTTTGATACTACTATTTACCATTTAAAGTGATATTCCACTCAAAAATGAAAATTCACTCAATATCTACTCACCCCTATGCCGATGTGAAGATGGGTGAAGATCTTCAATTCACAAAACAATCCTGGAGTTTCAGCAGAAAACAGGGTTGCAGCCAAATCCAGTACAATGGCAGTGAATGGTGAATGGATAAAATGTTAAAAAAAAAGAACACAAAACAAACACAAAATGTCTCCATCCTGCTCGTGTGGTGTAATCCAAGTGTCCGTGAGCCGTGACATTAAAATTTAACCACAAAAGATGCCATTTACACCATGTTTTTTTTTATATATATACAATAATATAAATTTGTTGCTAGGTTATATTATTATAGGTTACAATAAGCCACCTAGAAAAATTTAAGTTATTAAAATGACCACCTTTATCTGCTGCAGCATCTGTGTTATAAACATATTAGTTATTAAGGAAAACCGAAAATTGTTACAATTGGCCCAGGTCTCTCCTATCTGAAAATATTGAGTCTCAGATTAACGAAACGTTATGAAAATAACTTAGTGCCTGAAAATAATTATTTGTCATTTTAAAAAAGTTGCTCATTAAGAGACTTAAATTTTAAAATCACATTAACATTAATTAAGAGACTAAATCATTTTTTAGTTTATAATGTGAAGAACTGTAAAATATCACTTTTATGAGTTTGTTCAGACATCAACAGTGACGATGTGTTGTTTAATGTTTGTACAGTTCACTCAGTGTGATGATCTGTGGGACAGTGTGGAGGCTGGGAAACCTCTTCAGATCGCACATTCACACATTCAGTTAGAACAAAAAGATTCATGGTCATGTTAATGAGGTGTGGGGGTTCTCTCACCATCAAAGACAAACACATGTGCTCCTTTTGAGTTATTAAGTTAGGGGAAACTTTATCAACTTTGTGAAAGCTGCTTGTGACAAATTCATATTAATGTTATGAATTTACAACAAACACATTTTTAGGGCCCGAGCACCAACCGGTGCGAGGACCCTATTGAAACCAAAGGAATTATTAGGGCCCGAGCACGTATCGTGCGAGGACCCTCTTTTTTTTTTTTTTTTTTTTTTTTTTTAAATTAATTGTGCAATAAGACATTACAGTGAAAATACAGGACAGACAAACCAAACAAACAACAACATTTATGGTTTTGTGTGTGTGTGTGTGTGTGTGTGATTTGAGAGTAAGAGAAACGGTATTATATACATGTAATATATAATAATAATAATAATAATAATAATAAATATTATAATATAATTGTCGGACAGGCTAATGGGTTAATAATAATAATAGAAATGAGTAGATAGAAGGAACCAAGCCATAAATAAATAAACAAATAAATAAACAAATAAATAAGAAAATTAAAAGAAAATAGAAGCAAGAAAAGAGCAAAACAGAAATACCACAATGCCAACTTATAATTTTTGCAATAATAATAGTAAGAATAATAACAATAATAATGAAATTCGATATTAATAAAAGATGATGAGTAACAATAATAATAATATGGAGGGAGGGTGAAGGAGGAGGGGAGGTCTTTAAATTTATGGAATGCCTCAGGTCCCTACCCACCCACACGGGACCAGCCTGCAGCCCCCAACACCCCCGGATTCCCCCCTCCACTCCCGCGTGCCCCGGACTGTATGCGGCACAACACCTTACCCTATGTCTAGATGTATATATAGTCTTTATTATTATTATTTATCTATTTTTATCTATTTTTATTTATTTATTTAATTTATTTATTTATTATTATTATTTTTATTATTATTTTTTTTTTTGTTAAATATATATGAGGTAGTTTTTTAAGAGGTGTGTGTGGTGCATTAAAAACGAGGAGAGGGGTTGTCATGAATTGTAATCTGATTTGGTTGTGTCCCCTCTCCTCTTCCTAAACTAGTGTGATGTGCATTAAAAAAGGGTGATGTGCCACCTGAAAACAGTCCAGGGCGGGGAATTGGGGGGAGTGGGAAGGCCGGGAGGGGCAAAGAGATCACAGGCCGTGGCCCAACAAGCGTGGCCCAGCAGGGTCCCGAGTGGTAAGTAGTAAGTATAAATATATAAGTATATTAATAAGTATAAATATATAAGTATAATAATAAGTAAATAAATAAGTATAAATAATAATAGAAAATGACAATGACAAGAATGTTAATTATAATAGTTATAGTAATAACTATTGGTTGAATCAATTAACACCCCCCCCCCCCCAAAAAAAAAAAAAAAAAAAAGAGAGATTAAATAAAAAATTAAATAAAAATAAAAAATTAAATAAATAAATAAAATATAATAATAATAATAATAAAACCACAATAGTAATATTAATAATAATAATAATAATAATAATAGAAGTAAACAATTTGCAGTGTATGTACAGAGTGCCATAAAAAAAATAAAACAAAACAAATAAATAAATAAATAAACAATAAGGGAAATTTATTGCATCTCTACCTATATATATACATGTGTTTTGTTTGTCAGAGTATGGGGTGTGTATGGTAAAAATAGATAAATAAATGAATAGATGAAAAAAAAAAAAAAAAAAATTGCACCAAATAAATAAATAAACAAAGAAATTACATCATTTATTTGTTATTTAGTAGTCATGTAGTATGTTATATATGTATATATGTGTATGTATATATATGTGTGTCCAGTGGCTATTGGTTCTCAGGCAAGAGAAGAAAGATAAAAATAATAGGTAGTTATTAAGTTATCAAGGGACTGAGGTGGTTGATGTGACTGGTTTGTGGCAGATTATGATTGTAGAAAAGTGATGAATGATAACCAGGTAGGGTTATGATTATTGTCAGAGGAGTTTGTATTTTCTAAGGAGATGTAGTCTGTGAGCAGGTTTTTCCAGTGTATGATGTGTATGGAGTTCCGAGACTTCCAGTTCATGAGGATAGTTTTCTTGGCGACAGTCAGCGCCACTAGAAGTGGACGGGTGTGTGTCTTGTCAAGTTTTAATGTGGATAGGTCTCCTAATAAACAGAGGGAAGGGGAAAGTGGGGACCCTCTTGAAATCGTGCTGTTTATTAGGGCCCGAGCACCGACCTCGGTGTGAGGACCCTATTGAAACCAAAGGAATTATTATAATTTTTATCGAAATAATGAATCGCTCTTTTGGGGGTCGTTTGAAGTCTAGCCATGACACACACAAACTGCTATAACTCCTGCTTGACAGAGGAGCAACACACATCACAATCGCAAAACACCTTCATTCATGTTGAACATCCGTGTGCACGTGTCTTTAAAGTTAAACAAACTAATGCAGAAAAAGGATTTATTAATGTGTTGATAAAGCCTAATAAATCTCAACAGACCGACAAATTGCGCACGGGACAGGATCAGAGCTGTCAGATCATCTTTATCAGATTAAAACTTCCTTTCCCTCTCTCAGGTCAGCCTATTCCGGCACGGTTGTGGTCAAGATTATTCCATCACCCACTTCCAACACCTGTACGCTCCTCTTTCCCCTCTCCCCTTATTTTCACCTATAAACTCCCGCTAATGCGATGCAACTTTTAATTTTTACACTTGCAGCAGTATAGAAGAATTTATTCGAGATCTCTATACATTAAACCTATGTTTTTCACCTTATTAATGTATTTTCCAATATAGTATGCTCAAGTCCACTCATGCCAATATCACTATGTGATTTACTGGCATGTAGAAGATGAATTGAAGTGCTGCGACAGGGGGTGATTAACAAGCCCCCACACCCCCACCCCACTAATTCATGACATCTATATTTATTAAAACTACATCTTCTGCCTTAGTAACGTCTTTTCCAGTACAGTATGGCTAATTCCACTTCTGACAATATCACTATGTGATTTATTTACATGTAGAATTTACTTTTAAGTGCTGTGACAGCAAGGGATTAAATGAACCCCCTGCATGGACAGCCATTGTTTACCTGCTATTGCCTGCACGGACTGGATTGAGGTGTTACTTTTGACAGTTTGCCCAGCTTCTGTTCTCCTGCAGCTGTAACTTCACAGACTATGTTCCCTCTACCATGTTGCCTCCACTAAAACTCTTTTTTCCTACAATACATGCACCTACTTTCTAACTAATGCTACTGTGCTTATTACAAAACATTATAAGAGTCTTTTTGTGGCTTTGGCTGTTCCTCAGACCACTACTCCTGCGTTTCCCTGATTCCCTGGAAATCTAATCAAGACCATTTCACATCTCCCAGGACATGCAATGACAAGAAATGGGAGTCATGTTTTTATATTTATCCTTTTTAAGCACAGAAGATATTACATATATTCAGAAAAATGTAGGCTGACACTTTACTGTCAAAAAACATGCAGCAGATATGTTTGTGTGTGTGCTGTGAGCCAGTAAAACACAACACTACCTATTCATTAAGACAAAGAGTTGAGTAAAAAGAACATGCATGCTCAGAGTCTTGTAACACTGCGCATATACTGATGCACAAATGCTGAAGTGAAAATAAAGAAATGATCTGTTAACTTTAAGTGATCATTGATTTTACTAGCCTGCTATGCGTTGCTTTGTTATTACAGGAGGCTCAGTATCTCAGCCACAGCTCGTACAGGTGCAGCAGCCGTAGAATACAGGTTTGACTGTGCCGAATCAGGCCACAAGGCCGCAGCCACCGGCACCAACAGCGTCGCAGGGACTGCGTTCGCTAGCGTCGCGAGTTGCCAGCCCCCCCGAGTTGCATGGGGTGCGAGGGCCCGTTCAACGCTGTTTGCAGCTTTAATCTTTTTTAAAATCACAAATTCGTTCTGCATCAGGTCTCCTGATCTCAAAATATTGAGCGAGTCTCCCAGAATAATGAGAAACTATGAAAATAACTCAAAATCATGACAAAATTTTGAGATACTAACTGCACATTTTAAAATATGAAGTAATTATTTTAGCCGAAATGTCAACTGTAGCCTCTCAGACTCGAGCCAGATGCACAAGAGATCTCGCGATATTTTCACACGTGCATCCATTAAGAGATATACGAAGTCTCGCGATACATCAATGATATGTTTACATGCTACCTGGGAGGCTACAGTTGACATTTTGGCTAAAAACATGGTGTAAATGGCATCTTATTTTGGCTAAAAACATGGTGTAAATGGTGTCTTTTGTGGTTAAATTTTAATGTCACGGCTCACGGACACTTGGATCACACCACACAAGCAGGATGGAGACATTTTGTGTTTGTTTTGTGTTCTTTTTTTTTTTTTTTTTTTTTTTTTTTACATTTTATCCATGGTCACCATTCACTGCCATTGTACTGGATTTGGCTGCAGCCCTGTTTTCTGCTGAAACTCCAGGTGAACTGAAGATCTTTACCCATCCTCACATCAGCATAGGGGTGAGTAGATATTGAGTGAATTTTCATTTTTGGGTTGAATATCACTTTAAAGTCAGTTTTGCTTTGCTGATATTGCAGCTCAGAACACTGATTAGAAAATTGATGACTCTATCCTATTTATCGCAGAAAATCTTAAATTGGTTAAATTAATTTTACTTTGATTTGATCAAAAACTGAAGTGATCTCCACGTCTCTGGCATTGTGAGACAGTGTCAGATTGACAGCATCATGTTTAAATCTGCTGTATTAAGTTTAATTGTTTAATGTGCAGTTGTCATGTTAGAAATAAACAGCAGCATTAAGATCGTATTCAGTCGATAAGTAATTTTCTGACAGCCTTATTCTTCTCCTGACTTATTTGCAGCCACAGTGTTGCTTTTGCTGTGATTTAAAAAAAAAATATTTTCCATAGCTCTTCATTATAACAACTCGATCATTTTGATTGAAGTGGACAGCTTGCAATTGCTTCACTTTGTGCATAAGAAGAGTCAAATGACGCACCAAATGCCCCTTTTTATGTGAGCGTTCAGAGTCTGAAGAAGAAAAGCTGAGTTAACAAAGCAAGTTGGTCACCACTGTCGTGACACCAGTTATCTCTGGCTGGGGTTTTAGGGTTTGTCGAGCCAGCTCATGCAAAGACAGCCTTGCTGTGTTGAGCTTCCTTCATCATACAGCCTTCAGAGGCCTGTACTATGAAGCTTCAACATACCCAGGATATCTTTAAGTGATCTGGCTTGACTAAACCTAACAAAGGCAATCAAGGATAAGCGGTCACATGAAACTGGTCATCAACTTGGTGAGTCAACCCAGGGTTTCCCAATCTAAACATGAGTGTGTTCATATAAACGGAGCGGTGTTGGAAGCATCTGACCAATCGCAGCATGGACAAGACTACAGACAGCACACCGGCACATTTTACAAATGAAGAGCTAACTATATGATTACACAGTTAATAAAGAAGCCAATCATAACCATCATAATCCAGACTGAAAGAAACTCCACAAAGCTGCCACATGCAGGAAGGACAGACAGCATTTTTATTTAAATCGTGGACTGTGTTAATAATAATGATAATATATTTATTCTACCATGCACTTGCCAGGATACTATGTGTAGATATGCAGCAGGTTTTGTAACATGCCTTGGAATCACCACATCACCACAGCTCTCTCTGGATCTCTTTTACTGAATGAGTCTGTAATGATACAACATGTGACAGGGTCTGCATCAATTCACATCCCCGTCTCAGACTACTGTAAAGGATGAATAAAAATATAATGTAAAACAAATGGCAAAAATAAAATACCTATGCCGTTTCACATCTAATTCATCACAGAGTAAGCACAATGATACGGTGGCCAACAAGTACAAACACGCTGCATATACAGACAGGCGCTGTAAATACAGAGATGCAAAAGGAAAACGCTGCAAATACAGAAACGCGCTCCATATAGGAAAACAGATGCAAAAGGAAAACGCTGCGAATACAGAAACGCGGTGGAAATAAGAAAACAAATGCAAAAAGAAAACGCCGCATATCCAGTCATACAATGGAAGTGCTCCAGGCCTCTAGGGGCAGTGCTGAGCGTCCACCCGAGAGACAGACAACGGACGTATCAACCATAGACTGTATAAAACGGTATCAACGTGTGGAGCAGATTATCCCTGTAATGAATTCATTAACAGATTTAGACCTGAAGTGTCCAACCATAAAGCTAGATTTCTCCAGGCTATGCCAAATGAAACTTTGTTTTATGTGGAACTTAAATCTTTTTATGAATCTGTCTGTAAAATATGTAAAAACAAGAAAGCTTTCAAGACATCCGGTCTTATGGAAAATATTATGGTTTATATTACTAGATAAAACCTCTCAATTTTTGCATATATATTTATTTATTTTCTGTTTCTTTATTGATTAAATTTATTTTTATGCATCCTGATACATTGTAATTTTATTTTATTTTATTTATTTATTTTTGTCAAGCTCTGGTTTTTGTGTGATATCTATTATGCACTCCCTGTACTTCACTGTTGTTTCATGTCTGTATGATGTCATAATGTTTAATGTCATGTTTATTTGTATAATGTATCTAATGTGATAATAAAGTTTGTTTAAAAAAAACGTGTGGAGCAGACATGTGAATAAGAAGAAGAAAGTTATTGTTGGGAGGAAAATTGGAGTCGGCTGCACTTTCATAATACAGTAAAAGATGACGGCCACATGTGGAAAAAAGAAAGAAAGAAAGAAAGAAAGAAAGAAAAAGAAAAAAGAATACGTACTTTTTCATATAGCCTGTCCCGACTCCAATTTTATCTCGGGTGGGCGCTCAGCACTGCCCCTAGAGGCCTGGAGCACTTCCGTTGTATGACTGGATATGCGGCTTTTTCTTTTTGCATTTGTTTTCTTATTTGCAGCACGTTTCTGTATTTGCAGCGTTTCCTTTTGCATCTGTTTTCCTATATGCAGCGCATTTCTGTATTTGCAGCACGTTTCTGTTTATGCAGCGCGTTAAGATAAGATAAGATAAGATGGACTTTATTGATCCCACACCGGGGAAATTCACTTGTCACAGTAGCTCAATAGTACAGATAGGAAAATAACAATAAAGTACTTATAAAATTAAGATAAAAATAGAAAATATACATATACCTTTCAGATTTAAAATATAGAGTCTAAGAGTATAAGAGTATAAAGTGTTAAGATACTAAGTACAGGGCTGTACACACAAGACTATTTACACTATTTACAATATATACAATATATACACCTTTCACTTGTACATATATGGAAAAACAATAGGGATATGTGGATATGAGTATATACCTAGGCATATACTGGAAACTGTGCAGGATAATTGCACATACAGTTTCTGTATTTGCAGCGTTTTCCTTTTGCATCTGTTTTCTTATATGGAGCGCGTTTCTGTATTTGCAGCGCCTGTCTGTATATGCAGTGCGTTTGTACTTGTCAGCCACCGTACAATGACCTTATGTGTACTCACACACACACGTGCGCACACACACACACAACACTAGAAGAGTAAAAACGTACTTCTACAGTCGTTTTATAGAAATACCATAGCAAAAACTACATTTCCCATAATGCATTGCATCGCAAGCCGTGACTCTGAGAGAGCAGCGGCACTTCAAAGAAACACAGTTGAAAACAACTAACTTTTGAGTTAACTTTAAAATGCTTTACAGTATAGACTTGAACTTTATGCATTACAACTATCTTACAAAACTCTCTCAGGATATTATCACAATGCCATTCATTTAACACTGGAACAGCATTTAGATACGGGTCTCTCTCAGCTCCACAGCGCAGCTGGGGCGTTCACTGACAAAAATACAAAACATATTTCCATGAAAACAAAAGCATGTAAAATATTACTCCTTTTCATAGTACTGTAGACAATCGAGAGGGACCCATCTGCAGGGAAGATGGCGGACAAGGGTGCCACCATATATCCAATCCATGCCGGAAGTCACAACCGAAAGTTGGTCTTCTTTCGTGTATTTTTTTAAAACTTTATTTAACATGTAACATTACAAGAACAATGACATACTCTATTGTATATGTTAGTACATAGGATTTGAAGGAACAATCACACCTCCTTTTTAAATTCAGATAACCTGAAATTACTGTGGTGATTTATGTATTTATGGACACAGCATAACGAGCGAACATTATATATGAAACGAACATGAAGGAAATATCCACAGAAAAAAGAATAGAACAGGGGGAAAAATGAACAAATACATTTAAAAAATAAATAAATGAATAAATAAATAATTAAAGGAAAAGAAAATCATATTAACAAATACAAGGAGTTTAGGAAAAGTTGGTCTTCTTTCATGTATATTATTCGCCATTCCCCACTCCATACTGCACAATTTAATAGTTAATTGACCCTAAGTCTTTTCACGACTTTATACAGTATGTAAAACTGAGATGTTAGCAATTATTTATTCTGCGCTCCGTCCTTACAGTACGTCCAGACGGTAGATCGAAGAGACTGTAGGGACAAGATCCTATCTGGGCAATACAGTCCTTACACTGTATTACCACCAATGATCTACAGTGCTGGCCTCCTTTTTTACACTCAACATAAATTACAATTAACTATGCTAATGTGAAGGTGATTGTTATTTTTCAGTGCTAGTGCGAATGATATGTGTGAAAGCTATTCTCGCGCTTGCCAGAATATAAGCCTTTGTTAGCATGCCCTGCGTTGTAGTTCGCACATACCACATGAAAAATGTAAATAACACTATAGCAGCATTTATATATATATACTATGTATACGGCTGATTTAGTGCGACAAACACTAGTCAGAAGTGCTAATAAACGGAATATTACAGGAGCTTCTACTGTTTACAACCCGGAGCAAAGTCAAAGTCAAAGTCAAATTTTATTTATATAGCGCCAATTCACAACAAAGTTGTCTCAAGACACTTTACATATAGAGTAGGTCTAGACCACACTCAATAATTAATTATATTTACATAAGATCAATTTAATAATCAATTAATATCAGATTCATTGATTGATCGTCACAGCTCTAATAGGATGCCAACTCCACTTACAGACAGGTGTAACATTTTGAAACATGAAACTTTGTTGTGTTTTCCTTTTATTTGTCTCCCTTCTCTTTAGTTCTGTCATGAAACATAATTTCGGTTGTTTATAGCTCTTTTGATTTAAACATCTTGAGCATGTATATGTATATCAATATGTAATTTACCACAGCTGTAAGGTGGCTCTGGATAAAGACAGCAGATCTGTGGGAGACTGCTGCTAGGGCACAAGTTGAGGTCTGATCAACTTCAGTTGGGTCGCCTGGGTGAGGGTGTCTGATGTTGCTAAAAGACCCAAAACACCCGAGGACCCCATGTTACATCACTGATGATGTGCCCTAGCTTAGCATCAGAAGATGTTTCACTACAACAAAACTCTAAGTCATACTTTAAAAGTAGCTTCCAAAATGTTTGAAAACACAGGCACAGTAGCCTTTTCACATGCTGACAGTTATATTTATTTGCTTATATTTATTTACCATGCTGTTTATTATAGGATTTAATATATATGAATTTAACAGGTGAAGCTTGCTGTGTCTTTGCTCTTTTGTGAGCCTGCCAGGTGTGGACATCCAGTGGAAATGAATTGAACTGCATCACAATCTGGGTCCATGAAAGTGCTATAATTGTCTGATAACTCTGCTGATGAAGGTTGTGACAGACCCAAGTCATCACTGCTTAGTAATATAATATCTCAGTGTTGTGAACACTTTCATTTCTGGCCTTATCACATTAGATAGATTTATCAGCCTCGTCTGGTTTTGTTTTCTTTTTTGTAAAATTGTTAACAAAAGTGAGATATAAATTTAGTTTATTATTATCATTACGTGAGGTTATCTCTAATGAGGTGGACCACAAAACATTATCTCTGCATGGTCTAATCTGGAGTCTTTCACTAATTTACTGTCATTCAGTGTCTGGAAAATATTTCTCCTCTTTCTTTGTCTTTCTGTCATTTCTCCTCTGTTTAAGGAACTCTCATGCCTGTTGTATACAAACTATACTCTTTGGTATTATAACTAATAAATGAAGAAAAACGAGGACCAGAGTTGCACATGGGTATGTATTACTTTCAGTTTCATTTCAGGACTGATGATGACAATGATGTAAACACAACAGTCCTCCTCACTACACATAACAGGTTTTCACCCCAGGGGCTCTCTTAAGGATGAAGATGCTTTGTGAACGACTTTTATCTTTACCAAGATCCATTTTTAATTTCAAGAGAAATAAACAAAAAAAAAATCACCTGCACATTTAAGATTATTTCCCCAAACAAAAGACACAAAAAAGATTGCAGAGTATACCAAGCATGCATGGGTGTAGACTCAGAGAGGATATTTAACTGATCTTGATTCATTTAATGTCTCCTTGTCCTTTATGTCCCCACAGCTAAATCAGAATTAGTGTTGTTTATGCATCCTTTTATTTAATTCAATGCACTTAATTAGAAATTATAAACTTACACTAAGGGCCCTATCTTACACCCGGCGCAATGCCATTGCGCTGCCAGCGCAAGTGACTTTGCTATCTTACACCCAGCGCAAGTGCCATTTTTGCCATGTCTGCAAGATAGCAAATGCACTTGCGCCTGGTCTTTTCCGCCGTGGGCGGGAGGTCTAAACATGCAGGCAAAACGAAGGCGTGGCCTGGCGCATTTGCTATCTTGTGCTCGGCGCACTGGAGTAAAAACCGCTTGGGCCTTAGAGCCCTATCTTACGCCAGTGTGAAGCACAATGGATTTAATATGTCTTTAATGATGGCGCCGCGAGAGTGGCAGCTAGTTGCAGAAGCTCCGACCCCGTTAAGTTCGTTAAGTGTGTTTCTTGCGTTTTTCGTCCTCTTTTTTGTCACCAATCTCACTCGTTCACGTTCAACTATGGATGTGCAACTGATGAGATTAGTTTTTATGCCTTTTACTTAGTTTTGGACTGTTCAAAACTACACTTGGTGATCCATTCAGTCACGGCTCCATTGTTTACACTTGCTATCAGCTGTTGGCGCTGTGCCATACTCGCGTACTTCCCAGCGAGAGACCGGAGATCCCCGAGGAGTTGAGGAGAAGGAGGCGGGGGTGCAGAGCTGGAGCTAAGTGCCAGGAGCGGAAAAGACGGTACAAGCCAGCTATCCCGTCTGTTATTATGGGGAATGTACGATCTCTCCCTAATAAAATGGAAGAGCTCACGGCACTGACCAGGCTGCAGAGGGAGTACCAGGAGTGTAGCATGATGTGCTTCACGGAGACTTGGCTGAATGAACTCACTCCAGACTCACACGTAACTCTGAACGGATTTCAGCTGTGGAGAGCGGACAGGAGAGCAAAGGAGACCGGTAAGAGGAAGGGAGGGGGGATAGCGATGTTTGTGAATGAGAGATGGTGTAACCCGAGGCACACTAGTGTTAAAGAGCAGCGCTGTACCAGGGACATCGAGCTGCTAGCTGTTAGCATTCGGCCATATTACCTCCCGAGGGAGTTCTCGCATATCATCGCGATAACGGTGTACATCCCGCCGTTGGCCGATGCTGCAGCAGCCTGCGAACTCTTACACACTGTTGTGTCTCAGCTGCAGACATCGCACCCCCAGTCCCTCCTCCTCATCTCTGGTGACTTTAATCATGCTTCCTTGTCCTCCACTCTCCCCACATTCATCCAGTATGTGGACTGCAATACCAGAGACAACAAAACACTGGATTTAC
Source organism: Lutjanus argentimaculatus (assembly GCA_034769285.1). Taxonomy (NCBI): domain Eukaryota; kingdom Metazoa; phylum Chordata; class Actinopteri; order Lutjaniformes; family Lutjanidae; genus Lutjanus; species Lutjanus argentimaculatus. The sequence continues at coordinate 2,263,846 of JAWZSL010000057.1, read as the reverse complement.
TGTATGCAAACATTAAGGATGCATACAACTCATCACCCCTCCCCCCACTGGGCCGCTCAGACCACAACCTGGTTCATCTGTCCCCTGCATACATACCTATGGTGAGCAGACAACCTCCCGGCATTAGGTATGTGAGAAAATGGTCTGAGGAGACCAGCATGGCACTGAGGGACTGTTTTGAGACCACTGACTGGGAAGTGCTGTGCAGTCCACACGGAGAGGACATTGACAGTCTGACCCACTGCATCACAGAAGTTTATGTGTGGAGAACACCGTGCCGACCAGGAAGGTACGGTGCTTCTCCAACAACAAGCCATGGGTGACCCCTGAACTGAAAACCCTGCTGAATAAGAAGAAGAGGGCTTTTAGGTCTGGGGACAAAGAAGAGTTGAGGAGGGTCCAAAAGGAACTGAAAAGAAAATAAGGAGGGGCAAAGACAGCTAAAGGAGGAAGCTGGAGGAACGCCTTCAGCAAAACAACGTGCGTGAGGTGTGGAGAGGTCTAAACACAATCTCTGGTCGCAACAAAGACAGCGGGAGAGGCTCCAAGCCTAGTGACCGGGAGTGGGCAAATGAACTAAATCTTTTTTCAACAGGTTTGATTCTGCTCCCACTCCCTCCCCCACCCACTGCAGCACCGACCTAGGACCTCCTCACCCTCTCTGGCACACCCCCCTCCCCCCTCCCAGAACATCGGGGGTTTCAGCTGCACCCTCCCCACACCTCTTCACCCTGTACACATCGGACTTCAGACACAATACGGACAGCTGTCACCTCCAGAAGTTCTCTGATGACACTGCCATTGTTGGATGTGTGTCAGAAGGGAATGAACTGGAGTACAGGAGGGTCATCACTGACTTTGTCGAATGGTGTGGGGTCAACCACCTCCACATCAATGCCAGCAAGACAAAGGAGTTAGTGGTGGACTTCCGTAGGAACACTCCCCAGACTACCCCAGTGAACATCCAGGGTTTGGACATTGAGGTTGTGGGAGAGTACAAATACCTGGGTGTTCACCTCAACAATAAACTGGACTGGTCCAATAACACAGACGCCCTGTACAAGAAGGGCCAAAGTCGTCTTCACCTGCTGAGGAGACTGAGGTCCTTTGGAGTGTGCAGGACACTGCTAAGAACTTTCTATGACACTGTGGTTGCATCTGCCATCCTCTACGCAGTGGTCTGCTGGGGCTGTGGAAGCACGGAGAGGGACAGGAAAAGACTGAACAAGCTGGTCAGGAGGGCCAGCTCTGTCCTGGACTGTCCCCTGGAGACCATTGAGGAGGTGGGTGAGAGGAGGATGTTAACCAAGCTGACATCTATCATGGACAACACCTCTCACCCCCTACATGAGACTGTACGTGCACTGAGCAGCTCATTCAGCAGCAGACTGCTGCACCCACAGTGCAAGAGGGAGCGCTACCGCAGGTCCTTCATCCCATCAGCTGTCAGACTCTTTAACACCAACACCAGCATGACTTAATGTAGCACTGTTTAGTCTGCTTGCACAATTCATCCACCTCCCTACTTCCCTTCCTCGTGCAATATTGTATGTTTACTGTGTTAAATCTTTTTGCTGCTAATATTCTGTGCAATCCAACATACCCTCCTCTGTGCAATCTGCCTCTGCAAGGCAACAGTTTACATTTTTTACATTTAATGCTACACACCATGTGTGTATTTTACAACTGTATGTGCAATTATCCTGCACAGTTTCCAGTATATGCCTAGGTATATACTCATATCCACATATCCCTATTGTTTTTCCATATAGTACAAGTGAAAGGTGTATATATTGTAAATAGTCTTGTGTGTACAGCCCTGTACTTAGTATCTGAACACTTTATACTCTTATACTCTTAGACTCTATATTTTAAATCTGATAGGTATATGTATATTTTCTATTTTTATCTTAATTTTATAAGTACTTTATTGTTATTTTCCTATCTGTACTATTTGAGCTACTGTGACAAGTGAATTTCCCCGGTGTGGGATCAATAAAGTCCATCTTATCTTATCTTATCTTATCTTATATATTCAAGGTGTGTCCAAATCCCCCTTTGCCGGCTCCTCCCAGGGGTGCAAGTGATATTTTGCCCTGCCCCGCCCCTGTGCCACCGGCGCAAAGCGACATACACCTATCAGGTGTGGCAAAGTGCCCTCATTAATTCACCGGTGAATTTAGGCCGAACATGCAATAAACCAATCAGAAAGTCAGCTTTCATCACCCGTAACCCCTAATTTACACCAGGCGCGGCTGCGCCGGGTTACGGCTGCGCTGCGGCACTCGGAGTGATACGCAGCCATTCTAGTCAATGCTCCTGTTTACACCAGATGCGCCGCGGCGCGTGTCAGCTGCATCCCAGAGGCGGCTCGGCGCTCCGCTCCGCAGAGCATACGCAGCAAGTCTATTTTTGACGGATGACGCGTCAAGCTGCGCAGAGGAGATCGAACCAGACAGGAAGTCCCGACACAAAAAGCATAGTGAATCCGGTCAGTTTTCAAAATAAAACATCTCGTGTTGACGACGGATCGTATTTCACTTCATTCATTCAACATTACTCCATACGTGGCGACAGCAGGTATGTTTCATAATATTGAGATGATTATAGAGATGTATTTTTTAATTAAACAAAGCTCCAAAACTTTGATCCATGACTTTGAAGACTACAGCACAATAAAGAAGGAAATAACAACATTAAACACAATTAAAACATACAAAAAAAGAAACCACATAACTACACAGACTTCTTACCCATGGTAGAAGCACAAAAATCAAGGAAAAATTACCAAAAACGATGAAGTAAACAAGTCAACAACTACTCTGTTTCTGAGACACTCCGTTTCTGAAACGCTGCTGGTGTGAACTGAAGTCGCAGGCATGACGGAACAAAACCGCGGTGCAGCTGTGACGCTGTGCAGCCGTGTTTGGTGTAACCCGGGATTTACACCAGGCACGCTGCGCGCGTCACGGCTGCGCCACGCAATGCGCAATTACTCCAATGCGCCGAGCACAAGATAGCAAACGCGCCGGGCCACGCCCTCGTTTTGCCTGCATGTTTACACCTCCCGCCCACAGCGGTACAAACTAGGCGCAAGTTCATTTGCTATCTTACAGACCTGGCAAAAATGGCACTTGCGCTGGTGTTAGATAGCAAAACCACCTGCGCAACGGCTCCACAATCACAAAACACCTTAATTAACGTTCAGTCTTTTCCCCATACAGGAGTGTCGATTGTTAAAGTGTCCTTTGAACATGTTATCCATCAGCAATAAAGTGTAAATATTAAAATTAACAGCGTGCGTGTCTCGCGTTTGGCTGAGACGCACACACGTCTCCACAATCACAGAACTCCTTTCATTAATGTTAAATAACCGTGTGCGTGCGTTGAAAATCTTTTCTCTTTGTTTCCTCCTTATAATCCCATCATCTGCCACTGCTTGCGTGCTGGCGCACCTACCTCTTACAGGTGATGAGAGCCAACTTTCTGATTGGTTTATTGCATGTTTGGCCTAAAGTCGCCAGTGAATTAATGAGGGCACTTGGGCACACCTGATAGGTGTATGCCACTTTGCGCCGGTGGCGCAGGGGGCAGGGCAGGGCAAAATATCACTCACACCCCTGGAAGGAGACGCCAATGGAGGATTTGGACACTCCTTGAATATATTAAATCCATTGCGCCTTTCGCTTTAGACCGGCGTAAGATAGCGCCCTAAGTCATTTTTTTAATTACATAAACATATTTATATTTTCTAAACATATTATTTCAAACTGAATTAAGACCAGAATTCTTTTCTAAATACCCTGTGAAATTGTTCTTTTTCAAGCTTTTCAGGCCAACTGAGCTGTCAGGTTACGCATTCACCAGAATTTTTTTTTATACACAACCTTGCCAATATACTATAATTTCAATCACACCAACACGTGAGCAATTATCGTATTCATGCAAATAATTCATGTATTGGATGATTTATTTTTTTATGTTGCATTTCCATATTTAATCAAGTTATTGAAATATATTTATAAGTTCTTTTTTCATAGCTTGAATTGTGTCATAGGCACCTGTATGTTAGTCATCTGATTACTAGTCCTAACTCACAACTTGGCAATTATTTTGGTTAGTTCAACTTTATAATGGACAGAAATTATAGCTAAAAATTACAAAAATAGATCATAAATTGTAATAAACCATAGTTTATTTATTCAGTCCAGTAAAGAAAGGATATTTAAGGAAAATTTCTAGACAGTGAACAAAAAATAATCAATAATAGTAATAAAAAAAACATGTCTTGAAAAAAGTGTGGCTTTACTGATGGTTGTTTCTGCAAAAGGACATATATAAGCCCAGGCTCAAACAAAAGGAGAGAACTTGTTTTGCATGCATACTGTAGACTGAATTGAAAGTGAAACTTCAGAAAAACACTACCTAGAATGTCCACCAGGCAGCAATGCATTAAACAGATACTCCACATAAATATAGTTTCTTCTGTTTTTTTAATTTATCTCTTAAACCACTTCCAATCAAAGAGAGAACTACATCAAGATTTCATTATACAACCTTGTAAATGAAAAATAAATTGTCTTCTTTACCTTTAAGAAAAAAATTTCACTCTGAGCAGCATTATATCCCACCAGTAATGTGCATGTAAAGGGAAAAACAAAACTGATGACACGCAGCAAAGGTATTTACGACATTTAATATGCATACTGCCAGAAGTCATAGAAATAAATTTAAAAATGTTTTGTTTGAAGACTAGCGTTTCATTTTTGAGATACTGTCATTTATCCTCCAGAATATTCTTAGAATATAATGCAGCACTTTGTAATATTTACAGACATGGATTAAATTCACATTGGTAATCTGATAAAGCTTTCATTTTACAACACATATATTACAGCCACGGCTGCCATCATCAACAGGTGTCATGTAAGTTCCATCTAACATAAATGTGATGGCCAGGAGCCACTGAAGGCCTGTGGTGCTCCACACACTACATCAGAAGATGTCACAACGAAAGATAATTTACAGCCCCTAAAAACCACAGATTAATTGATTTACAGCGTTTTTTGTTTTAATTCTGTCTATTCTGAAATCATTGCCAATAACATTTTTAAATCTAAAATACAGTGACAGCTAGTGTTAGTGCAGTAAATGATGAGAAATATATGAAGCAAATTAAGGAATCTTATATCTTAAGTCACTCCCCACTGCCACCTCAGTCCTCCATCCTCTCCTTCATTTCAGTGTAAGCAGGGTGTTTTACAGCTATTTTACAAAATCAGGCTTTATCAGTTTATTTGAATATGTTTTCCACATTTATCATCCCTCTGCATAGATCTAGTCCGCTGTGTGCAGTGAAGTGATCAGCCTCTTCTTGTTCTTCTTGTGATTCCAAGCAGGTATTTGCAGGTGGGAGCGGGGAGAGTAAATTATAGTAGTGATACATTGGTTGTGCAGAGTGAACTCACTTAGCAGCTTGCCAGATAATGATGCCAAGTATGACAAGCACAATGGAACAGACCATCGCAAGGATACACATCTTCTTCCGGGACTTTTGCTGTGATAAAGAAAGCAGAAACAATGGGGTTATTGATAGAAAGTTATCTGAAAGACTCTGAAAGCACTTAAGGACATTGCTGCAGACTTACTTGGTAGTAGGCAGCTCTCTGGAGCTGCTCTGTTCCTCGTTCTACATGTACTTCAGCATTCTCCACATTGGCCTCAATGCTATCTGCAGGGCAGAAAATACAGCAATGTCAGTTGGAAATGAACTCATGAAGTTACAGGAAACTGTTCAAGCTCACTTGAGCCCCTGTTGTGTTAATGTGAGTAGTGACTGTTGCCTGTCCTAAGCAAGGCTGAAGTAGGGTGATATATATCTATATATGTATGTATTTTTCTATGATAACATCTGCACATGTAAGATGCAGCAACTGGTAGTTCCTTTAAACTTCACTTCTGTCCTCCTTAATACTGAGGCGCCTACACAGAGCCTGAAGGATGCTAAAAGATGATACCCACCACAGCTACAGCCTGTTCACCCTGCTGCCATCTGACAAGAGATACAGAAGTATAAGCTGACATACCACCAGACTATAGAGCTTCATCCCTCAGGCTGAGACTGCTTAATTCATCCTCAGCACTCCACCCTGTAAATACTGTAAGTACTTGTTTTCTTCTTTATCTATTCACAATCTATCACATATATTAAATGCTATTTATGAGTACCAAAAAAGGAACTATATCTTAATCTCCCTATATAAGACTGTGGTGTATAATGATAAATAAATCCATCTTGTAGTTTATACACTGTAATAGTGGATTCAGTCTTACTGTTGCTGGTGTGTGCACTGAATAGAAAACAACTGGACCTGTTTTGATGTGTGTTTCAGAAACAGACTTGAATATTTTGTCACTTGTATTTTGCTGGGCAGAAAAATATTAAATTAATTTTGTAACAAATTACACTAAGAGCTTCTATTTGTGTATTTGAAATACTCTGTTTAAAATACATTTTTTAATATGCTATTTTCTTCTAAAATAAGACTCATTTTTATATCCAGGTTTAAACTGTAAAAAAAAAAGTGCAGCAATTAGCCCAATCACAGTGTTTGGCTTAATTCAAGAGAATCGTGTCACATCCTCTTGAATCCAGCAACACATTCGTTGAGAACTACCAAATTCCTATGTGCACCCATGAGGAGTAGCTTGAGGAAAGAAGCTACTTCTGTATTTGGTACAAATTTCCCCTCAGATAAAGGATCCTAATCAAAATATAATCAGACGCTAAGGAAAGTTTACTGAATGACACAGAAATTTTACAAAAGAAAAAAGGATAAGCAAACGCGGGCTCTAGAAATATACAGTGCCTGGCCGAAAAAGAGTCATACACTAATATTTCGTTGGACTGCCTTTAGCTCTGATTACAGTACGCATTCAACATGGCATTATTTTGCTTATGCATTGTCACAACATTTATTTCTATCCAGAGTAGCGTTCATTTTTCACCAAGATCTTGTATTGAGTTGGACCGCTGCATTAAGTAGTCTCCAGCACATCCCAAAGATTCGCAATGGGGTTAAGGGTTAAGGTCTGGACTCTGTGGTGGCCATGTGTGAAAATGATGTCTCATGCTCCCTGAACGACTCTTTCACAATTTGAGCCTGCTGAATCCTGGCATCGTCATCTTGGAATATGCCCATGCCAATAGGAAAGAAAAAATACATTGATGAAAAGATCTGCTCATTCAGTATATTCAGGTAGTGAGCTGACCTCATTTTTTGGGCACATAGCTTTGTTGAACCTCAGCCTGAGCAACTGAAGCAACCCCCGATCATAACACTGCCCCCACAGGCTTGTATGGCAGGCAATAGGCATCACTTCATCTGTCTCTCTTCTTACCCTGATGTGCCCATCACTCTGGAACAGGGTAAATTTGGACTCAACAGACCATATGACCTTTTTCCATTGCTCCAGAGTCCAATCTTTACGCAAACTGAAGCCTTTTTTTCCCAATTATCCTCACTGATAAATGGTTTTCTGAAGGCCACACAACTGTTTAGTCCCAATCCCTTGAGTTCTCCTCACGTTGTGTGAGTGGAAATGCTCTTACTTTCATATTAAACATAGCCGTGAGTTCTGCTGTTAATTTTTCACAATAGATAGGAGTAGTTAGATAGGAGAGTCTACGTGACACTGGGATCTCTTAATGGTTGACCCTTTTTGTGGTATTTTGCTTGTAAAGTTGGAGACCTTTATATTTATCACCTTTATATATACTCCTCCTTAAACCGCCACCATATGGTGGTGGAGGGGTTTGAGTACTTGAATGATCCTAGGAGATATGTTGTCTGGGGCTTATTGCCCCTGGTAGGGTCTTCCAAGGCAAACAGGTCCTAGGTGACAGGTCAGACTAAGAGCGGTTCCAAAGCCCCCGATGATGAAGCAAAAAACAAGGCAGTCTACATCGCCTGGATTGGCGTCACCGGGGCCCCACCCTGGAGCCAGGCCTGGGGTTGGGGCTAGCAGGCAAGCACCTGGTGGCCGGGTCTCCGCCCACGGGACCCGGCCACCAGGCGCTTGCCTGCTAGCCCCAACAGCACAGCCCAAAGGAGCGACGTGGGCCCGCCTTCCCGTAGGCCCATCACCCATGGGAGGGAGCTGATGCATTGTGGTTTGGGTGGCGGTTGTGGGCAGGGGCCCCGACGACCCAATCCTTGGACATGGAATCTGGCTATGGGGACATGGAATGTCACCTCGCTGGGGGGGAAGGAGCCTGAGCTTGTGCGTGAGGTTGAGCAGTACCGGCTAGAGATAGTCGGGCTCACTTCCACGCACAGTCTGGGCTCTGGAGCCCAACTCTTGAGCGAGGCTGGACTCTCTTCTACTCTGGAGTTGCCTGCGGTGAGAGGCGGTGGGCTGGTGTGGGCTTGCTTATAGCTCCCCAGCTCAGCCGCCATGTGTTGGAGTTTTCCCCGGTGAACGAGAGGGTCGCCAAGCGTGCTGTGGCCCGGGCGGTGGCGGAAGCAAAAATTTGGGTATGGGAAAAGTTCGGGGAGGCCATGGAGGAAGATTATCGGTCAGCCCCGAAGAGATTCTGGCAAACTGTCCGGTGCCTCAGAAGGGGGAAGCAGTGCCCTGCCAACACTGTTTACAGTGGAGGTGGGGAGCTGAGGATATTGTCAGGTGGTGGAAGGAATACTTCGAGGGTCTCCTCAATCCCACTGACACACCTTCTGTAGAGGATGCAGAGACTGGGGACCCAGAGGTTGATTTATCCATCACTCAGGCTGAGGTCACTGAGGTAGTTTGGAAGCTCCTCGGTGGCAAGGCACCAGGGGTGGATGAGATCCGCCCTGAGTACCTCAAGTCTCTGGATGTTGTCGGGCTGTCTTGGTTGACACGCCTCTGCAACATCGTGTGGCAGTTGGGGACAGTGCCTCTGGACTGGCAGACCGGGGTGGTGGTCCCTCTATTTAAGAAGGGGGACCGGAGGGTGTGCTCCAACTATAGGGGGATCACACTCCTCAGCCTCCCTGGTAAAGTCTATTCCAGGGTGCTGGAGAGGAGAATTTGGCCGATAGTCGAACTGTGGATCCAGGAGGAACAATGCGGTTTTCGTCCTGGTCATGGAACACTGGACCAGCTCTATACCCTCTGTAGGGTGCTTGAGAGTTCATGGGAGTTTGCCCAACCAGTCCACATGTGTTTTGTGGACTTGGAGAAGGCATTCGACCGTGTCCCTCGTGGCATTCTGTGGGAGGTGCTTCGGGAGTATGGAGTCCGGGGCCCTCTACTAAGGGTCGTGTGGTCTCTGTATGACCGGAGCAGGAGCTTGGTTCGCATTGCCGGCTGCCCTTTGTCACCAGTTCTGTTCATTATTTTTATGGACAGAATTTCTAGGTGCAGCCAGGGGCCGGAGGAAGTCCGGTTTGGAGACCACAGGATCTCATCTCTCATCTCTGTTTTTTGCGGATGAAGCTGTCCTGTTGGCTCCTTCGAACCAGGACCTTCAGCATGTACTGGGGCGGTTTGCAGCCGAGTGCGAAGCGGCTGGGATGAGAATCTGCACCTCCAAGTCCGAGGCCATGGTTCTCGCCCACAAAAAGGTGGATTGCCCCCTCCGGGTTGGAGGAGTGCTACTGCCTCAAGTGGAGGAGTTCAAGTATCTTAGGGTCTTGTTCACGAGTGAGGGAAGGATGGAGCGTGAGATTGACAGACGGATCGGTGCAGCAGCAGCTGTAATGCGGTCCTTGTACCAGTCTATCATGGTGAAGAGGGAGCTGAGCCGAAAGGCGAAGCTCTCAATTTACCAGTCCATCTATGTTCCTACCCTCACCCATGGTCATGAACTTTGGGTCATGACTGAAAGAACGAGGTCTTGGATACAAGCGGCTGAAATGGGTTTCCTCCGCAGGGTGGCGGGGTGCTCCCTTAGAGATAGGGTGAGGAGCTCTGTCACCCGGGAGGAGTTCAGAGTAGAGCCGCTGCTCCTCCACGTCGAGAGGAGCCAGCTGAGGTGGCTCGGGCATCTATATCGGATGCCTCCTGGACACCTTCCTGGGGAGGTGTTCCGGGCATGCCCCACCAGGAGGAGGCCCCGGGGAAGACCCAGGACACGCTGGAGGGACTATGTCGCTCGGGTGGCCTGGGAATGCCCCGGGGTACCCCCGAAAGACCTGGAGGAAGAGTCCAGGGAGAGGGAAGTCTGGGCATCCCTGCTTAGACTGCTGCCCCCACGACCCGGCCCCGGATAAGTGGAAGAAGATGGATGGATGGACTCTCGATTTAATAATAGTTTTATTTTATTTTGTTTGGATCTCTTTTAGCCATTGGCTAATCTTGCAAGAGTTCACTTTAAAATTAAAAACAATTAAGCATACAATAATTCATAATACTTTAACATACTCACTGCCTTATTTAATGTTATCTGCAGTCTACTCATATCTCTCAGAGTGGCATTACCCCACACTGCACAACAATAACTAATGTGACTGTAGATTAGACTATGAAATTTCACCTTAAGAATGTCTTTAGATAAAAACTTGGCAAATCATCCAATTTTTCCTGCCATTTTCAATCTTTTTTAAGAAAGATTTGTAAAATGAGCTGTCCACAAAAGAGTGTTTTGTATCTTGACCCGCCAATAATTCAGCTTCTGTAACCTCTTAGATGTGTAGTGTAGTGTAGTACATCATATTTTTTTATTTACATTTAATACCAATTTATTGTTTTCCACCCATTTGATGACAGATTTAAAATTATTCAATTATTCATACAACTGAGTTTGTCAGTCTGCTGCTGCAGTGATGGTTGTATTGTCTGCAAACGTGTGCATTTGAGTTGGCTAACACTAAGGGCAGATCATTTGTGTACATAATAAACAATAATGGTCCTAGGCAACTCCCTTGTGGGATACCACACTTAAGTGTATGTGGAGAAGAAAAGGAGCCATTAACATAGATTGATTGCTTTCTATCATTTAAGCACAAACTCATCCAGTTGATAGCATTCTTACTGAAACCACAATGAGTCAACTTTTTAAGCAGAATAGTGTGATCTATCAAATCGAATGCTGCAGTGAAATCCAGAAGTAATAAGGACACAAGTTTACCTTGATCCAAGGCACTTAGCCACCCATCATATCTATCAACACCATTTCAGTAGAATGATTTTTGCAACACATATATTGAGCAAAAGGTTATTAGATTCCATACATTTCCAAATGTGGTCACTTACTACTCTTTCTAAAATTTAACTTAGGGAGCAGAGTAAGCTAATAGGCCGACTGTTCTGTGCAGTAAAAGCTATTTTAGCATCTTTGTATGTTTCCATTTTGTGGGAAATGTTCCTTGTTGCAAAGAAAGATTAAATAGATGTTTTACAGGTCTTGCAATATATGGGGGTGCAGATTTCAACACTTTATTGTCAATAAGATCACGTTTAATGACATCCCATTCTTAATCTGTAGGGTTTAATATGGAATTGGCCCATCATTTGCAGCTATGACAGCTTCAACTCCTCTGGGAAGGCCTTCCACAAGGTTTAGGAGTGTGTTTATGGGAATTTTTGACCATTCTTCCGGAAGCGCATTTGTGAGGTCAGGCACTGATGTAGGACGAGAAGGCCTGGCTTGCAGTCTCCACTCTAATTCATCCCAAAGGTGTTCTATCGGGTTGAGGTCAGGACTCTGTGCAGGCCAGTCAAGTTCCTCCACACCAAACTCACTCATCCATGTCTTTATGGACCTTGTTTGCGCACTGGTGCGCAGTCATGTGGGAACAAAAAGGGACCATCCCCAAACTGTTCCCACAAAGTTGGGAGCATGAAATTGTCCAAAATGTCTTGGTATGCTGAAGTTCCTTTTACTGGAAGTAAGGGGCCAAGCCCTACCCCTGAAAAACAACCCCACACCATAACCCCCTCTCCACCAAACTTTACACTTGGCACAATGCAGACAGGCAAGTCCCGTTCTCCTGACAACTGCCAAACCCAGACTCGTCCATCGGATTGCCAGACAGAGAAGCATGATTCGTCACTCCAGAGAACACATCTCCACTGCTCCAGAGTCCAGTGGTGGCGTGCTTTACACCACTGTAGCCGACGCTTTGCATTGCACCTGGTGATGTAAGGCTTGGATGCTGCGCGGCCATGGAAACCCAATCCATGAAGCTCTCTACGCACTGTTCTTGAGCTAATTTGAAGGCCACGTGAAGTTTGGAAGTCTGTAGCTATTGACTCTGCAGAAAGTTGGTGACTTCAGCGCACTGTGTGCCTCAGCATGCGCTGACCCCGCTCTGTGATTTTACGTGGCCTACCACTTCGTGGCTGAGTTGCTGTTGTTCCCAATCGCTTCCACTTTGTTATAATACCACTAACAGCTGATGTGGAATATTAAGTAGTGAGGACATTTCACGAATGGACTTATTGCACAGGTGGCAACCTATCACAATACCATGCTTGAATTCTGTGAGCTCCTGAGAGCGAGCCATTCTTTCACAAATGTTTGTAGAAGCAGTCTGCATGCCTAGGTGCTTGATTTTATACACCTGTGGCCATGGAAGTGATTGGAACACCTGAATTCAATGATTTGGAGGAGTGTCCTGATACCTTTGACAATATAGTGTATGTCAGGTAATACAAAATTGCAATTTTTCCCTTTCATACTCTTGTCTATTTCGCCCACCAATAATTCATTTGAGACATTATTGATCATACTGGACCTGAGATCATTTACCTTTGATTCAAAATCTTCAGCAAAATGATTTGCGATATCTGCTGGTTTTGTACTAATCTTCCCATCAGCCTCAACAGTAACAGGACTAATACTATTTGATGTACCAAGCAAACCATTCACTGTGTGACATACCAGTTTTGAATTGTTTTTGCATTCTTCAAAAGCTGTATTATAATATTGTGTCTTTTTCTGATGATTCACATTCATTTACAACAAAATATCTGCATTTTCTATATATCATAATATCAGAGTCTAATCCTGACCTAGATGCTATGACTTTTGCCTCATCCCTCTGAGACATTGCTTCTTTCAGTTCTTGGTAAATCCAGGGGGATGGTTTGACTTTAATTGTGCATTTTCTTATAGGAGCATGGAGCTCAACAAGGTCTTCCTTTCATCCACAGCAAGATCAATACTTTCACATATCTTATCTAGGTATAAAGCATCTGATTTTGGAGGCCTACAAATACATCCAATTAACATTGGTTGTTGAAAAGGAAGGTGAATATGATCTCTAGTCCATTCACACATAGATCATCCCACACTTTGAACAGCAGGTGCTCTTTAAAATATATAGGGCGACACCTCCTCTTCTGTTCCTGTCCTTCCTTACAATATTATATCCTCTCAATTAAATCTGTCCATTTGTTATACTATGGTCAAGATAGTAGTGTTGCTAAAAATTCATCGATCCGGGAATGCATCACGATGGGCCATGTGACGATATGGCATCGATTCATTAGCCTCGATGCTTTGCCGCGTTCACTTTTTTTTATTTTTATTTTAGCAATTCATTTTTCATTCATTTATTGATTTATGCATCGATCCATCTATCCATCCATCCATCCATCCTCATTATATTCACTCACCAAGTTCAGTCTTGTACAGCCATGCGCAGTAGCTTAAGTCTGACAGCCATGCTGGATCAAAGCCAGACTGACGGTGGTGACCCGTCTGCAGCTTCTTACTACGTGTCTCGGTGGGAGGGCTGGAACAGGTGTGTTTAGTACTAGCTGTTGCGACGTTAACCGGGGCAGGGGATTGGCAAGCGCTGTGGTCGGGGCTGGGAGAGATGCTCTCATTTAGGCTAGCACCCACTGTAGAGTTAGCTGTGCTCCCCGCCTCGCCACGTACGGTTTGTTTAAATAATGCAGAGATTTTTGCTTGGGGGGCGAACGTTTGGGGAACCTCCGGTCGTCCATTAATAATTTGTTTGTTTGTTGTTGATTTTTTTTTTACCGTTATGTCGGCAACACTCTCTCTCCTCCGCCCTCTGAGTGTGAGTGGGTGTGTCTGTACCGGTGTGAGTGCATGTGTGTATGTTGTGAGAGAGGAGCGAGGGGGGAGCCCCTCCCGTCGCAGAGAAGAGAAGAAATGCATTTTAATGAATGTAATGAAACGATAGCGACGAATTTAGATTCTGAAATTGCGCAAATTAGAGTTAGCTTTTTTTATTTGATAAAAAGAACGCCTGTTATAGGCCCTTTTGATTAAAATAAAAATTAAATGATGGAATTTTTTTTTAAATCTATGACTTGAATTTCTGGGTGGGGATCCTGTTGGCAGGGCAGGGGTGTCTGTTGGGGGGGCGGGGCGCCCTCCCAAATAAACTATAGGGGAAACACTGGAGACTGTCACAAAACTTCTGAAGAATTCAGAAAAAGCCCGTCAAATCACGCACGTTCCTCAGATTCAGACGAAGCAACATATAACGTGAAATGTTTAGTCTTACAGACTATGTATTTTTCTAAGCTTTCTAGTAAACAAAATGGATGTTTGGTGAACCGCCATCTGCAATGGGAAGATGAGGTAACAACTTAGCTGTTTTCTCCATTCTGATAAGTTACATGGTCATTTGCTTATTTTGTAGTCATAACATTAAATACTTTGTGTCTTTGAAACTTAAGATAATATGAATATGACTAGTCAAATGTTCAACAAACCTTGGTATTTATTTTATGAGTGAAGGTTCAGAGCAACGCTGAGTTAATTGATAGGCCATTTATTTACAAATGTAGCATCAGATGAAGACAAAATCAATCTTAGATGGAAAAAAGCATTAAAAATCGCCATAATCGAAAAATCATGGCAGCAATAATCGAATCGAATCGACAAACATTATAATGGCTATAAACGAAGAATCGAGGCTCCCATAATCGAAATCGAATCGAATAGTGAAATACCCTCGATGGGGCAACACTACAAGATAGGGCTCAGTAATAGCAAGCACATGCAGATTATTCTTAATATCTAATCCACCTTATCCCACCTTATTCAAATTCACACAAGTAATTGTAAACCTTTCTTTGGCAGATGTAAATTAAGAGAATCAATATGACTAGGTCTGCTTGGATTAAATTGCTAAGAAAGCACCACTTCATTGTAGTGTGTGTGTATGTGTGTGTGTGTGTGTGTGTGTGTGTGTATACACCGATCAGGCATAACATTATGACCACTGACAGGTGAAGTGAATAACACTGATTATCTCCTCATCATGGCACCTGATAGTGGGTGGGATATATTAGGCAGCAAGTGAAAATTTTGTCCTCAAAGTTGATGTGTTAGAAGCAGGAAAAATGGGCAAGCGTAAGGATTTGAGCGAGTTTGACAAGGGACAAATTGTGATGGCTAGACGACTGGGTCAGAGCATCTCCAAAACTGCAGTTCTTGTGGGGTGTTCCTGGTCTGTAGTGGTCAGTATCTATCAAAAGTAGTCCAAGGAAGGAACAGTGGTGAACCTGGCCAAGGCTTACTGATGCACATGGGGAGCGAAGGCTGGCCCGTGTGGTCCGATCCAACAGACGAGCTACTGTAGCTCAAATTGCTGAAGAAGTTAATGCTTGTTCTGATAGAAAGGTGTCAGAATACACAGTACATCGCAGTTTGTTGCGTATGGGGCTGCATAGCCGCAGACCAGTCAGGGTGCCCATGCTGACCCCTGTCCACTGCCAAAAGCGCCAATAATGGGTGAAGGTGGCCTGGTCTGATGAATCACGTTTTCTTTTACATCACATGGATGGCCGGGTGCGTGTGCATCGCTTACCTGGGGAACACATGGCACGAGGATGCACTATGGGAAGAAGGCCAGCCGGCAGAGGCAGTGTGATGCTTTGGACAACGTTCTGCTGGGAAACCTTGGGTCCTGCCATTCATGTGGATGTGACTTTGACAAGTACCACCTGCCGAAGCATTGTTGCAGACCATGTACACCCTTTCATGGAAGCAGTATTCCCTGATGGCAGTGGCTTCTTTCAGCTGGATAAAGCAAAAATTGTTCAGGAATGGTTTGAGGAACACAACGAGTTTGAGGTGTTGTCTTGGCCTCCAAATTCCCCAGATGTCAATCCAATCGAGCATTTGTGGGATGTGCTGGACAAACAAGTCCGATCCATGGAGGCCCCACCTCGCAATTTACAGGACTTAAAGGATCTGCTGCTAACGTCATGGTGCCAGATACCACTGCACACCTTCAGAGGTCTAGTGGAGTCCATGCCTCGACGGGTCAGGGCTGCTTGGCAGCAAAAGGGGGACCTACACAATATTAGGCAGTTGGTCATAATGTTATACCTGATCGGTACAGTCTGTTTGTGTGTCTAAAGTGTACTCTCAGTGACAAGGTAATAACATGGTTTGCCCAGGGCTGAGACTGAACAGTACTGGAAAAGCATATGGGAGAAGGAGTCATCACATAACAGCAATGCTCAATGGCTAGTGGAACTAAGAGCAGACCACAGCAATCTCCCAGAACAAGAGCCGGTAGCCATCACAATAGCAGACATCCGCAAAAGAGTGTCAGGTATGAAGAGCTGGACTGCACCAGGCCATGACATGATCCACACCTACTGGCTTAAGAAGCTAACTGCCCTCCATGAACGCCTGGCAACACAGATGAACCAACTACTGATGGATGGGACCCACCCCGAGTCGCTAACTCTAGGGCAGACAGCACTGATCATGAAGGGTGTGATTCCATCCAGTAACCAGCCTCTGTACAACATGGAAGCTCCTGTCGGGCATCATAGCGGGTAAGATGAGTGGGCACATGGCCCAGTACATGAGCAGGACCCAGAAAGGAATTGGTAGCAATACCAGGGGAGCCAAGCACCAGCTACTGGTCGATAGAGCAGTTACCCAAGACTGCAAGACCAGACGGACCAACCTGTGCACCACCTGAATTGACTACAAGAAAGCCTATGATTCAATGCCTCACACATGGATACCGGAATGCTTGGAAATGTACAGCATCAACAGGATACTAAGAGCCTTCATCAAGAACTCAATGGGACTGTGGAAAACTCTGGAGGCCAACTCAAAGCCACAAGTTACCATCAAGTGTAACATATACCAAGGTGATGCACTATTCCCCCTGCTGTTCGGCATAGGCCTGAATCCCCTCAGTCAGATCTTCTCAAGGAGTGGCTACGGATACCGGTTCCGAAGTGGAGCAACCATCAGTCACCTCCTCTACATGGACGACATCAAACTATATGCCAGGAATGAGCGGGACATCAACTCATTGATCCACATCAGCGGGATCTACAGCAATGACATCTACAGGTACAAATACCTTGGGATCTCACAGGCAAAGGGGGAACATGAGGAGGCTGCAAGGGAGTCAGCTATATCCAATTACCTACACGGAGTAAGGCAGGTCCTGAAAAGTTGGCTGAATGGGAAGAACAAGGTCCATGCCATCAACACATACACCCTGCCAGTCATCACATACTCTGCTGGCATAATAAGCTGGCCAAAGCTCCTCACAATGCATGGAGGGTTTCATCCCAAGTCCGGCACCGTGAGACTGTACAATAAGTGGAGCGAGAGAGTCCGGGCTGGTTGAGTGTCCGAGCCACTATCCAGGACAAAACAATGAATATCCACGAATCCATTGGGAAGATGGCTCCTGAAGATGAGATACTAAGATACTACTACCAATAATGCAGAGGGGAAGGATGAACCATCAGAAAGGGACAAGTACCTACACAGCATGTACCACAGTCAGATAGAAGAAGTGGCAGATGTCAGGAAATCCTACCAGTGGCTGGAAAAGGCTGGATTGAAAGACAGCATAGAAGCACAAATCATGGCAGCACAAGCGCAGGCACTTTGTACAAGATCAAAAGAGGCAGGGGTCTACCACACCAGACAGGACCCTAGTTGCAGGCTGTGCAAAGATGCCCCCGAGACAGTCCAGCACATAATAGCAGGGTGTAAGATGCAGGCAGGAACAGCGTACATGGGACACCATAAACAAGTGGCTGGCATAGTGTACAGGATCATCTGCACTGAGTATGGGCTGGGGGTCCCTTGCTCAGAATGGAAGACACCTCCTAAGGTGGTTGAGAATGACCAAGCCAAGATCCTGTAGGACTTTCAGATCCAGACTGACAAACTGGTGATGGCTAACCAACCAGACATCGTGATGATCAACAAACAACAGAAGAAGGCAGTGGTGATAGATGTAGCAATCCCAAGCAACAGCAACATCAGCAAGAAAATACCAAATGTTGAAAGACGAGCTAGGTCCCAGTAGTGATTGAAGCACTGGGGGCTGTAACCCACAAACTGGGAGTCTGGCTCCAGCAGATTCCAGGTACAACATCGGAGGTCTCTGTCCAGAGGAGTGCAATCATAGGAACAGCTAAGATACTGTGCTGAACCCACAGACTCCCAGGCCTCTGGTAGAGGACCTGAGCTTGAGGAAGACAAACCCCCTTTGTTTTTGTTTTTTAAAGCGATATTCCACCTTTACATGATAACCCACTCAGTATGTACTCATCCCTATGCTCGAGATCGACGCCATGTTTGCATCCTACCGGCTGCATGCTACAGTTGACATTTCGGCTAAAAACATGGCGTAAATGACGTCTTTTGCGGTAAATTTTTAATGTCGCGGCTCGCGGACACTTGGATTACACCACACAAGCAGGATGGAGACATTTTGTGTTTGTTTTGTGTTCTTTTTTTAATGTTTTATCCGTGGTCTCCATTCACTGCCATTGTACTGGATGAGGCTGCTACCCTGTTTTCTGCTGAAACTCCAGGATTGTTTTGTGAACTGAAGATCTTCACCCATCATCACATTGGCATAGGGGTGAGTACATACTGAGTGGATTATCATGTAAAGGTGGAATATCGCTTGAATATACACATACACTCACCAGCCACTTCATTAGGTATACCTGTTCAACCGCTTGTTAACGCAATATGTCACATACATAGCATATCTAGTCAACCAATCACATGGCAGCAACTCAAGGCATTTAAGCATGTACACATGATCAAGACAACCTGCTGTAGTTGAAATCGAGCGCCTGAATGGGTAAGAAAGGTGATTTAAGTGACTTTGAACATGACATGGTTGTTGGTGCCTGACAGGCTGGTCTGAGTATTTCAGAAACTGCTGATCTACTGGAAATTTTCACACACAGCCATCTCTAGGGTTTACAGAGAATGGTCCAAAAAAGAGAAAATATCCAGTGAGCGGCAGTTCTCTGGGCAGAAATGCCTTGTTGATGCCAGAGGTCATAGGAGAATGGCTAGCCTGATTCGAGATGATGGAAAGGCAACAGTAACTCAAATAACCATTTGCTACAACCAAGGTATGCAGAAAACCATCTCTGAACACACAACACGTCAAACCTCGAAGCAGATGGGCTACAGCAGCAGAAGACCACAACGGGTGCCACTCCTGTCAGTTAAGAACAGGAAACTGAGGCTACAATCCGCACAAGCTCACCAAAATTGGAAATTAGAAGATTGGAAAAATGTTGCCTGGTCTGATGAGTCTTGACTTCTGCTGCAACATTCAGATGGTAGAGTTAGAATTTATTGTAAACAACATGAAAGCATGGATCCATCCTGCCTTGTATCAACAGTTCAGGCTGCTGGTGGTGGTGTAATGGTGTGGGGGATATTTTCTTGGCACACTTTGGGCCCCTTAGTATCAATTGAGCATCGTTAAAATGCCACAGGCATCACTGAGTATTGTTGCTGACCATGTCCATCCCTTTATGACCACAGTGTACCCATCTTCTGATGGCTACTTCCAGCAGGATAATTCACCATGTCACAAAGCTCAAATCATCTCTGGTTTCTTGAACATGACAATGAGTTCACTGTACTCCAGTGGCCTCCACAGTCACCAGATCTCAATTCAATAGAACACCTTTGGGATGTGGTGGAACAGGAGATTCGCATCATGGATGTGCAGCCGACAAATCTGCAGCAACAGTGCAATTCTATCATGTCAATATGGACCAAAATCTCTGAGGAATGTTTCCAGCACCTTCTTGAATCTATGCCATGAAGAATTAAGGCAGTTATGAAGGCAAAAGGGGGTCCAACCCAGTATTAGCAAGGTATACCTAATGAAGTGGCCGATGAGTGTATATGTGTGTATGTACATGCATACATACCCACCCACGGAGTGATCTCTGAACTCCATGGCTCTTGTATGTATGCTTTGCTCAGTATCATCATTCTCTCTCTCAGGAATCCCGGAAAAAAAATCAGATTATCCCGCGCTGATCTACTCTGCACATCAAGCAGCGTTTCCTTCAGCTGTTTGTTTTCTTTTGTGACATTCTCTAGTGTTCTAAATCACAAATACAGTACCTTTCAATGAGTTGTTTTCCTTCTGCAGATCGTTAATTTGAGCTTGGCTGAATTCCAGACTAGGTTAACTGATAACTCTAAATTCTCCATAGATGTGAATGTGAGCATGAGTGGTTGTTTGTCTCTATGTGTCAGCCCTGTGATGAACTGGTGATGTGTACCCTACTTCTTGCCCAATGTCAGCTGGAATAGGCTCCAGCCCCCAATTCCAAACTTTGTCTCAGGTTGCGGAGATCCTTCTGCAGCTCAACCAATATATCCAACTTGCCAACCTGCTCATTTATTGATTACATCAGGGATATCTCAACTTCCATTGTAGTGTTAATTTCGTTAACGAAAACTAAACGAAAATATTTTCGTTAACGCACATTTTTCACCTGACGAAAACTAGACTAGACGAGACTAAAACCCCCATTAATAAACAATAACTGGGACTAAATCAGTATGCATTTTCGTGGACTAATAAAGACGAGACGAAAAATGTAGTTCACTAAATAAAGACTGGGCTAAAATCTATGGACATTTTAGTTCACGAACAAAGACGAGACGAAAATTATATTAAATTATTATATGATATGATTTTGTCAAATCCTGTCTCCTCGCCTCCTCCTCCTCCTCGGCTCTTCTGCCACTCAAACACAGTGACACACCCCCTTTCAAATCTGCAGCGGGCACAGAGTGCACAAACACATGGGACAGACAGGAGGTGGATTCACGGCAAAAGGTTAAAAGTAAAACATTAATGGCCATGCTTTGCACAGGGCCCGGGAGAAAGAGAAGACGTGATATATTGACACATTTTCGCTACACTGAAGTGGAGAAAAAAACCTTATGCTTGATTTTAGTCGAAGGGAACAAGGTAGCTGGAAAAAACACAACAAACCTGAAGAGACACGTCGCAGTTCACCACAAAGACATCGTGGTAAGTAAACAAAAAGTTTGGTGGTGGTTGTTTATAACGTAACATTAAACCAACGGCTGTAATGTTCCAACAATAATTTAAACCGACCGCAAACTAATGCTGGCTAACTTACTAGCTTCATAGCATGTAGCGATAGTAGCCACTTGTTGATATAATTGTGTGTGGCTGGCTAACTTACGTTAGCTTCTTAGCATGTAGCGACCGTAGCCACTTGTTGATAGAATTGTGTGTGAAGTTGAATTTATGCTAACTTAGATACGTTATACTGGTTGGGCAACTGTTCAATACAATGTTCAATATTATCTGCTGACAAAAAAAGTAAAAGGGTAAAATGATTGTCCTGGCCGACTAAAACTAGACTAAAATGTTGACAGTTTTGTTGACTAAAACTAGACGAATAAATATGTTTTCTTGGACTAAAATAAAGACTAAAATGCTCGACTTCATGGCTCGATATTGTCTATCAATAAAACTTTCCAGAGCCCCAATTGATTTAATATACACTGGAGATCAAAATTAGAGAACAACCTCAATTTATTATATATATTATATATATTCAGAAGCACAGTATAAAAACTTAAATATGATATTTGAAAAAGAACAAAGTGTGCCAAAGTGTGTAAAGAAGTCAGTGAAAGGTGGAGGAGAAAGTGTCATGGTTTGGGGAATGTTTTCTGCAGCAGGAGTTGGGCCTCTTATACAGCTAAATGGCAGAGTGAATGCAAATGTTTATCAGAAACTTCTTCGACAACATGTGGTTCCTTCCCTGCGTTCATCACCCAATCAGCCAGCAATTTTCATGCAGGACCATGCCCCCTGTCACACAGCAAAACGGGTAAAGCTGTTCCTTGAAACTGAAAACATTGAAATAATGAAATGGCCAGCCCGGAGTCCTGATCTAAACCCAATAGGAAACCTCTGGAAAATCCTTGGCAACAAAGTTATGGCCAAGAAACCCACTACAGTCACTGAACTGTGGAAGAGACTGGAGGAAGAGTGGACTAAAATCACACCAGAGCAGTGTGAGAGACTAGTAATGTCCTGAGGCTGCAGATGTGCTGAAGTCATTCAAAGCAACGGCCTGTACACTTCTAATTGTTGACTGTTGTAACCTTTCTCAGTGCTACAGTCATTGCTGTTCTCTAATTTTGATCATTGTGTTTTCTGCAAAATAAAGGGTTTTTGTTGAAGTGCCTTGGTTATTTTGTAAAACACTGTTCTAGTAGCATGGTACAGCCACAACAAACATTCCTTCAAACGTTAAGCAATGAAGATTATATTATTTCTAAAAAAAATCAAGTGTTCATAAATTGCTCTTTAACTTTGATCTCCAGTGTATATCCAATCTGAAATTTTAATTTGTTGGTCAAGCCAGAAGTTAATGACAGTGAATAATAATATTTAATTATTATTGAATAATAATAATAATAATAATACTCCTACTACTACTACTAATACTAGTAATACTAACACTAATACTAATAATAATAACTATTTATATAGCACTTTTGAAAACAAAGTTTAACTGCTTTACAAGAAAAATAAAATTGGTAGACAAATCTATATTGTCCTCACAACACTACTGCCTTTTGAGGTACTAAGTGATATTATGAGGCAGGACGGGCTGGGACTATCTGGTACGTATGCTAACTTCAGTAGACATCTCTGCAACACAATACATGTACGTTTTTGAGCTAATGTCAAAACAGTGATTTCTTCACAGTCTGTTGAAATTTCTTTCCAATTTAACACATTTCTCATAGCAGTATTCTGAATTTGACTTTAAATACATTTTATGAGCAAGTATTTGTAGTATTTAACATAATATTTTTTGATGCATTTGTGGCCATCTCTGTACGTTGTCCACTTGTGGTATGTTTTGGACTACTGTTCCAGAGTCCTGAGAATAACAACACCAGGGCAACTCACCAATCATCTCTCCCTGATCGTGGATCATCACTGCCAGGTCCTTGAAGATCTGATTTACATCCATGATGTCAGACTGAAACAGGCAAAAAGCTTGAATCAGTAGTGGCAGTGTTCGTGCAGTCCCAGGACATGATAGTAGATTTTAGCATAGGCCAGTAGTCATGGTTGGCAGCTGATAATCTTTCACTGTGCCCCAGTATGTATTAATATTTGAAATGACAAGCAAAGGCTAACCTCCAGCTGTCTGATGTTGGTTTCTCTTTCCTTGATGAGCTCCAGGTCCTCCTCTGTGATGGACACTTCCTCTGTCTGGGTGGTTATCTGGCCCCAGTCCTCTTGGCTTTACACAAAGAGGACAATATTTAACATATTAAGAATGGAATGACCTTAACTGTTATAAAAAGAATACTTAACACAGCTCCAAAATGTTATATTGATAAATTGTGTTTATTGTGCATTGTTTTCAGTATTGTTCTTCCTTCTGCACTTAATCTATATGAATTCATGGAACAACTTCTAAAACAACAAAAACAGTACTACACAACTGCAAAGTGAATATTTTGCAATTAATCCCTTATTATTTTTTAACATTTTCACACATATGTGTTCCTGAGTTAATCTATTTGTTAAGTAACTGTTTTAATGAAAAACTTTATTAAAAGGATAACAATTTTGCCTTTTGTCTTTAATAACCAAATGAATTGTTTTTCACTGACAATTTTCCATATCACATTTAAACACTTTAAAGGCATAGTTCACCGAAAAATGAAAAGTCAGTTTTACAGGAAAACAGTATGGCAGAATCTCCCAAACCATGGAAGTGAATGGCAACCAGTTTAAAAAAAACAAAAAAAAAAAAAAACAAGAAACGAAAAAACAAAACGGAATGCTCATCTGGTGGTGGAGCAGTATGGAGGCATTTTATAGTTTCTTTCCAGTTGTTTTTTATGTTTTAAAACTGGTCACCATTCACTACAATAACTTCGAGATTCTGCAACACTGTTTTCCTGCAAAACCCCAGCAGTGTTTTGTGGACCTACAAAATAACCCTCAATCTGCATGAGGGTGAGTAGATAATGACTGAATTTTCATTCTGGGGTGAAGTCTCCCTTTAACAAAGTGAAGAGTGTAGTGCATTTAAATGTGGCCACTACTAGGGATTAACATTTTTCCCAAAAATTAGACTTTTTCTATCCCGGGAAAAGAAGCAAATTTTCCCTGGAAATAAACTTTTTTTTTTAAGCATAACTTCAGCTAAGCTCTGGTCATTTCAAGCAACACTAAGGGCCCTATCTCATGGTGATCTCACATGCAGGTGGAAAGCGCAAAGCACAATAGATTTGATTTATTCAAGGTGTGTCCAAATCCACCTTTGGCATCTTGAGCCAGGGGCGCAGGGGTATTCTGCCGTCTTGCCCCTTAACAATTCACTAGCGAGTTTAGACTGAAACGCAGATATGCAGAAAGTCAGCCCTCATCTCCTTCAAGAAGCAGGTGCACCAGGAGCACAGGCTGTGTCAGCGTGACGGCGGATTTACCAGGAGGAAACAAAGAGAAAAGATTTAAAGTGAGAAGACAGATCTCCTGGTTCGAGAAGTGAAAGTGAGAGAGCACGCAATAAATGGAGACAACAGGAGGTCTCTAAAGCAGCTCCATGTGGAAATAGTTTAACGCCTGCAAAAAGTAATACAATAAATGAATCGCAAATACCATGCAGATATGTAACTGGTTATGTTTTACATGGAAGCACCTTGAAATTGTGTTGTATTTTATAATTAGTTATCATCATCGTTATTATGCGCAAAATCACGCACAGATATATCCAACCAGCTCTGACAGAAGCACGCTGACCTTTTTTCTCTCCAGGTCGGGCCAGTTTCGTGCGGTCAGATATAAAGTCTTGTGCATTTTGTATGTTATAGATCATAATTGTTTAATCCTTGTTTTTCTGGGTCCTGATAAACATGCAGTCGCAAACATTACAGCTGCTTCAGCTGTCATGCTGACTGATCTGTTAAAGACAATCTGACAGCTGTGATCATGTCCCCCGCACAATTTGCAGGTCTGTT
This sequence comes from Lutjanus argentimaculatus, assembly GCA_034769285.1. Taxonomy (NCBI): domain Eukaryota; kingdom Metazoa; phylum Chordata; class Actinopteri; order Lutjaniformes; family Lutjanidae; genus Lutjanus; species Lutjanus argentimaculatus. The sequence continues at coordinate 2,238,573 of JAWZSL010000057.1, read as the reverse complement.
GAGATTTATTAGGCTTTATAAATAATAATTCCCTTTTCCTTATTAGTGAGGTTAACTTTAAAGACACACTCACACATGGCTGTTAAACATAAATGAAGGTGTTTTTACACTTTATTGCTGATAGAAAATATGTTTCAAGGACACTTTACTAATACACAATCCTGCATTCTATGGCTGCTCCGCTGGTGCGAGCCGAGGCTGTAAGTGTGAGCCTACTGTAATAACAAAGCAATAAATAGCAGGCTAGTAAAATCAATGATCACTCGAAGTTAACAGAACACTTCTTTATTTTTACTTAATCATTTGTGCATTAGAATATGCGCAATCCCACAAGGTCAGACTCAGAGCATGCATGTCCTTTTTAATCAGTGCTTTGTGTTAATTAACAGGCTGTTGTGTTTTACCAGTGCACAGCACACATATCTGCTGCATGTTTTATGACAAAGTGTCGGCCTACATTTTTCTGAATATATTTAATATGTTCTGTGTTTAAAAAAGATAAATATATAAAACATTTTTTCCCATTTCCCGTCATTGTATTTCCCGGGAAACAGGAAATGGCCTTGATTAGATTTCCCAGGAATCCCGTTTCCCAGAATTAAACCCTAGCCACTACTGATCAGGGCCCCGTTTCCCAGTTTCAATGTATCTTATCGCTCTACAAAGGTCTCTAAGGTATACCTTAGCAAGCAAACTTCTTGTCCTCAAGTGTTTCCCAAACTGTCTCTTAGCGGGTGCTTGTAAGGAAGAGCTGCTAAGGTACATCCTAAGTGTATTAACTGATGCTGCACGCATCGATTGATCTCTTATAAAGGTAAATAAATGACGTTATAACATAACAAGTGTTGCAATAATAATTTTACTACCATCAAATATTATATTATAAATGAGGCTATGCCTTCTAAAGATCATCTGCTGAACTATTTGAAGCCTGGTCCACACATACACAGGTTTTTTTTTTTTTAAAGCAGCGCTATAAAACCAAATTTCCGTCCAGACAAGCGTTTTAGCAGTGTATCAGTCCTAATATGTCTGAAGCATATCACATTTTTAAAAAATGACTTACATGCACATTCTGTTATAAACAAGGAGACTAATGATGAAGCAGAGAAATGTGATTGCTGCTCACGATAATACTTTTGTTATTGAAACAACAACAGCATACGTGTTTGTCTCTCTTTTTCCATCAATGTACTTCCAATGCCCATCTTTGTCAATGTACAGACTCAGATACTCTGCAGTGTCAAAACACAAAACACATATCACCATACACACTCATACACCATACCAGCTGGGCTGTCCTTTGCTGCAGCTGCATGTGAAGACGAAATGCCAAATTCACTGTCTATGGTCTCTTATTGTCTGACTGAATAGGCTCATGGAAGTAATATTTTACAATTCATCATATTTAAAACTAACGAAATTCGTTAAATCAAGTCATTTGGTGTTTTTAAAGTCATGATATTGGGCCGAAAAAGATCCCACATTCCGTTTGCGTTCACATGCGGCTGCTGAGCACAGCAGACGGCTTCCACCGTGCGCACTTCACTGTTCAACGTAGCCGGTTTAATAAAGTTTATGATCACTCAAAGTTAAAAAGTAAAAATCTAACAACAAGTTCTCACTCACTTTGTTTGAGGCTTTGGATGGATTATTCAGGAGATTTTGGCATCTTTCTTCAGTAAGCAGCGCTTTTTGTCACAGCCAGCTTCTGAAGGTAAATCCATCAGATGCTGCAGTATTTCACCCAGATGTGTTTTGGATAAAGTATGAATTAAGTATTCTTGAAACTTTGGGCTTTCACCTGGAAATGTCGCAGCAAACATCAGTCCAGCAGATTTTATCCCTCCAGCTCAGCACACAATTGGCATCTTCATTGTTTAAAATTTTGAAGTATTTCCACACAAAGCTGGTGTCAGACATCCTGTTGTGTGTCTCATTCGGATGGTAGAGACACAAATTACTGTATTAAACGCATTAATGATCACTTTTGACTTCGTGGCTCTTTGTGCTTGTTAACTAATTAATTAAAGCGCTCGATGTGCTTGGCGGAAAACACATGTGAGCAACAAAACACACACCAGCCTACATGAAAATTAAACCTAACCCCTAATTTACACCAGGCGCGGCTGCGCTGCGTTATGGCTGCGCTGCGGCACTTGGAGTGATACGCAGCCATTCTCGTCAATGCTCGTGTTTACACCAGATGCGCCGCGGTGTGTGTTAGCTGCGTCCCAGAAGTGGCTCGGCGCTCCGCTCCGCAGAGAATACGCAGCAAGTCTATTTTTGACAGATGGCGCATCAAGCTGCACAGAGGAGATCGAACCAGACAGGAAGTCCCGACACGAAAAGCATAGTGAACCCGGTCAATTTTCAAATAAGTCATCTTGTGTCGACGACGGATCGTATTTCACTTCACTCATTCAACATTATGTCATACCTGGCGACAACAGGTATGTTTCATAATATTGAGATGATTATAGAGATGTATTTTTTAATTAAACAAAGCTCCAAAACTTTGATCCATGACTTTGAAGACGACAGCACAATAAAGAAGGAAATAACAACATTAAACACAATTAAAACATACAAAAAAAGAAACCACATAACTACATGACTTCTTACCCATGAGGAGAAGCACAAAAATCAAGAAAAATGACCAAAAACGATGAAGTAAACAAGTCAACAACTGCTCCGCTTCTGAAACACTGCTGGTGTGAATTAAAGTTGTGAGTATGACGGAACAAAACCGTGGCGCAGTGTAAATTATGGGTTAAGAATAATATAGCAACATAGCCTACTCAGAAAAAAACATATCCTCAGTTATTTAGCTCAAATAAATAAATAAATAAATAAATAAATAAATTAAAAAATAAATAAATAAATAATCACAATTTGCAATATTAATTATTGTTTTCCATGAAGTTAATTTTAACCTAATGATGTAATTTGCGCAAGTAGCCTTGATGTGCACTGTACTAAAACTGTCCATTTCAAAAGCATAATTTTGGCCTTATACAGCTAAAACTCTGTTAGAATGAACAGAGTGCATCACTAAGAGACAGCTTACGAGTGGTTCAGACCACCCTTCTTAAGATATACCTTTCAGAAGATATATCTTAGCTAAGAAGACTCTGGAAAACAGCCCGTAAGCTTTAGGGAGACCTTAAGATACAACTTACGATGCACGTAGCGCTACAAAGGCTCTGGGAAACGGGGCCCAGATCAATACAGTACGTGAGGCTATATATGGTTATATAATTGTATTTCTTACCATTGTTATGATTATTTCATAATGTCACTTACTTATCAAAGGAAACAAGCTTTTCATCCCGAGAACTGTCTTCAGTCTGCGGGAGAAGGAAAAAAACAATATTGCCAAAGTCAAGACAGCAAAGCACATTTCAACAAGACATGACTACCATTAATCTGACGTTTCTCTCACTGTTGTGCCCTCTCATGGATGTGGTTGGATGAAGTCTTTATTGGACATCAAGTGGTGTTAAACAACCACTGAATCCTACTTACTGATAGACGGGATCCAGCTCTCGCTCTGGCTACTGACTCCTTCTCCTTCTCTGCTGCACGCCGTTGGACTGCTTGAAAGTTGTTGAGAGCTGCTGAGAAATCATTCATCAGCCGATCCCTGTGGATCTTTTGCTGCCTCTGGGCACCACCAAGCAGGGGGAGACAGATGGAATGGTAACATTTCAGATTTCTTTTCCATGCCAAAAAATAAAAAAATCCAATTTACCAATAACAACTACATCAGACTGCTGGAGAAGCTTTGATTAAAGAACTTTAACCACTGACATACTTTCCCTTTTGCCAGTTTTTGTCAATCAGTTATAACCCATTATGAAAACAATTCAGATTAAACAAGAGGTTGAAACAAAATGTATTCTTGGACTCTAAAAGTAGACGAACAACTCTTTAGGGTCCCCATAATAGCAATTTTGTTTTTGTAACAAAATATAGACCACATTCATTTCATCCACTTTTGATACTTTTTTCATAATTTTGTTTTTTGACTCCTTGTCCTGTTGCCATTCCGAGCAGCAGGAAGTGTTGCTCTTAGTGTTGGGCGATATGTTAAAATTTCCAAACAACTATCATCAGGCCATTAATCAGCAATTGGCAATATCTTCGTCACCCTCCTGTCCTCTCAGGTCTCAGCTAGGAGATGTGAAGCGGTGAATTTACTATGTTACACACGCTGCGTATGTTCACTATGTCCAATAAACAAAATAAATGTTAATATGTTTACCTCACACTCTCACCCTGCTCAGCGTGCTCAGCGCACCAGTGTGTGTGCGGAACAGCAGCTGTGACTCTGCAGACCATTACATTAGCAAAATAAAATGACAAATATCGCCCCAAAAATCATCCCAAAAAAAACAAACCAACGATGGATTCAGACCATCATCAATAGACGATATATTCAACCAATTGTCCAACCCTAGTTGCTCTCTTTTTTTTTTATCTCAACAATTTCTTTCTGGATGAATTAAGTTCTGTCTTATAACATCAACAATATGGCTGATAGCATAGCAAATGGAACAACTTGGTGTTGCTCAGCACTATGGAAATAATAGAAAAAGAGTGATTTACACTTTGGAGAGGACACTAAGCTGAATGTCACTGTCATAAAGTTGGGCAGAAACGTCATTAATAGTGCAGAGGCTGGAATGACAGCTTGTAGCATCAGTGTATACCAGTGATGTATTAACCTATGTAGTCTGAAACTTACTTGCTCTGAGGGTGATAAGGACAAAGGGATTGATCCCAACTCTTTCAGGTGCTTGTTGGTTTCTTTTGCCAGTTGGTTGGTATAATGTTGTATCTGCTGCCTGTGGGGAAAAAAAACAAAAGTTTAGAATAACTAAAGGCTGTTAGTGAATCTAGAAGTGAGTTGCTCTTCAACAAAAGCCCCAAACTACCTAAGATCACCCATCATCCTGCACAAATAAGAACACAGTGACAGTACATATGAAATTTAAGTGACAACCTTGTTTTCCCCTTATTATTTTTATTCAATATTGGCATTTGCTGCTCACTGATGAGAGAAAAATTTTTTTTTTTAAGCTCTTGAAAATTGAATCATCACTTGAACATGTGTCTCCTAAATGACAGCACAATCTCCTCAAGTGAGAAATGTCTTTTTCCAGTTGATGATTAAAGTGTCATACAGCCTTACAGTCAGAGTATGTCACAGAGACATACAGAGGGAGAGGGCACTCATGTAGACTGAACGTTGTGATATAATCTCAACATGATGAAACATACTCATAGTAATGTATGTAAACTTCTCACTGTAGGAACAGTGGTTACATGATCTGAAAAGAACCACAGTCTGCATGCATGCACACATCGGATGTCCAACCTCCCTTTCACTCCTCTCCTGATATTTTCACATCTACCTCAGAGAATTAAGGGTTTATTTCAACCTAACCAAAGCTGTTGATTGCAGTGGAAAGATGAACCAAGGCAGTTTTGGTGAGTATTATTTTGTGTATCAAGACTGAATGATGTGTTTTATGTTGATAAAATTTAGGGGTGGGCCATCTTAGGCACGTCACGATTCTATTCGATTACGATTCAGGGTTCTATGATTCAATTATTAAATGATTATAACGATTATTACGATTATAACGATTATTACGATTATTACGATTATCACGATTATCAATGCATCTTTTTCCCCTTACAGAATTTCTTTTAACATTAGAAAGGCCAGAATTCTAAAACTACTAGAACGGCCGTAGGCAGTCATTTTGACCTCTAGAATCCAAACTTAATAATCTCTTACGATAAATACCCAGTCGAGAGATTAATGCATTTATTGTTTTAGGATGTCTTTTAAAAAATAAAAAAAACACCTAAATGCATATTTTAACAAATTAAATTCAGGCATATCAATATTCATATAATCCCATATATCAAACCATAATTATTACATATTATATTCACACCAGTGTTTGACAAATTCATTCATTCATATTATATTCATATAAATTCATAACAGAACAAGAAAATTATTTCAGAAAATAGTCACCCCTATTCACTGTCAACGCACGTTGACTCCTCTCCTCACGCAATTTACACACGGCTTTGCGGCATTTTCCGCAGGTGCTGAATATTTTAGTAGCCACGTCTTTTTCCTCTGTATGAACTCCTAATCACTCTCTGATGAGAATGAAGTATGTTCATTCCAAGAAAGGTCGCTGTCACTTTCCACCTCAGATAGCTCCCCTGCATCAGAATCGCCGCTGTCGTAAAGTTCTGAAGTAGCTCCAAGGACTTGGTAAGTGTCAGGTCTCTCCTCGGTCTTTCAGACATTTTCTTTATTTCTATCTCTCTGTCTTCCTATCTGTCGATCTCTCCATCTCTGTCTAATAATAACGTGAATGCGGGAACGGCTAAAAATAGATCAACTGAGGAAAAAATAAACAATAGCACGAAATTCCTTACAGTCAATATGACCGTTCACGGCCGAAATAGGTAAAAATGATGATATTTTTGTTGTCATTTGTGTACTTTATGTAAAAACAACTTTAAATAAAAATACATACATTTTTGTAAAAAGTCAAGAACCAGCAGGATTTTATTTTTTTATTCAACAGTTATTGCACATGTGAATTTCAAAACGGTCAAAATGACCGTCATGGCCGTTCTGGTGTTAAACAATGTATATTTGTCAGCACCCATTAAATAAACTCCATTATCTTTTATTTATATCAGACCAAACGATCCAACACATTTCCCACAACAAAAAGCTGCTCTTATTACATAAAGTGTAATACATAAAGTGCCTTTAGAAATAAGACTTCTTTTAACCAAAATTCTCTGCTGTTTTCAGATTTCGGTACTAGCAAGTTTAATAGAAAACAAATTGCTTATTCTATTCAGAAATAATAAATAAAGACTTCCAAACAAAATCCTTTACAAATAACTCATTTTAACTAAAATCCTCAGCTTTTTGTACAGAGTTCTGTAGGTTTAATACAAAAAAACCCAAAAACTATTAGCTTGTTCAGCTTATTCAATCTGATCTAACATAAAGGATACTTTATTCAGTAATAATAAAGACTTCTAAACAAAGTATTCAATGAGCAGCATAGCATCCCATAACAACCAAACATTTTGCTATTATTAGGGGCCGGGCAGCCTAAGCTGCCAGGACCCTATTGTAATCCTGCATGTTCTTCTTTCTTCTTTCTTTCTTTCTTTCTTTCTTCTTCCGAGGAAATCCTACTTCCCATGCACGAAAAATGACCAAACTTTGCACAAAGGTCCAGTCCCATGTCAGATTGCCTCAGCTGCAAAAATAGGCCAATAGTCCTGATGGTGGTGCTACAGCAAGCCTCTAAAGTTCAAAATTTTGAAAATTCATAATAAATCAACCATATGTGCTACAGATTTACAACTTTCACCAAAATGTAGCCCCAATACTGAAGAAACTTTTGTACATTTAAACCTATTGCAAATTATGAAGTCCATCACTCTGTTTTTTTCAAAAACTGTAAAACTTATTAAACCTATCTCCTCCCACAATTTTTGCTCAATTGGCACCAAACTTGCTACAGAGCATCTTCAGACTGTCCTACACAAACGATCCACACAGATTTTTGATTTATCAAAAATTGAGCCTACAGTGCATCAAAATGTTTGACTGTAAACGGTATTATAAACATATACTTGCAAATTCTTGCTAAATACATTTTCAATGTTCATGAAAAAAAATGACAAAATTTTGGAGTCATGGTAGATGATGTTTGGAAAATATCAGAATTTTATCTCAAAAACTGAATTTTTTACAGCATTTTGAATTTCACTCTCATGCGAACAATTGGAGTCAATGCAAAAATGTCATTTTTAAACATCAGTTTTTCACTTTTGGAGCCAATAAATCATTGTTAAAAACTAATGACCAACATCTCCATGCTGTCTAGATGCAATTTGTGTATTTTGGGATTTTTGTCTCAATAACTGAATTTTTGACAGCCATTTGAAATCTGCCTTTACATGCTAACAGCTGCTGTCTTGCACACAGGTGACTGGCTTGGTCAATTTGTGAAGCTACAAGTGGTGTTTCCATTTGCCAATTAGCTCAGTGAGATAGGGGATGGTTCTTGGTGTTGAAGGTTGTGAGTTCAAGCCTCAGCTTGTACAACATTTCCATATGAGAAATCTACCCAAACTTTTCACAAAGGTCCAGTCCCATGCCAGATGTCCTCAACTGGAAACACAAGACAATAGTCCTGATGGTGGCGCTACAGCAAACCTCTAAATTTCAAAACTTTGAAAATTCACAACAAATCAACCATATGTGCTACAGCTTTGGAACTTTCACTTTGAAATTTGCTTTTCCATGGCATGGATGGCTGCTGCCTGGCACCCTGATCCTTGGCTTAGTCAATTTGTGAAACCACACATGAACTGTCTTGCCAATTAGCTCAGTGAGATAAAAGGTGGACTTCAGTGTCAGAAGTCGTGAGTTCGAGCCTCAGCTAAGGCAGGATGGACTTTCTAATGTGAAAGCCTTATGTTCAGGTATCATGCTATGTGGATTAGAGACTGCTAAGATTTAAATAATTATGATTGAGGGAGTTTTGGGAAGAGACAAATACTCTTTATCAACACGTTTCCCTGTTATCCCTTGTCTCTTTTCCCTGTTTATTTGGCTTAGCTATCAGTCAATATGCAGAGTCTCTTGTGCCAGAAATTGTGAGTTCAAGCCTCAACTGATGTAAAATGCACATTAGAATGCCACCTTTTTTTCATCTTCCTACACTCTGCTTGTTGCTCAGAATTGCCTAATTTTGCCTAAAATTGCCCGGCCCCGACCATTGCTGCGCAGCAGCTATAATTTTATTTGCTATTTTGCTTTTAGCAATGAAGGTAGCGACGGATTTTGAGATTCGTTTCGCCCTGTCAGAGCCGCGGGGAAGTTTTCTTAATCCTTCCTCAATTGTTCGCTGGTTAGTAGCAACAACCGGCGTCTTCTCCTCCTCCTCTAACCCGGGGTGGAAACTCTTGAGGTGCTGTCTCATGTTCGTCATGTTACCACTGTACTTGATTCTTGTTTTACATGCCTTACACACGGAGTAGATTTTGTCAATGCTCTTTCTGTCTTCATGTTCATAAAAACCGAAATGCCTCCACACGCTGGATTTCATCCCTGAAGAGTGAACCTCACGCTCTGCGACAATAGCCAGCGAGTTCGCTGCCGCCATGTTGGCTAACAGTCTGTTATGAGTCCGTCCCTTAAAACTGTCTGGGCGGCTTTTATCGTTCCGCCCAACTTCCGGGTGCTGCGGTTGTGTTTCTGTGATTTCGCTATCATGGAAAATAATCGATTTTTGAACATTTGTTAATCGTTATTGATTGTCACGTGTCGCATCGCGATGCATCTAAGAATCGATGTATTGGCATACCCCTAATAAAATTACTGTTTACGTATATAAACCACTCGTGACCGTGTTGCCGGTTCACCACTGTTCCTTCCTTGGACAATTTTGATAGATACTGACCTCTGCAGACCAGGAACACCCCACAAGAACTGCAGTTTTGAAAACGCTCTGACCCAGTTGTCTAGCCATCACAATTTGGCCCTTGTCAAACTCGCTCAAATCCTTACGCTTGCCCATTTTTCCTGCTGCTAACACATCAACTTTGATGACAAAATGTTCACTTGCTGCCTAATATAGCCCACCAACAGGTGCCATGATGGGGAGACAATCAGTGTTATTCACCTCACCTGTCAGTGGTCATAATTTTATGCCTAATCGGTGGCTGTGATATAAGGGCTGTTTCTGGTTTAACAGAAAGGACCTTACTCTTACTGTAGCAACCCTTTCCATAATGTTGTCAGACATGAAAACATGTATATGTAGAATAACAATCTGAGCTCGTCAGTAGCCTGTATCTTTGAATTGAATTTCAATTATGATACTGAAACAAGATAATTGAAATAAAATGATTATTGTGTAGCATGCTGTGGTGGCATGTTACATTTTGTCATGTGTTGTAAATGCAGCACAACTTTCCTTTATAGCCAGTTTCAGGTTTACATGTTGAAATTGAACTAAGCCAGCATGGCCAGACAGGATGCTGTGGAGTTACATGTTGGCTGCGGTTTGTGTTAAATTATGAACTTGTCAGCTGTTTTAAGCGGAGAGTGGGAAGGAGACAAGCGGACACTTTTTACAGCGCTGACACGGAGTTGTGAGCCCTAAGCAGACACACACAGACATGCAGGAGGAGAGAAATCCTCCCAGATATCACAGACAAATTTATCTGTAGCAGAGGAAGTGACACCCCGTTTATCCAGGAACACATAAGTTACTTTGTGTTATAAACAGTGTTGGGAATAACGTGTTACTTACTTACTTTAACAACCTCAGAGAATTAAGGTCATTATCAAACACGTCTGGCTCAGTATGATTAGCTTTATGATGTTAGTTTTTTGCAAAGATGACAGTAAAATAATTTAATCTTCCTCACTTTGCACAGAGGAATGACAGTAGCTTCAATCTGGTTTAATAATCGTGATTATGATTTTCAAGTAGCCCTAGTGTGTCTGCATACATATGTGCATCTGATGTTCAGCCTCCCTCTTGACACTGTCTCCCACAAATAGTGGTTGTATAACTTGAAATGAGCCATAGTCTATGCATGCGTCTACATGCATGCACGCATCATATTCTGTGCTTTGGTACTTAAACAAACAGCATTTCACCTCTACTTATAGTGCTATTAAAACATATGTTCGGTAGTTCTTCTATACAGCCTGAATTCTAGAATATTAACGGCCACATTGGCCATCAAAGTCTAGTGCAAACTCTGAGTGTAACAGCTCTTGGCCAGATGCAATTGTCCAGAACCTCAGGAAAGATTAAATTGAAAGCAACTGGACTTGTTCAAATGTCTTTTAAAGACGTTTCGCCTCTCATCCAAGAAGCTTCATCAGTTCATGCCTGTCAGACTAGTCTGAGCTAGTCCAGTTGCTTTCGATTTAATCTTTCCTGAGATTACAATGACCTGGACGAATGAGAACATTCACGGAAATTGTCCAGAACATATCAAGTTTTGGCAGAGAGAAAAAGCAATAAGGAGATAAGGTTGGTACATACAGACGATCCTGAAGTTCACTGGTGTCTTGTCTGGTCCCCAGTTGGTTCACCATGCTCTTGATCTGAGCAGCTGTCATGGAACAAGAAAAAGTGATAAGTCTCAATCAATGGAAGAACTCATCTGCATATACCAATGTCACAACACACTACTGAAGAATAGGCTTGGGCAAAATCGTATTGCGTGCGATTTATCGTCAAAAAAAACTGTTACCGATGAAAATTTGCCACTTCGCGATAACGGCGATAAATGCCACTTGATGACACATTTTTGTGTGTGACGCCCTCACCAAAAAAAATCTGTTTAAATCCGAACAACTGTACAGCGCACTGTGTTTCGCACATAGGGGTGGGTACTGAAATTCTGTATTAAACGGCAGAATTATTAAAGACCAGAGTATTGGTAAGCGCCGACATTTGAATTTTGATGTAATTTATTATCACACGGCTGCAGCGTCTCTCCTCTCTGCATCAGTGCAGCTCCTCCATACGCACACGTACAGTACGCACACAGAGGAGGTCAGTGTATTTCTCTCACCCTGTCTGTCTGATATGTTGATTTTCTTCATCAGCAGGATGTTTTATAAAGCCAAAGAGCTAAAACCCAACTCCCTTTTTTGTTTTTTTCCACATATAAATTCACCCGCGATTCAGTTTTCACAGCAGCAGAGAAGCTGCATGTGGAGGAGACTTGTTGTTAATGACGGAGTTTATTAAAACAGTTGAAACTAACGTGATGCTGAATGACACCAACCAGGTGCACTTATAAGATTAAACAACTGTACAAGGAGGCCTTTACATTAAACAGGAGAGTCTGTGTTTCTCTGTCATAAACTGTCAGACCTTCTCAGAGCAGAGCGAACAGGTGAGGGAGGAGGAGGAGGGCAGATTGATCGTTAATCAGTTGTGGATGCCGTCGTCCTCTCGGACTGATTAAAAAAATAAAAATGCCAAAATTGGTCAAAAACTGTACTGCAGAGTGTCACATCATGCTGTTCACAGTTTGCTGTCATTAGTTTGACAGAGACACAGAGAGGGTCGTGTCTAGAAGGGAACCCTAGACCCGCGAAAGATTGCGTGAGTTTGATATTTTAGTAGAAACAACGGACACAAATCCCGCGAGAGTTTTGCTAATCAAGAGTTACCTTCTAGACATTATTTCTGCTGTATTTTATTGTCATATTTATCATTATCGGCTAAATGCCATAAATTATCGGGATAATTTTTTTTTGCCAATATCGCCCATCCCTACTGAAGAACAGCATGAACAGCACCTGTCCTGGCCAAGAGCACAGCTGTCCATTTGAATATGGCTCAAAAGAGACTGTCTTGCCAAAAAAAAAAAAAAAAGAAAGAAAAGAAAAGTAAGAAGTAAGAGCCTTCCACTGGATAATTACTGCAGTGATTAAAATGTTTCAACTTGCAACAAGTTATTTAACTGATGCAGTGAGTAGCTTCTCATTTCTTAAACAACCATGTTGGAAGACATATCATATGGTCATGGAAAAGATGTTAGTCTAATCCACAGTCACATTGGTTATTGTTGTGCAGCTTGTGGCAATGCAGCTCCGAGAGATATGAGTAGATCACATTAAATAAGGCAGTTAGAATGGTATTCAGATGTAGGTTTGAAAAAGGGGGGAGTGAACTTCATGCTATAACATAACATCAAGTCAACATAAGAATAAGAGATAAAAATCATTATCATCATTTTCACTTGCTGCCTAACATATCCCACCCACTAACAGGTGCCATGATGAGGAGATAATCATGATGTTATTCACTTCACCTGTCAGTGGTCATGTTATGCCTGATCGGTGTAGACTGCCTGGCCAAAAAAAAAAGTCACCTCCTGGATTTAACTAAGCAAATAGGTAAGAGCTTTCCATTAGATAATTACTGTAGTGATTAATGTTTTAGCTGGCAACAAGTTATTTAACTGAAGCAGTGAGTAGCTTCTGATTTCTTAAACAACCATGTCAGAAGACATATCCTGTGGTTGTGGAAAAGATGTTGCTCTGTTTCAGAAGGGTCAAATTATTGCCCTGCATCAAGCAAAGAAAACAACTAAGCAGATTGCTAAAACTACTAAAACTGGGTTAAGAACTTTCTAACACATTATTAAAACCAAGAAAGATAGTGGTAAACCATCATCTTCGAGGAGGAAATGTGGCTGGAAAAAAATCTTGAATGACTGTGACCAGAGATCACTTAAGCGTTTGGTGAAATCAAATTGTGAAAAATCAACAGCAGAACTCACGGCTATGTTTACACACATTTCCACATGCAGAATGTGAGGAGAACTCAAGGGATTGAGACTAAACAGTTGTGTAGCCTTAAGAACACCACTTATCAGTGAGGCTAATGGGGAAAAGGCTTCAATTTGCATAAAGATTGGACTCTGGAGCAATGGAAAAAGGTCATGTGGTCTGATGAGTCCAGATTTACCCTGTTCCAGAGTGATGGGCACATCAGGGTAAGAAAAGATGTGGATGAAGTGATGCACTCATCATGCCTAGAGCCTACTGTACAAGCCTGTGGGGACTAGAGTTGGGCGATATGTTAAAATTTATCAAACGATCATCATCAGCCCATCCATCGGCGATCAACGATACCATCACCCCGCATCCTCACTTTACCGCGTGAAAAGGGTGTTAAGAGTCTGACTTTGCAGGCTGTTTTCCTCTCACTCCTCACCCAGCTTAGCGCACTCATGGTCCGCTGAGTGGGTGTGAACTGCGCCGCTGGATGAGAGCGCGGTGCAGAGCAGAGGCTGTCACTCTGCAAACTATTACATTAGCAAAATAAAATGACAAACATCGCCCTAAAAATTGTCCAGAAAAGCAATTGGCCTCTAATCGCCCAACCCTAATTTGAGCTTTCACTTGGCATTTAGTCTGAGATTTAAATGTGGCACCAAAGTTCTCCTTGAACCTCAGTTCGGTGCGTTTGATCCCTCCTTTAGACAGCGCATCACACACATATTCATCATTTAATATTTTGAAGTATTATGAAGTATTTCAACGCAAAACTGTGGCAGACATCGTGTTGTGTGTCTAATATGGTAGAGCCACAAGTTACTCTCCTAACTGTATTAAGGATCAGAAGTGTCTGAATTCATGGTGTTCTTGGCAATTAATTAATTATAGCAGCAGTAAACTCCACCGTCATATGCACACACATGCACACACACACTCTCCCTCTCCTTCTGTCTCTCTGCCTCTCTCTCTCTCTTATCTGTGCATTCGCCACAACCTCTGGTAGTATTGCCAAGGGAAAAAACAATCGCTGTTCATCCCTTTAATCGCCAATATACGATCAGATCGCCAATCGGCATAAGCCTAGTGGGGACAGTGTTATGATCTGGGGCTGCTTCGGTTGATCAGGTCGAGGTTCAGCAACATTATGTGCCCGAAAAATTTGGTCATCTCACTACCTGAAAATATTGAATGACCAGGTTTTTCCATCAATGTATTTTTTCTTCCCTGATGGCATTGGCATATTCTGAGATAACAATGCCAGGATTCATTGGGTTCAAATTGCAAAAGAGTGGTTCAGGGAGCATGAGATATCATTTTCACACATGGAGTCCAGACCTTAACCCCATTGAGAATCTTTAGGATGTGCTGGAGAAGACTTAATGCAACGATCCGATTCTCCCATTATCAATACAAGATCTTGAAAAATGATTGGTGAAAAATAAATGCAACGCTGGACAGAAATAAATGTTGTGACATTGCATAATGTAATGGTGCCACAGACGGCTGCTTCGGTGTGTTGGTGTGAATTGTTTTGTCTTGTTTTGCTTGTAAACTTTCACCAGAGAACAGTTCATGAACATCAGAGAAACAACTCCAGCAGATTTATTTCCGAAATTTCTCTGCTCATCAGTGGAATTATTGGACATTCTGGTCAAAGGTGTGCTCACTTTTGCTCATGCAGTTTAACACCAGAGGAGAGGGAGACATGCTGGACTGCTCAAGTGTCTCCACAGGCGCAGACACTGTACTCCACTACCAGGAATATTTCTCTCCAACGCGCATCCACTGTGCAATTAACTGGACGAACCTTAGCTACTGTTGGGGAAAAACAGTAGTTGACTTTAACAAAGGAAACCTCAACCACAAAGTCCCCAAATACAAACGCTTCATTAAATGTCCGACCAGAGAGGGGAATATATTGGATCACTGTTACAGCACTGTTGGCGGTGCTTATCATGCCCCACACTGCACTGGGACACTCTGACCACGTCATGGTCCACCTGATTCCTGCATATAGACAGAACTTAAACCTGTTGTGAGGACATCAAAGAAGTGGACCAGTAAGGCTGTGGAGGATCTTCAGGCATGTTTGGGCTATACTGACTGGGATGTTTTCAGGCCTGCCACCAAAAGTCTGGATGAGTACACAGAGGCTGTGACATCATACATCAGCTTCTGTGAGGACTGCTGTGTACCATCAAGTATCAGGTTGAGTTACAACAATGACAAGCCCTGGTGCACGGCCAAACTCAGACAGTTAAGGTTGGAGAAGGAGGAGGCATTCAGGAGTGGGGACCACAACAGCTTTAAAGAGTCAAAGTACAAGTTTAGCAAGGCGGTGAGAGATGCTAATTGACAGTACTCTGAGAAACTCCAACAACAGTTCTCAGCCAGTGACTCTGCCTCTGTCTGGGCAGGGCTACTCCATAAACGACTTGCACATGGCCAACAAACTGAATGAGTTCTACTGTCGTTTTGAAAGACAATGGTACAGACCTGGCACCATCCCCCACAGCACCCTTCACTAACTCCAGCTCAGGGTCTCCATCACCCCCACCCCAGCCTCTCCACTCCTGCCCACCTCAGCACCTCCCTCCCCATCCAACACAGTGACACCCCCCTGCCCCTCTATCACACCGACACCTCTCTCCCCCTTCTGCCACACTGTCACCCCTTTCCCCCTCCTCCACAATTCAAAATAGAGGTGGGCGGTATAAATGGTATACGGTAGAAACAATATGAATTTGGCCAACGGTATAGATTTTGACTATACCGGCCTACCGCAATATAAATCAGGTTAGCAGGAAGTAACTGTAATGTTTATTTTTTTACTAGGGCTGTCAAAGTTAATGCGTGAATAACGCGTGAATAACGTGTGAATAACGCGTTAACGCAAATTCCTTTTAACGCCACTAATTCTTTTAATGCGCGTTAAGGCACATTCTGTTATACTGGCCTGATCAATAATTTGAATCAGCAGCTGGAAATGAATCAGCTGACAGCTGCGAAGACACGAGATTCTGTCATCCGACAATGTAAACAGGCTTGTCTGTTTAAGCGACTGGCTCAGCGCAAAGAAACAGAAGTAGATGAGGAGGGAGACGAGCGAGTGCTGATCAAGCTGCAGCTCCACTTGAAACCAGGTGAAAGTAAAAATAAGTCTGACCCACAGCAGAGAAAGAGGGAGAGAGAAAGCGCGCATGAGGAATATGGACAGATGTGTCGACTTGATATAAAAAACTTTTTATGATCATGAATCATGTTATTAATGTACACGTCTGTGTTGCATGATTTTTTTTTACTCCAAGTCCAATTTATGTACTTTTAAATAATTATTTCATGCCGATAAATCGTAACAGCGACGGAGGAGAGACGAGCTGCAGAGAGGAGGGAGGGAGGGGGAGCGAGTGCGTAAAGTACCGACAGATATAAAAACTTTACTGATGATGAATCCTGATGTTACTGTACAGTTCTGTGGTTTAAACACTACAGATTAAAATATCTGTCGCTGCAAAGACCAAACTGATAGATGCTCGTCTCCTCCACAAAACGTTTGTCACTGCGCTGCATTATTATAAGTCATGATGAAGAGTCCAGACTCTGTCTCTCCTCTTCATCTCCTCGGTGTGTGTCGGTGTGCAGTTTGCTGTCTGCTGTGGTCTAAAACATCCTCACTGATGTAAACCGTCAGTGTGACACTGATGTAAATGATCCTGCTGCATTAATACAAAAACATGAATATCGTGCATTGTTTCGTTATTATATAGAATGAGCTGAATAAAGGTGAGGATTTTTCTCATCAGAGGACAATATTTTATTAAAGAAATAAACTATTAACAATGATAATACTAAATAAATAAATAAATGCATATAAATTGTAACCTTCTCCTAAAATACTGCTGGTTCTGTGGTGTTGAAATTTTAAATCTGAAGCCTGCAGAAACTTCAACTGACTTCTCTGTTTAAGTTTTTAGTGCATTTGGCCTTAATATTAAATTAATATTAATATTAAATTGAGCAGGTCAATATGCTCATCTGTGCCTGGTTTGTCATGTTATTATAGGAGTTTTTTTTACATACAGAAGAAAAGAATATATCGCAATATATATCATTACTGCATATGCTTCAAATTATACCGCAATATAAATTTTAGGCCATATCACCCAGCCCTAATTCAAAAGTAATTTTTAAAATAATTTTGAAGCCGTGCAACAAATCTTTCTCCAAACACAAAATTCGAGAGGGGTCTGGCTGCAGACCTCCACTCTCAGGACCCTTCCTTGCAGACCTGCACTGTGAGGTCTCCTCCACTCTCAGGACCGGAAGTTGATACGAAGCTTTCAACAATAAAAGCGAGTATACCGGAAGCACGTATTTATCGTTTCCCCTGTGAAGTGTGGAGACAACAAGGTGAGTAAAAGTCAAATGACAACTTTTCGTTATACGAAGAAACAGAAACAGCCTTTATTCACTAGAACATTACGTTGCACACTATACATCGCCCTGTGAAGTTATATTAATTTGAAAGAATCGAGTTTTGGACTTCACGGTAGTTTGTAGCGTTGTTATCGTAGTTAGGCTAACGGTGGCTAACGCTACCCAGGTTAACTTAAGGATAAGCACTCTATGTAGCCTATTATTTAGATATATGGGCATAGGCGTAGGAACGGGGGCGGGGCAGGGACGTGTCCCCTCCAATATTAGAGACGGGCGCATTCTTCTCACCCAAAAATTATACCGCGTAGGAGAAAAATATTTGAATTTTAAATCTTTAACTCACGTGCTTTTATTTTGAAAGCGCAACGCAGCGTCATGTCACTGGACCACCCACCCGGCCGCCCCCTCCCTCACCGGCTCGGAGAGTGTTAGGGCACTCACGACTGACAGCCTGATGACAGAAACTCTTTTGGACGAGTTAAAGCGGTTTGTAGGGAATGTTGCCATGAATATGGCTTGTTTATAACGTCTTTTTGTTAGTTTACATTCACATTTAGAAACCATATCTCCACTATATAATAACTTGTTGTTGAAGTCGTCTTGTCCACGCGATAGTGCTCACTTAAATGTGCCACCACCATATTTTTTTTTTATAATTTTGTTTTAATTATTACAACATAATTTGTCTCTTACAGATGCATATGTCAAGATGCCACCCTGGATGTAAATGATGACGACAAAGAATTAATTCTGGAGCCTTTCAAGTTTTTGTTTTATAACATTGAAGATATGTGTCTCTTCTGTGAAGAAATTATGGACAAGAGGTCTTTGCTGTTTCTGTGCCTGTAGCTTTAAATGAAAATGAGCTCTAACTATGGTGCCCCTCTCAGGGGGTGGCCAAATGAGCCTGGGCCATGCTTCTCTGTTTACCTGAGCAGTTACATCGATAAAGCTGATGTGCTAGCCTGTCACCAGGAAACAGAGATTACACCAGCTTCTTGGCAACAGCTACACAGAGCACCACAATGACTTTTAAAAACAGCATGTATTCAGTAGTTCATTATCATCACAGTTAGTTAATTTTGAGACTCGGTTTGTACTGATATAAACTCATAATAGTCATTATGTGTATTGTGGATGAGTCCCTTTCAGATAATTTCACAGTGTTTACGTTCTAAGCACAAATGAACACAACCGCATACCTTCGCTGATCACAGCGTCTTATTTAGTCTGAATGCAGCCCTCTCGGCTTGATTTTGCAGCTGGTCACTACACGTTTCTAGTATGAGAAACAGTTGCCAAGCAGACGAGAGAGGGAGCGTCCATAGCAACAGAGCCAAAAGTACTAACCTGGCAGCATGTAGTTACACAAAAAGCGACATGAAAAATACATACTGGCATCCAACTTACTACTCTGCTTACTTAAATATGAGGCTTAACAGATTATTGTGACTTTCCCTCAATATTATATTACAGCGCATCAGCGCCTACAGTAGATGTTACCCATATTAGCCGTGATGCTAACGCCACATCAACCAGCTGAATACACAATGCATATATTATTTTCTTCTGTATATATATGTCAAAATTACTGTTTCTGAACATTCTCACATAGCAGATACATTGCAGCAGAATAAACACACTTCAAAATAGTATAAAATGCCATTTTAAGAACATTTAATGTGCAAAACTATGTAAAAACTAAAAAAATACAAAACCTTTCAGGTAATTTTGAAGTCGTGTAATGGATCTTTCTCCAAACAATGTAACACAAAATTCTCAAATAACAAGATACAGATATTTTAAATAAAAAAGTACAAGTAAAATGTTAACAATAATAATTTCTTCCTGCTAACCTGATTACTTCAAATATCGCGGTAGGCCGGTATAGTCAAAAATTCTACCGCTGGCCAAATTCATATCGTTTCTACCGTAAAACCGTTTATACCGCCCACCCCTACCCAGACGCACAAAAAAGATTCTTGGACCCATAGGCTAAACCCAACAGGAAGGCGGCCATTTTGAATTTTGTGGTCAATTTTGCTGACCCGCTATGAAACAGGAAAATGCTATAACTTTGGTAAAGATGGTCTGATCTGCACCAAACTTCACAAGTATGATAAAAGTCACACACTGAACACATCCAAATGACAATCAGGAGTCAAAGTCATAGCACCACGTAATGGAAACAGAATATACCTCTAATTCCTCAAACAATGTCAGAACTAGGATTTAATCCCATGAGATGGGATTCCCTGGGAATCTAATCAAGACCATTTCACATTTCCCAGAAAATGCAATGACACGAAATGGGAGAAATGTTTAATATTTATCTTTTTTAAGCACAGAACATATTAGATATATTCAGAATAATGTAGGCTGACACTTTACTGTCATAAAACCCGCAGCAGATATGTCTGTGAGTGTGCTGTGGTCGGTAAAACATAGTCAATTCATTAAAACAAAGTGCTGAGTAAAAAGAAGATGCATGCTCAGTGTCTGACCATGTGGCATTGCTTGATACTAAGGCACAAGTGCTGAAGTCAAAATAAAGAAATGATCTGTTAACTTTAAACGATCATTGATTTTAATAGCCTGCTATGCGTTCTTTGTTATTGCGGGAGGCTCGCTCTCGCAGCCTCGGCTCCTAGCAGCAAAGCAGCGATAGAATACAGGTTTGACTGTGCCGAATCAGGCCGCAAGGTTGCAGCCACCGGCACCAAGAGCGTCGGAGGGGCTGCGTCGCCAGTGCCCCGTGTTGCCAGACCCCCCCGAGTTGCGTGGGGTGCGAGGGCCAGTTCAACGCTGCTTGCAGCTTTAATTTAAAATTGAATCTTTTGTTGAGTTTTTATTACACAACACTTATTCTGACCTTTTTGAATCTCACACCTGACAAATACCCCAACTGACAGAAAAAAACTTAATACTAACATTAAAACTACTAAAAACTAAACTAAAACTGAGCATTTCCAAAAAATCAAAACTAATAAAACCTAGCAAACCCATTCTAAAACCTAATTAAAACTAACTGAATTTGAAAACAAATAGTCAAAACGAAATACAAACTAAAATTAATGAAAAATCCACAACTATTATAACCTTGCTACAATTGTGGTTCACTTCTTCTCAGGGTAGAATGCCATGGCAACTTAGGCTGAATGCCTAACCCGCTCCAGAGGAGGTTATGTTCCAGATAAAAGATCAACATGGATAAAGCACCCCCTGCTGACCAATCAAATCACTTTATTAAACAGCACCGGGTGTCACCAAGATCCCGTGGAGCCCGGTGCACAGTGCGCTGAGGAAGGAAAGTGTTTTTCTTTGTGTGTCTTTTTCATTGTGCTTTTGTAGACAGATTCATTCAAAAACAATGACAGTCAGCTTCCTGACCACTTTTAATTATGTTTTTTTATATTTACCTTTCATTTGCTCCCAAGTAAGTTTTATCCTGCGCTCTGACCGACTGGTGCATTATCGTAAATATGTCGATATAAAGCAGTGAGGGTCGCACTCACACATACATAATTAATACATTTGATCAACTGTCTGCAGATCAGATGACAGACAAATGATCAGTGAATGTATTAAATTATAGATTTATAGATTTCTCCCAAGTCAGTTTGACAATGCCAGGTGCAGGTGAAAGTAGACTTGCACCGATTTATCGGCAATGCTCGGAATTGGGCTGGTTTTCACGTGATCGGCCATGACCTGCGGCCAGCCGGTTAGTCTAAAATTTGCCAGTCTAAAGCGCTGGTCAAATTCCCACCGTGCTGCGGCAGCAAAAAAAAAAAAAAAAAACACTAAGCAAACGCATTGCCTCTTCTTTTTCAGTTAAATGCTAACGCATTGCAAAGCATGAGCAGTCCTTGAACCCTCACAATGCCTCGCAGGATACGTCAGCCCTTATGTCAGCCTGCCCAGGTCAATAACATAAGCAGCGCACAAACACGCACATGTGCAACTCATGGCTTTGGCGACCTACACCATGTCGGTTGTATGGAAATTTTTTAAAGTGTGTGAGAAGGATCACAAGTTTGCAGTATGCAACACCTGCGAGGCTAAAATAGGTTGTGGAGGAACGACACCGAAAACATTTGGTACAACTAATCCAGAGGTGTCCAAACTACGGCCCACGGGCCAACTGCGGCTGTACCACATACATACTGCTTACTGCGTACGACACCAGTATACACTGTATTCTGCATGTTGTTTTCAGTAGTGCCCAGTATGCGACAATTATTGATTACATTTATAGCATGCTATAACATGCTTTGCCCCAGGTGTTTGGTACCGCTGCGCTCTCTCATGGCACTGATGCCGCGGCGCTTTCCAAGGTGCTGATCCCGACTTTGTTCATTTGTTTGTTTGTTCAATACTGTTTTACTGTTATTTTCTGTATTTTTGCACAATTTCGTACTTCGTAGTTTGACAGAGCCCATAAATAGCCTTTTTGGGGCATAGGGATTAATATTTTCCCGAAAATTACGTTTTCTATCCTGGAAACAGAGGCGCTCTATCCCGATGTATGTAGGTTCTCAAACTGACTGCTTTAGTGTATTTTCTGCTGGTATTAATAATTATTATTGAGGAAGAAGACCGCCATTTCAATATTAATCAACATTATTATGAACATTAAATAAACTGTGCAGGCTGCGCGCAACTTGACCTTCTCTGCAGCTGCACAGGAGGATGAAATGCCAAGTTCAGCCTGTGATCTGTCGCTGTCTGACTGAACAGCCTCATGGAAGTGATATTTTACAGTTCTACATATTTTAATCTAACGAAATTCGTAAAAAAAAAAAGTCAGTTGGTGTTTTCAGAGTCATGATATTGAGCTGAAACAGGTTCCAGGTTTCGTTCTCATTCACAGGCTGCTGCCGAGCGCAGCAGACGGCTCGCACTGCGCGCACTGCAATGTTCAACATCGTAGGCTTAAAGATCCCATATTATGCAAAATGCACTTTTTCAAGGTTTTCCAGTGAAAATATGTGTCCCCGGCCTGCCTACAGACTCCCCTGATATGAGAACAGTGCACTCTCTCCCTCTCTTGCTTGCTCCACCTTTCAGTGAATGCAGGCCAAAACACTCCGTTTAGATTTTTCCCCGCATATGATGTCATATGCGGGGACGCCGCCTCCTCTGGGCAGGGAGCTCTCCCTAAGCTGCTGCCCTCTGAAAACCTGAAGGTCCGCCTCCCGGTCGCCATTTTTTCCCCCGCTAATGCTGCTCCAGTAAATAAAGATGTCGAAAGCACGAGCAAAGCACGGCAAGTGCTCTGTTGTTGGCTGTAGCAACAAGCACAAATGTCTTCATTTACTCCCATCACCTGACCCAGAGAAGATCAATGGATTAATTTTGTTTTTGACAGAAATGTCCCCACAACACTGGGTAAAGTGATGTGTGTGTGTGTGTGTGTGTGTGTGTTTTGTGCTAACCACTTCACAGCGGACTGCTTCATGAACGAGGGTCCGTACAAAGCTGGAGTCGCTTCAAGACTAAAACTGACGGATGGATCAGTGTCCACTGGCTGTGACCTGACTTCAAATGTGGCAGCGGTAAGTTTTATCATGTTTATGCTGCTTTGCTGTGTGTTTAGTCAGGTCGATATGGCGCTAGCATCGCGGCTAATATGAGTAGCATCTACTTCATGCTCACGACGAGAGGGAGAGCAAGATAATCTGTGTAAACGTTAAGCCTCATATGAAGCTAATTAACTAAACTGAATAGTAAATTGGATGCTGGTAATGTTTATGCTGCTTTGCTGTGTGTTTAGTCGGCTTGATATGGCGTTAGCATCGCGGCTAATATGAGTAGCATCTACTTCATGCTCACGCATGTAATATTGAGGGAGAGTCAAGATAATCTATGTAAACATTAAGCCTCATATGAAGCTAATTAACTAAACCGAATAGTAAATTGGATGCTGGTAACTGTTTTTCATGTCACTTTTTGTGTGACTTCATGCTGACAGGTTTGTGTTGTCGGCTCTGTTGTTATGGACGCCTCCTCTCTCCTCTGTCTGGCGATGCTGTGTAACTTAGATTAGCACCAAGCTGCTAAGTTTGTCATACCTGAAATGTGTAGTTACCTGTTGCAGAATCAAGCCGAGAAACTTGTATTCAGACTAAACCGGGCATTGTGATTAGCGTAGGTATGCGGCTGTGTTTATTTGTGCTTAGAATCTAAGAACTGAAATAGTCTGTTTAGTTTTATTTCTCCGGCTCAACAGCTTCCTCGCAACCCCCCTCCCTCTGCTATTCAGTGTTTACATTGCTTCCCCACTGATGCACACATAGTCTTGCATTACATTACATTACAAACTCAGTGGGGGGTGCAGGACATGCAGGAGGAAGAGAGGGACACGTCCATAATGACGACTGTTCTACTTTGATATCAATACAATTCATAAAATCATGTGACTACATGGGTTAACGATTTTTACTCACAAAAAGGCATTGTGTATTGTAACAATGACCATGTCACACACACAGTAGCTGTCATTATAAATGTATTAGGCTCATAGCAGTGTATGATGACACATATTAGTGTAACGTGATGAGATAATTGATACCTAATACTTACTGGTTTTTGAATTCTGCACTGCAACATATCACATTTATCTTTCATTTCTAAGAAGAAATGTTTCCTATGAATTGTAGGAATTTAAAAAACAAAAACAAAAAAAAAGTCAGTAAGGACTGTGAGAAGTATTGATCAGAATTACTCTCTTAAGATAATCACACTGACAGTTTCATTTAACTGGGTTTATAAATTCATCACACAAACTGTCAATAGTTATTTGTACTATACTGTATTGTAAACATTTTTATCTTTTTTAGCAGCTGCTGCCTTCTACAAGCTGGAGAAGATGCTGACCAACAAGATGGCTGTTACAAAACTGAGCCCCTCCACAAGACTTCATCTGAGGCTTTCCACAGCATTGTCCTTTGTTTTACACCAAACAATGTTGTTTCCATTTCTTGGAAAGCTGTGCAGGTAAATAGAATTGTAGTTATGTTGAACTTGTTAAAATATGTACAGTTTGTCATGATTTACATCTTTGATTTTCTCTGTACTGCAGTACTTCCAGACTCTGCCTGGCTGACATGTATTACAAATGCTGACAAACCACACGTCACATCTGGTGGAGACCAACTCTTCAAAGTGCAAAGTTCCCAAAGGCCATGAGAGGAGCATGCAGAGCAAAACCAGTGAAGACTGAGACAACATTTTGTAAGTGCTACGTTCTTTTATTTGTCACTAAAATTAAGTCATGTACATGTTGTATTTACTGTTGCACTGTCACATTTTTTGTTGTAAAAGTTTCAACAAAAAAATAGAAAACTATTATTAAAATTATATAAATACACACACAACTGATATGCACAGGTTTTTTTTGTTTGTTTGTTTTTTAAGTCTAAACAAAATCTTTGTGTAATATTGCACAGGGTATGTGGCTGACTTGATGGACCTCATCTTTGAGAAAGTCCTTCTGGACCCAGCACCAGACATGGATGAAGATCCAGAGGACATGAGTGCGCAGTATGAGGAGTGAGACAAGGAGGAGGTCGTTGCCAGCTGTGTGTCCTGGTTCAACTAAGGGGAGGTCTGAATCCAACATAGCGCCCTGGGCACCAGGAAACATGGTGAGAATCTGAAGAACCAGACTGTGACAAGGAGTGACGAGGAAGCACCAGCTCACAACACTCTGACAGGCTGATACCTGTAACGACTGAAACAAGAAGAAAAGATGTCCAGTTAGCATTGAATCCTCACAAACATCAATATTTGATATGTCAAACATTTTTCATATGGATTCAGTGAATTTCAGTTTTTCACTGTCATGGATAATAGGTACATCATTTGACATGTTATATGTTGTGATATATATGTGATTAAATAAATGCTTCATGGTGTAAAAATGATGAATGAATGAATGAATGAATTCATGTTTAATATGCACAGTATCTACTTATTATGGGATGTGTTTCTCCATTCATGATGTTTTGTGAACACTGTAATGTTATGAACCACTGAAGTCATGTAAAGCAAATGCAAAGAATCTGACATATTTAACTTCATAAATACAACAGTTACAATATATTGTGATTTTTTTTTTTGTCAGTATTGTGAAATAAACCCTGACAGGGTGATGCAGGACTCCGACACAAAGTGGAGTTAATTCATCCTCAAGGAGTTTATTTCACAATACTGACCTGCTCACTGTACATTATCCTGTTTCATATACAGTAACTTACCATGAAAAATACATTTGACACAAAATAATTGTTTTTAAAATAATTTCGCAGCTCATTCAGAGTCATTCTCATTCTAAGGTCTGGAGTGAGCACATCCAAAAAATTTTGAAAAATGTGAATATTTCAACAAAATGTAAGGCCTATGAAATTCAAACCTGACAGACATTAGACAAGCTGTGGTGGACGAGCAGGAAGCTTTGACAAATTTCAAATACATAATGTTGGAACTTTTTAACAGGTAAACTGTTGCACGTTATATGGAGACATAACAGTGTAGTTTACAAACCACTGCACACAGCCTCGACCTCAGAAAACTGATGATAAAATTATGTTAAATGATGATACTGAAATTTTATGAATACCAAAACAAGCTCAATATTATATTAACTGTTTAACTGTTAAAACTGTTTTGATGGCATCTCTGCTGAGAATATTGCAGAACAAAAAGAGAATTTATTGTCAGTAATCATCAAAATATGTTAGTAATTGGGACATGTAACACCTGCACAGGTAAGAGTACTAACATGTCTCACCAGAGACATGACGGTTAACTACATGCACAAAAGACAATGTCACTTATTCGCCAAAATTTCCCTCAATAATGACCAAGTGGAGTGAGTTACAGTTAGCATTAGCTACGGAGCTACATTTTAGCGCTATACCAACACACACATCGACTAACTGTAACGTACCAAAACACACGAAATTGTTGACTTACCATCAGAAATGTCCTGCAGCATCCACAGAGTTTGAACTTCTGCAGGAGTCTCTGTCTGTGTCACATTCTGCATCAAAATCGGATGTTTGAATTTCAGCGCGTCTGAAACCAGCCATATCCGTGTCCAGCATCAGGGTTGGCCCCTCACGCCCACTTCCTGAGAGGGGCGCGACTAGTCACAGCTCATTTGCATTTAAAGCTACAGGCACAGAAACAGCTCGTTTCTAGAGAGGCTGAAATAGAGGGATTTAGAGGCCTGCTGATCTGTATGATCTGAGTGGTGTTTTATGAAAAAAACTTCAAAAGCATGTTTTCAGGACCTCTGAGACCTATAACAACTTATCAGAAAGGGGCATAATATGAGACCTACGGCTCACACTGCGCACACTGCAATGTTCAACATCGTTGGCTTAATAAAGTTAATTATCCCTGAAAGTTAAAAAGCAAAAAAAAAGCTCTCACTCACTTGGTCTAGGGCTTTGTATGCATTCCCTGGAGATTTTGGCGTCTTTCTTCAGTGAGGGGCGCTTTTTGCCACAACCAACCTCTGACGGTAAATCCATCACATGCAGTATTTCACCCCGACGTGTTTTGGATAAAGTATAGATCCAGTGATCTTGAAGCTTCGAGCTTCACCTGGAATTTTATGAGATTCTAAAAGTTGCAGCAAACATAAGTCCAGCGAATTTTATCCATCCAGCGCAGCGCACAGTTTGCATCTTCATTGTTTAATATTTTGAAGTATTTCCACACAAAGCTGGTGTCAGACAGCGTGTCATGTGTCTCATTAAGATGGTAGAGTCAAAAGTTATTGTATTAAATGCATTCATAATCAGACATGCTTGAATTCATGGCGATTTGTGATCATTAACCAATTAATAAAAGCACCCTGTGTACTCAGCCAGTAGCAAATGGGAGCCAGAAAACACACACTACCCCGAATGAAAATTAAATCTTAATTAATAATATAGCGCATGCTATGATATGATGATGATATAGTAGACAAAAAGTTATGTATTATTTATTAATGTAGAGTGTGTTTTAGCAAAGACATGATTATTGAAAAGCTGGTTGTATCTTGGTTAAAATGTTCTAATAAAGGAAAGTTAGAAAATTTTGTGATATCTTGTGTACTGTAAAAAAAAATTAAATTGGAATCGGCCAAAATCGTTATCGGCCGTCCAAGCACTCTGCAAATCGGAAATCGGGATCGGCCCAAAAAATTGTAATCGGTGCAAGTCTAGCTGAAACAATAAGACAAACTGTCTCACACACCATAAGAATACGTATAAGCAGCACATTAAATAAATTGAATACACAAATGTAATTATAGTCCCCCCGCCAGGCTAAGCGTCACTTGTTTATTTATTTTAAATAGGTTTTTTTGTGCACCAAAACAGTGATACCAAAGACGGTATACAGAGCTTTTAACCGCATCTGGTGATACGGTTGAAAGCGCAATGGCGACAGCTTATGGTCGATACGTGAACACATAGGGGTGAGAGGTCAGGTGTATTTCATCATCCATCATCCGAACGCCCAAAACCTCTACCTGTCTACACGCTAACAACTTTTACGTGTCATGTCGGAGGAGCACTGGAGGAGACGATGACCCCGCTTGTTCACCCCCAGGCCAAGGGGAGTGCATCCCCGGCGAGCCGACCGAGCCACGGCTCGATGATTAGGCAGAGCCAGTGCGAGTTAGCACGGATGTTAGCACGTCGTCGGAGCAGCCTTCTGCGAGCCGTGATGGTAAACATCGAACTAGCGGATTTAATCCAAAATGGTTAGCTGACCCTAAATTTAGCGGATGGCTCTACAAGACCGAGTATGGTAAGCATGAAGAGTTCTTTGAAAAGCCCAGACGGATTGCTTGCACTGATTCAACCTGCACCATGCGCAGCAAAAAGTAGAAGAGGTCACACAGCACCAGTGATGAGAATAACGGCGTTACTAACGGCTAGTGCTGGGTTGAAAAAATCGATCCGCCGATTTTAAATAGATTCTCATTTTAATTTAAAAAAATCGATTTGCACGTCCAAAGATCAATTTTTATACATATATATATTTTCTTTATATTTTTTCCTGGGTGAACTTTAACCCCACTAGTGACGTGACTCGCGCAGGCGCGGTGTGAAGATACTGCGAGTTCTCATAACAACATGGCATCGGGCGGTAGCAGTGAAGTTAGCCGAACTCCAGTTTTGAAAAGGCCAGAGTCGCTCAAAGCGGATATCTGGAACTATTTCGGGTTTAGAAACGACGAGGCAAAAAAGGAGCTTGACAAGAGCAAAGCAATTTGCAAGATATGCCAGATGGAGGTAAAGTTTTGTGGAAACACGACCAACCTCAGGAACCACATGCAGCGACACCACCAAGACATCATGTCCAAGCCCACCAGACCGCAACAGAAAAAACTTAAGGAAGCTCTACAACTACCAGCTAGCTCTCCACGCGCTAACAAAATAACCGAGGCGATTGCGGGCTTCATTTGCAGTGCTATGGTCCCGTATTCCGTTGTTGAAAACCCGGGCTTCAGGCGGCTCATCAAGGTATGTGAACCGCACTACGTTGTGGTGACACGCAAACGCATGGCTGAACAAGTTATCCCAAACATGTACGACGTAGTAAAAGAAGGAGTGAAAAGCAAGCTGCAGTCAGCTGAGAGATTGGGCATCACTAGTGACACGTGGACGTGGACAAAATGGCCAAATTAAAGGTACATTTGTATTTAAGAGCAACAGCTTTTGGGTGAATTCTGAATGTCATATTTTTAATAATGCACCAGTAATTCTGCCCTACATCATGTTTGTAAAATACTCGTCTATCAACATTCTGGGAGGGGGATTGGTCCTTGCCATTTTTACCAGTCTTATTGCCATCATTAACTACCAATACTTCATTAATTTGCTGCCAAATGTCAATATAAAACTATTATTAATATGTTGCACAACTAGACAATCAGGTAACAGCTCAAAAAACGGTTTTAATAACACTAACCCGAATCGAGATCGGATCGGATCGAATCGAAATAATCGATTCTGAATCTCAAGAATCGGAATCGAATCGATTCTTGAAATTTGAATCGATACCCAGCCCTACTAACGGCGTTATTTTTTTCAGTAACGGGTAATCTAACTAATTACTATTTCCATCGTTACAACGCCATTACCGTTACCGACAATTAAATGGGGCGCGTTATAAACTATAGCTACTCATTGAAGCTCTTGTCATCCGACTTGTCTCTCAGCCACAGGAGCTGCACAGCTGTTTATTTTTCTTCTTTGGTGAGGGAGGAGGGAGGGACGAGACAACCGCATAAGTAATGATGATTGGCTAAGGTAGCGTAAGCTTTCACGGTAAGCCAATCAGAGGCAGTGTTCAGTTTACACACAAACCACACACACACACCGCAGCCCCACACACCCAAACTAGCAGAGGTAAACTGCAGCAATGGGGAGTCTGGAGGGAAAGTTGACGTTTTCAAAGTGGGAGTACAGACACTACTTTATTCTCCTTGAGGTAAAAGGCAAGAACGTACATGTGAAGTGTACATTATGTCCCGGAGCGAAGTGTTTGTCCACATCCATTGTAAGCAACTCTAATCAATAAATATTAAAAGTTCTGTGTAAGTACCTGTCTATGCAATTCTACTCTATGCAACTGGCTTGTGAAACCTGCTTCGAAAAAAATCCAAATTCTTAGACATATTTAAACTTAAAAAAAAAAAAAAGAGTAACGCAATAGTTACTTTCCCTGGTAACTAGTTACTTTTATAGTGGAGTAATTCAGTTACTAACTCAGTTACTTTTTGGGAGCAGTAACTAGTAACTATAACTAATTACTTTTTTTAAAGTAACGTGCCCAACACGGCACAGCATACCTCTGCAGCCTCTGAGTTCCCTGGTTTTACCCCTTGGCCATGTTTGCACTTTTTTATTTATGTTAATTTATTTTACTTTTAAATGTGACCAGCAATGGCTTGTTTTAAGATTCACTAGGATTTAACTTAAGTGAAAACAATTGATATTATTTATTTTAATTGTATTTTTTTGTGTTTGTTAAAACCGTATTTCAAGATTGTGCCTTTTTGTAAGACTCTACGTTTAAGTATTGTTAATAAATGGCTTATAATAACACATAATAGTCATAATTTCAAAATTCCTGTCAACTTTTAACATTTTTTTTTTTTTACAAAAACACGGTAGGCCGCCGGTGGGCTTGTCTACCACCAGGCTTAGCAAGTTTTCTGGGGGAAACCCTGCAGCTACATGAGTGTTTCTTTCAGTCTGGATTATGATCGTTATGATTGCCTTCTTCATTTATTCGTCTAATATTACAGTTTGCTCTTCATTTGTAAAGTATGCCAGTGTGCTGTTAGTAGTCTTGTCCATGATGTAATTGGTCAGATGCTGCAAACTTCGCCCCATTTATGCGTTCGTGTCTAGATTGGGGAACCAATCAAGGACCACAAGGACCACTTATCCTTGACTGCCTTTGTTAGGTTTAGTCAAGCCAGATCATACACAAATACCCTGGGTATATTGAACCTGCTTCATAGTACAGACCCCTGCTTATGGTTAGGGAAAGATCATAGTCCTGGTTATAATCTTTTCTTCTTTCTTTTTTTCACAACTGAACAGTCACTAAATGATTCTTGAATTCACCACTAAAACATGTGGCCGCCAAATGACAGAGTGCAGTCTTTGAGCTGACAGATGTCTTTTTCCAGTCGATGAGAAGTGTCATGTCGGTCACAGCAGACATAAGGAGGAAGAAAGCGCTCGTGTGGACTGACTGCCTTGATATATTTTCAATATGATGAAACTATTCATCGTGCTAGTCTAACATTTGATCATATGCTCAATTATAGCTGACTTATGTATGTAAACTTGCCACCATAGGACCAGTGGTCTGCATGCTTGCACACATCTGATGTCTGATCTCCCCCTCACTCCTTTCCTGATATTTTTACATCCATCTCCAAGAACTATGGGTGTATTTCGACCTAACTAGAGGTGATGAGCGTTGAAACAGTGGGAAGAAGAACTAAGACAATTTTGGTGAATTTTTACTTTGTTGTCAAAATTGAATTATGATGTAAATTCACACCCAGGTCTCCACCCACTGCATGATTTTTTAAATGCTAAAAAATGGAAGGGAACGGAGGAGGGGGCAGGGAGGAGGTACACATCACAAGATGTGATGTGATAGACGGCATGGCCTTGTGGCTCTGTAGTATGTGAGGCAAGATAGCTGGTAGTCACTGCAGTTAAGAAGGCATAAGCAGCTGCTATTAGACTCTCCATGTCCGTACTGAAAGCACAGAGTCTGCTAGAGTTTAGACACCCACTATAAAGCACATTCATGGCCCTTTGTAAAAGTTTCTATGTGGTAGGTTAACTGTGTTGTAGCTGAGCCAACTGTTAGCAGCCCAGAGAGGCTGAGAGCGAGGCTCTCTTGTGTCAGTGTGTTTGTCGGACTGTGTCAATACATAGCTGAAGCCACCACAGCGAATTTAGTTTTATGAATACACCCACTTTGGGATATTTTTTGGTTCCAGCTGGGAACCATCTTCTTAGGTTCCAAACCAGTTTATTTTTGGTGGAAATGCGAAGCTTGATTACAATGGTTCCACTCAAAACTAATGGAAATGCAGCCAAAGAAGCAACTTAAGTATTACATATGTAAATGTACAATTAAATGTATATTTAAATTGCTGTAAATGATAATAAAATAATTATCATATGTAACATCATATGTAACAGTAAAAACTTAAATCTGCAAGTCTATAATGTTACTGAAATACATCATGTACACAGTAAACTGCACAGGTTAATAAGGAACACAAAATTTGCACAGTAACTTAATAGAACGGATCGCAGTTGTCCCATGTTCTGTAAGGCTCACTCCCCTCATCCGCAGACTACATGTTACCATCATAGTGTGAAAGACATTTTTACTGTTGCTGTTACTTAAGTAATATTAACCGAAATCTCAATGCAGAGTTGCGGTAAAAAGATGGGATAGATGTGCGCTGTGTTTTACTCTGTAGCGCATCTCTGTGAAGATCAACTGATTAAGAAGCCGTCACACATGGCCTCAGGTGAAATCCTAACAATGACACTGAGCATTTTCACTGGTGAACTATGCCACTGTCAAATAAACAGATCACAAGATTGTGATACTTAGTGAAACTTTGGTGATATCTGCTGTCTTTACTTCTACAGCTCCTCTCTGCTCAGCAGCTCTGTCTCTGCCTGACTGTGACACAGAGTGTGTTTGTGTTGATTGGCTATTATCCATGACTTCTAGCCAGTCAGACAGTGCTGTGGGCCGGACATTGAGCCAGACTACAGAATGTATTTGTGTATTATACTGTACAGTGTATTATTATCTATTATATGTACTACAGTATATACATAGTCCAGTACTGCAAAATACAGTATACTGTATATTATTATACAGTATACTGTATAATATATATACATATATATATATATAATTTTTAATATCCTTGCCATTACCTTTATTATTACATTATATTACTGCGATGATAACTAAGGACAGAAAGAGATCAAAACCAAGTGCATTTTTAAAATATTCAACCCTAATCCAACCTTTTTTCCTTTTTCACTAATCCGAAAAAATGATCCAATCCATGACTCAAAACCGTGATATGATCCAAACTGTGATTTTTGTGATTGCTGAACCCCTTCAAAAAGTAACTATGTTACACTATCAACAAGAAAAACAGCAACAAGTTGTAATTTTTAGAAAACGAGGAATATCTAATAAAAATAAGGCATCTTTTTAAAGTCACTGTAAGAATTGTAATGGCATTTTAAGTAATCTTGTTGGTTCTCAGTATCAGCAAGTACCCAAATATACTTGTACTCTATTACTATAATATATAGTACTAAACAAATTTATCAACAATGTATGCATTGCTCAGCCTAACATGGTATCATGTTCACAGTTATACAATCAAAGCTGAACAAAAGTTATATATTATTTTCAAAATTTGTGTTAAGTTAAAGAGTTGTGGTCAACCATAGTCATCATAAGAATTAAAGTAAACACAATCAATCAAAATAAAAACTTTCAGACGTTCACATGTTCCCCACAGCAACGCAAATTTCAGGCTGACACAGCATTCTTCAACATCGGCCATGAATCACTTCATGAGTCAGTAACGATCTTTAGCTATGGCCAAGGTCTTGCTTACACTGAAGTAAAAAGAGCTACTGATACAATGAAGCACTTACTGTTCTGTGTGATCTTCTGGATGTTGGAGCTGCATGTCTGTATGAGGCCGTTAAAGTCCCGTGGGACAGGACGGTAGTTCTCTGTTTTGCCGTATGACATGTCTGCCAGAGTGTACTTGTGCCTTAGGCGTTGAGCTTTGGCCGCTGATAAACAGAAAATAGAAAAAAATACATTAAAATAGTACTAAGAGCAGCATCTTTGATGTCCTCTGCAGTAACTGTTCCTGAGATTTTTTCTTTTCTTTTTCAAAAAATAAGTGAAATGGAATATCCGCTCTTACATTGTGGCAGATAAGTCTGATCACTCTTTCTACGTGTTACAGTCCGCTTTCAGGTCCGGAATAATGAGGATTTCATTGTTTTATTCACAGGAGAGATTAAGCGTAACGTTAATTTCCCTAACTTGGTTCGAATAACAGCTGTTAGCTAGCTAACAAGTTAGCCTGCTAATATCGAATCAGTCAAGGTAATCTAAATTAAAGATCATGTAAGACAAGTGTTATTTAGTAAATCACAATGGGAACTTATTGATAACGTGGTTTATATGCACAGTTGCAGTCCACATATTAAGTCAGTTTGCTCAAGTGACTGTTTATCTTCCTCGGTTTATCTACCGAAAGTTGGCTGTACAGAATTATGCTCAGTTGTTAGCTTTCCAGCTAACTGAAGCTAACTTGTCAGCTTTCAGTTGTTTAGCGTAAATTGGCTATTGTGAAACAGCTAAGCGCATTCTTCACCAATAAAGACATTGAGATAACAACATATTTCCAACAGGAGAAGTGCTTCATATGAAGACATACTTGCGTATCTGGCTGTTTAAAATGAACACATAGAAGTATTGTTTCTTCCGTCAAGATGCTGCCCTTCCTTATCTGTGACGTTATCGCGCAAAGTGACGCAAACGGTAAGGATGTTCTTCTTCTTCTTCTTCTTCTTCTTCTTCTTCTTCTTCTTCTTCTTCGTCTGCTTCTTCTACTTCTTCTTTTCCGGCAGACTAGGCACTATTGTGTGTATTGCCGCCCCCGCCGATGTCAGGACGTCACTACGGCATGCAACCTCTGAGGTCTATATCCTTTGATACAGACGTGTGGCTTCAAGAAAGTCCATGATTTCTCTGGCTCGCTCTTTTTGGGACACACCTACGCCCAGCAACGTTTTAAGGGAGAACTTCTTAATGTTTTTTTTGTTTGTTTGTTTGTTTCTGGCAGATTGCAATGCCAGCTTTAAGGTGCATGCCGCCACCTACTGTACTGCGGTATGTAGAACAGGGTCCAGTTTACAACCTGTAATAGCCTAATAGAATATCTATAATAAAATAAATAAAATAAAATGAAGAAAAAAAAACAACTGCATTCTCTTAAATGGTATTTATTAAGAATTGTATGTGTACATATTTCTAAATGTACTTTTCCTACTAGAAATAGTGTCTTATCTAAACCAGTGTGATCAAACCTTAAAGTTACAGTAAAGTAGCAATAAATATGTGTTCTGAGTTTGTCAGACCACAGAAACATGTGTTATTAGGGGCTGGGCAGCCAAAGCTGCCAGGACCCTATTGTTATCCTGCATGTTCTTCTTTCTTCTTTCTTCTTCTTCATCTTCTGAGGAAATACTACTTCCCATGCGTGAAAAATCATCAAACTTTGCACAAAGGTCCAGTCCCATGCCAGATTGCCTCAGCTGCAAAAACAGTCCAATAGTCCTGATGGTGGCGCTACAGCAAGCCTCTAAAGTTCAAAATTTTGAAAATTCACAACAAATCAACCATATGTGCTACAGATTTGCACTCTGTTTTTTTTCAAAAAACTGTAAAACTTATCTCCTCCCACAATTTTTGCTCAATTGACACCAAACTTGCTACAGAGCATCTTCAGACTGTCCTACACAAACAATCCACACAGATTTTTGATTTATGGAAAATTGAGCCTACAGTGCATCAAAATGTTTGACTGTAAACAGTATTATAAACATATACTTGCAAATTCTTGCTAAATACATTTTCAATGTTCATGAAAAAAATGACAAAATTTTGGAGTCATGGTAGATGATGTTTGGAGAATATCAGAATTTTATCTCAAAAACTGAATTTTTTACAGCATTTTGAATTTCACTCTCATGCGAACAAATGGAGTCAATGCAAAAATGACATTTTTAAACATCAGTTTTTCACTTTTGGAGCCAATAAATCATTGTTAAAAACTAATGACCAACATCTCCATGCTGTCTGGATGCCGTCTGAAATTTGCCTTTACATGCTAACAGCTGCTGTCTTGCACACAGGTGACTGGCTTAGTCAATTTGTGAAGCTACAGGTGACATTTCCATTTGCCAATTAGCTCAGTGAGATAGAGGATGGTTCTTGGTGTTGAAGGTTGTGAGTTCAAGCCTCAGCTTGTACAACATTTCCATATGAGAAATCTACCCAAACTTTTCACAAAGGTCCAGTCCCATGCCAGATGTCCTCAACTGGAAACACAAGACAATAGTCCTGATGGTGGCGCTACAGCAAGCCTCTAAATTTCAAAACTTTGAAAATTCATAACAAATCAACCATATGTGCTACAGCTTTGGAACTTTCACTTTGAAATTTGCTTTTCCACGACATGGATGGCTGCTGTCTGGCACCCTGATGCTTGGCTTAGTCAATTTGTGAAGCCACACATGAACTGTCACTTGCCAATTAGCTCAGTGAGATAGAAGACGGACCTCAGTCTCTGAAGTTGTGATTCAAGCCTCAACTAAGGCAGAACGGACATTCTAATGTGAAAGTCCTATGTTCAGGCATCATGCTATGTGGATTAGAGACTACTAAGGTTAAAATAATTATGATCCAGGCAGTTTCGCGGAGAGACAATACTCTTTATCAACACTTTTCCCTGTTATCCCTTGTCTCTTTTCCCTGTTTATTTGGCTTATCAGTCAATATGCAGAGTCTCTTGCAGAGGTGGGTAGTAACGCATTACATTTACTCCGTTACATTTACTTGAGTAACTTTTTGGATAAATTGTACTTGTAAGAGTAGTTTTAATGCATCATACTTTTTACTTTTACTTGAGTATATTTGTGAAGAAGAAACGCTACTTTTACTCTGTTACATTGGGCTACATTCCCCTCATTACTTTGATTTTTATCCATCTTATTCAATGCACGATCTGTTTGTTTTATTTTGTCAGAGAGAGATCCACCAAAGGCTCTGTCACATGACTCTGTTTCACCAATCAAACATAGCCACTTGCGACGTTTGACCAATCAAATGGACCCCCGGCAGTCACATGGCTGCACACAAAATCTCCGCGGCAACACACAGCAATAAAATGACCACACTGGAGCACACACACACAAGAATGAGCGGAGGACAGCAATGGCAGCATCAACGGCGTGCGATTCGGAACCAGAAGAGGCAGAACAGCTCTGGCTTCATATTCAGACTTTATTAGATTTTTTACCTTAGGCAGAAGAACATCATTTCAACATTAATCAACATTATTATGAACATAATATAAACTGTGCAGGCACTGTACAGCTCGACCATGGATAAACAGCATTAGTTTGTAGAAAAAAATATGTATTTTTGATTTTGGCGTGAACTGTTCATTTAATACTTTTGCTGGTATGGCCTTGAAGTTGGCATTAAATTTCACTCTAAGTGGTATTAAAAAGGTCTTAAATGTAACTTGGAGAACCCTGGAGGTACACTGTACTGTACACTGGGACTGGGGACGTGAGGCTTTATGATATTTATATGAATTATATATTTATATATATGAATTTATTATTGTTTTAGTTAAAGGGATACTGTTTGGTAATATCTGAATTTGAACATTTCTATTTTATATTTTTGTCTATTTGATTACATTCATGCCCTGATTATTAAAACAATAAATCAGAAGTTACTCAGCATTTACTCAGTACTCGAGTAGATTTTTCACCAAATACTTTTTTACTCTTACTCAAGTAATTATTTGGATGACTACTTTTTACTTTTACTTGAGTCATATTATTCTAAAGTAACAATACTCTAACTTAAGTACAATTTTTGGCTACTCTACCCACCTCTGGTCTCTTGTGCCAGAAATTGTGAGTTCAAGCCTCAACTGATGTAAAATGCACATTAGAATGCCACCTTTTTTTCATCTTCCTACACTCTGCTTGTTGCTCAGAATTGCCTAATTTTGCCTAAAATTGCCCGCCCCGACCATTGCTGCGCAGCAGCTATAATTATTGCTATTATTATTGCTTTTTTGGGGGGCTTTATCATATTCAAAAACTCACCAAATTTGGCAGGCGTATCAATTGTGGTGAAAATTCATGTGTATTATGGTTGTCGAAGATGAGCATGGCGAAATGGCTTGGCCATGCCTTTTAACCCCGCCCCCCACAGCAGGTTTCACCAATCTGCACGAAAATCAGTACACAGATGTATCACACCCAGACACACAAAAATGCCTCTTGGACCCATAGGCCAAACCCTACAGGAAGTCAGCCATTTTGCATTTTGTGGTCATTTTTGGTGTTTTCAACATGTTTTATTTTAACAAACTGCTCCTACAGGATTCATTATAACGACTTCAAAATCAGTGGCTACCATCTAGACTACTGTGATCAAAAGTTATTAAAAGATTGTGCTATCATTAAGGAAACTTGAAACCATCAGCAGTTTGGTGATGAAAAAAGTTGTTCTTTAATGTCTTCAATCATCATATGTGCTTCTTTTCTTAAAAAGTATCAGTTCAGGCACCACTAACGGTTTAAAAGCACCAGTATCAGATAAAACCCAAATGATAGCAAACCCAGCATTTACCAGCTAAATAGACAGACATTTCCCTCAGGAGGTGGAGACCAAACACAGAGCTAAAAGAGAGTGACTCCACATGACTGATTATATTGCTGTGTCAGTGCTGGATTTAGTTCACAGACAGCTGTTCGCTAATGTGTTACTTTATGAGCCAAACCTCGAGCGCAGAGCTGTCCTATCAGAATGAATAATTTCCCTTCATCTGTGTTTATATCTTTTCATCACTTGTTTCCATCTCTCTGTTTTCTTCTCTGTTCTGCCCAGTTACCTCCAGGGACCTCCCCAAAACTGTCTGCGTGTGTGTGTGTGTGTTGATGCAGTTCATCTGTGGGGCAATGTCCGGGGTAATAATTGGGTCACTGTGTTTACACCAACGCACATGCAGAATCTGTGTGCGTGTGAGAAACGTTTCACTTGTATAAAATTATAATAATTTGCCCCAGAGAAATACCAAAAAAAGTGTCATTAATCAATAATCATAAATTAATTAATTAATATTAATTAATTATATTAGTCATAATCCTGCAGTAATTGACACATAAAGCACATTTGAATAATGATACTAGTAGCTTATTTTAAGATTAGTTTCATTTCCACCCTATTTTATAAACTTAAAAAAGAAAAAAAAAATACTGGCCCTCAAATTCAAACTTAGCTGTGATGCATGTTAATTTAACAATTAATTACTGTGTCAACCCTTCTCTGAACTGCAAGATCAATGCTTGACTTAAAACTGAACTTACACTGTGAGTAAAGATGGACAACGTGTTGTCCTCCCACCTCTTATGAAACTGTTTGTCACACTGGATCGTGGGTGACATTGCCATGGCCTGTGATAGCAGGGGGCTGCGACCCCCCAATGCAAGAGGAGCAGCAGCATGAGCGGGATGACAAGCTGAAACTTTACAACGACTATGATGAAGTACAAAGCCTTCTGGTGTGTAAGAAGTTGACAAATTTCCTCCTTCAGCAGGTAGTAGACCAATTTAAAGAATATCTCCAGAGGGAGTGTGAAGAGCTGGTGGACAAGGCCAGCCAGATGACAGACAGTCAGAACAACCATGAACATGACAAGAAAATAAAAGACTGTGACTACCAGAAGAACATCCAACTCAAAACTGATAACCTGAATCTGATTTCTGAGCCCAGAGGACAGGACGAACCACATGTGGATGTGGAGGTTATAACAGCGCCTGAGCCTCCACAGCTAAGCCCTGAACAGAAAGATGAGCTGATGCAGATAAATATGGCTGGTCCCCAACAAGAAAACCAGGAACTCAGACAGCAAAATGAACCACATGTGGAGGTGGAGGTGGAGATCAAAACGGTACCTGAGCCTCTACAGGTGAGCAGTGAACGTACAGATGATCCAATAATGACAAAGATGACAAAGAAGCCTTCACGATGGAGAAGATCTGTTAATTCGGTGGTAGAGGAGGGAGCAGAAATTGAAATGGCACTTGAGTCTCCACAGGTGAATCATGGATGTACAGATGAGCTGGTAAGGACAAAAAGGAGAAAGAGGCCATCACGGTGGAGAAGATTCATTAATTTATTCGCTTGTGGTATGGGCACCATTGAAGAAGAAATAGAGTGAAGATGAGGCTCTACACAACAGGGAGCTTAGCCAAATTCCACATAAATAATCCACCTACTGCACACCCGAACGTATTATTTTCCCCAATTTAGAGACTTTTACCATGACCCATCCTGTTACGATTTACTTTAATGTGAGTTGGGTTTAATTTCGAGTTATGATTTACAAGGCTGCTTTCAGTCATTTTTAATGTTTCCATGCATGCAGAAATGTCACAGCAGCAAATATCGTTAATATTTCAGCAACAAAACTAAAAACTGCAGTTAGAAACTTGACAGGACAGAAGAAACTCTCCAGAGGAGACAATTAAATAATCAATGAAGTTGCACTGCTGGGTTTCGTGCATAAATGTGCACACACTGCCCACGATTAATCAAAATGTAATAATCAGTCAGAAATGTAGAAATCACAAATGATTTATTGTTGTGGTTCTGTGTTTTATACTTTTCCAGTTAGACACTACGGCAGTCACACAGGGACAAAGTTTGCAAACGTGCAGCCGTTCTGTGCTTGGAGTGAATTTTACACCATGCTTGCAGCATTCAATAAAGACATATTTAGGATTCTTCAAAACAAAATTGAACAATGTTTAAAACTTTATAAGGACTTTTATTAC
The DNA here is from genome assembly GCA_034769285.1 of Lutjanus argentimaculatus. NCBI lineage: Eukaryota > Metazoa > Chordata > Actinopteri > Lutjaniformes > Lutjanidae > Lutjanus > Lutjanus argentimaculatus. The sequence continues at coordinate 2,197,488 of JAWZSL010000057.1, read as the reverse complement.
TAAATGTGAATTTAAGACTTTTTAAGGACCTGCAGCCACCCTGAAATACACATTCTTTGCTTTTCTGCTTGATGGTAGAAATAAAGTAGTTCCAGTGGATTCTACTACAGAAAGAAATAAGTTCCTACATGAAGCTGCTCACAACAAGGGCTGTGGATTATCTTGAGTAACCAGGTCATGAGGTCAGCTCATATCTCCAAAAGTCTGCAATATACACTGAAACTAAATATGTATTTTTGATTTTTCTGTCTGTATTTTTGATTTTTCTGTTCCTTTAATGAGTGCATTTATTTTATCATATTCATATACGTGTCATATTTCACCATCTGACTCATGTTTGCTGTGATGTAGCTTTAGCCACAGTTCTGTTAACATTAACATAACATCATGTACACAGCCGTTAAAGAGGACATGAAACATGCTCATTTTGGCACTGATAATGCTCATATACATTAGAAGGACCAGTCTGTCAAAAATTAGATTTTAAAAGTTGTTAAAACCAGAGATATGACGATTTTATTTTTGTCATTTCTACCTAGTTATCTAGCTAGTCCACCGCCCCTGATACTAGCTAATTAGCTAATCACTAGCATTAGCAGGTTGATGCTAACAGCTGTTTGCTAACAACAGTAACAACAGTTTCCTAACTTAATTTACTTAACATCAGTTGTATTGTCATTCATGTAGCTGTCTAATGTAGATTATATGCTTCTAGTGGACGAGTCAGTGTGATTTGAAATATGTCTGAGAGGTCTGACGTGATAATATATTTAAGCAATACATCACGACAGGCCGTGGTATACGCTCATTATACCACAGCTACCCCCTTAGGTAGCAACTTTTTGCCTACTGTAACAGTTTGTTGTCATGGATACATTGTTGCTTCTCTGACAATCAGCCCCATAACATAAACATGCGAGGCCCCCCGCAGTTAACTATGAGTGAGTGGTCCGGAAGAATCCACCCAAAACCTCAATGAATGAGAGTTTTTTTAATAGTTTTAGCTTTGAGTGATCACTGACTTTATTAAGCCGACTATATGTGACATCGCGGCAGGCACCTGGAGACGCAGCAGCGGCTTCTGAATATCATGACTTTAAAAGCACCAAATTACTTGCCTTAATGAATTTCGTTAGTAAATAATGCGAAGAATTGTGAAATATCATTTCCATGAGGCTGTTCAATCAGACAGTGACAGATCACCCTATAGAGCCCTAAGTGTCATAGTTGCTGTCAAGGTGCTGATCCTGTGACTGTCATTATACGGGAGCTGTCCGTGGTCCACTATTTGACTCCTAATTACTCATTGACGCACAGTGCAGGATTTTTATAATCTAATCTAATAATAATACGGCCACATGTTTAAACATGTTTAACATGTTTAATGTTGTTAACGCCGTCAAAAAAATAAACATCAAAACCGGCTACTTTTTGCTGCGTACTGTAACGGTTGGTGTCATGGAAACATTGTTGCTTCCCTGAAGCGGAGTGATATGCTGTGATAAGGCTTTTTAGAATAGTAGCTGTGGTATACGCTCATTATATCACAGTTAACAGCCAATCAGATTGCCGGATTTCACCTTTCTGTTTTATAATGGCACATGAACACTCTATATATAATTTATAGTGATAACATCTAGGGCAGCACAGTGGTTAGCACTGCTGCCTCACAGCAAGAAGGTCTTGAGTTCGAATTCCCCCTGCCAGCGGGGGTGCTGGGGAGTTTATGGCTGGGGCAGGGCCTTTCTGTGCAGACTGTGTGTCTGTGTGGGTTCTCGCTGGGCGTGGCGTCATATTTTGCTGTCTGATCTGCACTAGACTTCACATATTTCATATCAGTCCTGCCCTGAACACATCTACATGACAATATTCCGTGATAGTCATAGCGCCACCTACTGGCAACAGGAAATTATATATTTTACACTTTGAGGTGCTGGTCCCAGCACGTTGACTATATCCAAATCAAATCTGGTCAGAAAAGCCTTAAGACCTTGGTGATCCTATATTTTGAATGCCATGACCTATCGTCAAATGCCGTTGCCCTGACAGCACGGCGAAGGTGGATGTGTCTCCAAAACTCAGGGAGTGGCCTTAACTTCAGTGTACTCGATTGCATCGGCATGACACTTCACACATTTGTTAACAGCCCCCCCTTGAACATATGATATGAATTTTGCCACTGAGCATGACCAAATGATTTGGCCACACCCTTTAAAGAGCAGCTCTCCAGCACGTTTCATCTACATACACGAAAATAGGTACACATATGTATCACACCCAGACACACAAAAAAGCCTATTGGACCCATAGGCCAAACCCAACAGGAAGTTTGCAGTTTTGAATTTCATGGTCAATTTAGGTGATTTCTAGGCGTCGTATTTAACAAACTCCTCCTCCAGAAATAATCCTATTGACTTCAAAACAGGTGTGTACCATCTAGACAAGTTTGTGATCAGAAATTATTAAAAGATTTGGTTAGCACTAAACAGTGTGGCCATCATACTGACTTTTGATATCTCGCCATGAAACATGAAATTGCTATAATTTTGGATTAAATGGTCAAATCTGCTCCAATCTTCACATGTATGATAAAAGTCCCACCCTGAACACATCTACATGAAAATGAGGAGTCATGTTCATAGGGCCACCCAGAGGAGACGGGAAGTGAAAACGCATTCCTTCTAATAGTGTGAAAATTCAGCACCGTGTCTACCAGTTGGCCTCTAGCAATGTAGTTGTAGTTGCAACACACCCCAACAGGCATGGGAGTGCGAGGGCCCATTAAACATTGCTTGCAGCTTTAATTAGGGCCCGAGCACCAACCGGTGGGAGGACCCTATTGGAACCGAAGGAATTATTAGGGCCCAAGCACCAACGGTGCAAAGTCATCCGGCCAGATCCGAAATTCGATGTTTTGGGATGTGCGCACATGGTTGACGCGAAATGGCGAAATAGCGAAATAGCGCCCACTGCACATTTTCAAAAGACCCTCTGCACTGTTTTTTTTTTTTTTTTTGTCGTAGGCTTGCGAAATTTGGAACACATATTTATCATGCCAAGACGCACAAAAAAGTCTGTTAACGTCGTGGTGAAATGTCAACAGGAAGTCAGCCATTTTTTTTTTGGAGTAGGAAGATGAAAATTGGTACACATGTGTAAGTTGTCCAGACGAACAAAAAAGTCTTTTGCACCATTGGTCTACTCCAAACAGGAAGTCGGCCATTTTGATTTTTCCTGTCATTTTGGTGTGATTTCCACACGTTGTATTTGAACGAACTCCTCCTAGGGATTTTGTCCAATCCACTTCAAATTTCTTTCACATCATCCAGAGATTATGCTGATCAAAATTTATTAAAAGTTTTTTTCTATGTCGATGGGCGTGGCCGCTATGGCGCCGCCATTTTTGAGATGAAAATGACCAGTGTTTACTTTAACATGTACTGATGCCACATAGTTGACCCCATCAACTTCATTCCACTTCTAAAACATGCAGAACAAGTTGGTGAAGCGACATCATGAACGCCGTGAAGGTACGAGTAATGGCGTCCGTGTGGCGGCGTAGTGAATATCGATCCTTCGCCATGAAAGTGCGTTTGCCGTTTTGATGTCTTTAATGAACTCGTATCATCATGAAAATTGATACAACAGTCAAGGATGGCAACCTCTTACATGTGATAGGGGCGTCGCCCATGGGCGGGGCAAAACTGCCTCTATAGCGCCCCCTTGAAATTTTCAAAAACCAAAAAAGATGGGTTTTTTTGGAGTAGGAAGATGAAAATTGGTACACATGTGTAACTTGTCCAGACAAACAAAAAAGTCTCTTACACCATTGGTCTACTCTAAACAGGAAGTCGGCCATTTTGATTTTCACGTGTCATTTTGGCGTGATTACCACACGTTGTATTTTAACGAACTTGTCCTAGGGATTTTGTCCAATCCACTTCAAATTTCTTTCAGATCATCCTGAGACTATGCTGATCAAAAGTTAATAAAAGCTTTTTTCTATGTTGATGGGTGTGGCTGCTATGGCGCCGCCATCTTTAATCCATCGCCATGCATATTCAAGCAGCTCTCTCTCCCACAGACTTATCCAAACTGCTTCAAAATGTCTGTATATGATAAGAGCCCCGCCCTCACACCGCCATATGCTCGGAGGCAATCTCGCTCATGGTGCCCCCGTGTCTAAACAGGAAGTGCCATATTTTACATTGACAAACACCAACTCCAGACTCCTGACCTCATCAACTGCATTTTGTAGCCACGTGATGATCAAGTTGATGAATCTCCACAGTGACACACATCGTGTCATGTTGCAGGCTGCCCATGGCAGCGGCGTCGACTTTCGACCTCTCGCCATGGAACATAGACTCATGATAACTCCTTCATGCTTTGTCCAATTTGCTTGAAACTTGACATGTGTGATGAGGGTATGCCCCTGAACGCACCTGCCCATGCTGATAATACTCGTAGCGCCACCTGGTGGATGAACCTTCAACTTGTTATAAATGCTTCATGCTTTGTTCAAATCGGCCCAAATTTTAAATGTGTGACAATGGTCCTCTCCTAAACACACATGCATGCCCATACCTGTTTACACTCATAGCGCCACCTACTGAAAACAGGAAGTAAATCTTTACTGACATTTTTTCATTTCATTGATGTATTCCTTCTGACATCTGATGCAGACAGTAATAATTCATCTGAAATTGTGAAAAGTGGAGTTGTAACAGAAGAGGGTGTGGCCTAAGGTGAGACACTACAAACATCAACAGTTTTTTTGTGCAGAGATCAATTTTGAGATTCTGCTTCCATCACATGTATTCTTTCATATGAGTGTAAATACATACATAGATTACGCTCTTGTTGAAGGGCGTGGCCGTGAGGTGGTGGCGAAGTTTGATGTCTCGCCATGAAACATGAAATTGCTATAACTTTACCATAAATGGTCCGATCTGCACCAAACTTCACATGCTTGATAATAGTCCCGCCCTGAACACGTCTACATGCAGAAATTTTGTAATTTTCATAGCGCCCCCTGCTGGCGACAGGAAATACCATGTTTTAGACTTTGAGGTGCTGCTCTGACCACATTGACCATATTCAACTCAAATTTGGTCAAAAAGGCCTTAAGATGTTGCTAATGCTATATTGTGAAGACCATGATGTCTCATCAAACGGCGCCGCCCTGATGGCGCGGCGAAAGTAGATGTTTCGCCAAAACACAGGAAGTGAACATAACTTCAGTTTACTTGGTCGAATCTTCCTGAATCTTAATATGTTTGTCACTGGTCCCGCCCTGAGCATATGATATTAATTTCATAAGTGGGTGTGGCTAAACAAACTCCTCCTCCACAACTGATCCGATTGACTTCAAAACTGGTGTGTACCATATAGACAAGTTTGTGATTAAAAGTTATTAAATGAATTGGTCAGTGTAGAACAGTGTGGGTGTGGCATGGCGTCGACTTATGTCTCACCATGAAACTTATTCTTGTCGCCACTTTTATGCAAGCTTCTCTTTGGCTTTCTCTGTGTCAAAGCTTTTATTGTTTCAGTCGGCTACATTGTAAATGAGGTCTCTACCTCAATGTATTTCCGAGTTTAAATAAAGGTTGAATGAATGAATGAAACACGAAATTGCTATAACATGAGATTAAATGGTCAAATCTGCTCTAAACTTAACAAGTATGATAAAAGTCCCGGCCTGAACACATCTTAACCCCCCCCCCGCATGGCCAGCCATTGTTTACCTGCTCTTGCCTGCACGGGCTGGATTGAGGTGTTACTTTTGACAGTATGCCCAGCTTCTGTTCTCCTGCAGCCGCAACTTCACAGACAATGTTCCTTCTACCATGGTACCTCCACTAAAACTCTTTTTAACATGCACCTTCTGTCACGACTGAATTCAGACAGGAGAACCCAAATGCACGACCAGGAGTCAGATGGAAAGTTCACAAAAAGATTTAATAATGAGCACAAAAACACTGATGGGCTGATGGCTGTAGTCAGGGGATCCAGAAATCCACAGAAACAGGCGAGAACAGACGTGAGGCAGATAACCAGACAGGCAGGTCCAAAACCAGGTTTCCAGACAGACAGGCAGAGGCACCAACTAGAGACAGGCAGAATACGGTCAACGAGGCAGGCTGGGTCATTCACAGTAGGGCAGGTAATCAGGCTGAGGCACATGTGAGGGAAAGGCGAAAAACTGAGTTACCGTAACAGGCAGGGTCGAAAACAGGAAGGCAGTCCAAAGGCAAAGGTACCGGCAGGGGAAGGCAAGGTTCAGGAAACAGGCAGGCAGGATAAATCGCAGGCAGGCAGGCAGGCAGGCAGGCAGGCAGCAGGAGGAGGAAACGCTGGTAAGTATCTCTTAACGGACGAATACGAACTGGCAAACACAGGAGGGAGCACATGGTATATATACACACTGGGAGAGGAGATAACAAGACACAGGTGAAACACATTAGGGCGGGGGAAGGTAATCACATGAGCGGGAAAGGAGGGAACAGGAAGTAAAGACACCAAATATGACACAGGAGGGAGGATGACAAAATTAAACAGGAATAGACAGGACAAACACCAAAACACTACTGCCTGGGGGCTGTTGTGACACCTTCTTTCTAACTAATGCTATTTGCTCATAACAGAACATTATAAGAGTCTTTTTGTGGCTTTGGCTGTTCGTCAGAACACTACTCCAGCTCTTTTGCCTTCTTTTTGGCTTACTTTCCTAATGACAGCTGTGGGGACACGCCCACCTGCTGTATCCTGACTCTCCACAGTCTACTATACCTCCTCCTACAGTGTCTGAACTAGGATTTAATCCCGAGATTCCCTGGAAATCTAATCAAGACCATTTCATATATCTTGGGAAATGCAATGACAAGAAATGGGAGAAATGTTTAACATTTATCTTTTTTAAGCACAGAACATATTTGATATATTCAGAAAAATGTAGGCTGACACTTCACCGTCATAAAACCTGCAGCAGATATGTCTGCGAGTGTGCCGTGTGTCGGTAAAACAAAACACAGTCTATTCATTAAGACTAAGCGCTGAGTAAAAAGCACATGCATGCTCAGTGTCTGATCTTGTGGCATTGCACATCTACTAATGCACAAATGCTGCAGTGAAAATACAGAAACGATCTGTTAACTTTTAGTGGAACAGCGGAACAGCTGTAGAATACAAATTTGACTGGGACGAATCAGGCACCAGGTATGCGGCTGCCAGTGCTCTGAGTTGTGTGGGGTGCGAGGGCCCGTTCAACGCTGCTTGCAGCTTTAATTGTTATTATTTTTCTTAACACAAAAATGGATTGCTTTTTTGGGGGCTTTATCATATTCAAAAACTCAAATTTGGCATGCGCATTAGTCGCGGGGAAAATTTACATGTATTATGGTTGTCACTGGTGGGAGGGGCAAAATGGCTCTATAGTGCCATCTAAAGAGTAGCCCCAACAGCAGGTTTCCCCAGCATGCATGAAACACAGTACACAAAAGCTTTTTTGTACACCGAGATGTACAAAAAAGACTCATGAACCCATAGGCCATACCCTACAGGAAGTCAGTCATTTTGCATTTTGTGGTCATTTTTGGCGTTTTCCACGTGTGGTATTTTAATTAACTCCTCCTACAGGATTCATCATAATGACTCAAAAGTTATCAAAAGACTGTGCTATTGTTAAAGGGCATGGCTGTGAGGTGGCGTCAAACTTTGATGTCTTGCCATGAAACACGAAATTGCTGTAACTTTGGAGTACATGGTCAGATCTGGACCAAACTCCATGTGTTTGATAATCATCCCGCCCTGAACACAACTACATTACAACATTCCATGATAGACATAGCACCACCTGCTGGTGACAGGAAATTACGTTTTCCTGAAACATGTAATTATGAAAGGTGCTATATAAATAAAGCTGAGTTAAGTTGAGTTGAGTTTTATACTTTGAGGTGCTGCTCCAAGTACATTGACCATATCCATCTCAAATCTGGTCAGAAAAACCTTAAAACCTTGGTATTGCTATATTGTGAAGATCATGACGTATGGTCAAAGAGTGTAGCCCTGACAATGCGGTGAAGGTCGATGTTTGGCCAAAACACAGGAAGTGGCCTTAACTTCAGTGTACTTGATCACATCGGCTTGACACTTCACACATTTGTTAACAGTCCCCCCTTGAACATATGATATGAATTTCGTCAATGAGCATGACCAATGACTAAATGACTTGACCTTGGTATTGTTTATATTGTGAAGATCATGACGTATCTTCAAAGAGCATCGCCCTGATAGTGCGGCGAAGGTCAATGTTTCACCATGAAACATGAAATTCCTTTAACTTTGGTATAAAATGTCCAATCTGCTCCAAACTTCACATGCTTGATAAGAGTCCTGCTCTGAACACATATGCATGAAAATATTTTGTGACAATCAAAGCGCCACCTACTCGCCACTACAAATCGCATGTTTGTATTCTGAGGTGCTGCTCCAAGCATGTTCACAATATCCAACTCAAATCTAGTCAGAAAGGGCTTAAGACCTTGGTCATGCTATATGGTGAAGATTGTGACATATTGTCAAAGGGCGTCGCCCTGACAGTATGGCGAAGGTTGTCATTTCGCAACAACACAGGGAGCGCATTTAACTTCAGTGTACTTTTCCAAATCTGGCTGAAACTTCAAAATCGCTGTGTACCATCTAGACTACTGAAGGGCGCTGAAGGGCATGGCCGTAGCGTGGTGGCGAATTTTGATGTCTCATTACTATAACCTCTGTATATATAGTCCAATTTGAACCAAACTTTGATACTTGTCCCGCCCTGCACACATCTACATGACAGTGTTCCATGATAGTCATAGCGCCACCTGCTGGCGACAGGAAATGACATGTTTTAGACTTTGAGGTGCTGCTCCAAGCACATTGACCATATCCAACTCAAATTTGGTCAGAAAAGCCTTAAGACCTTGGTATTGCTGTATTGTGAAGATCGTGACCCATCATGAAAGGGTGTTGCCCTGACAGCACAGCGAAATTTGATGTTTTGCCATGACACATAACATTGCTATAACTCTGGTAGAAAAGGTCCAATCTGGACCAAACTTCAGATGATTGATAATAGTCGCACCCTGAACACATCTAAAACCTCATTCAGGAGACATAGTCATAGCGCCACTATAATACATTTTGATCAACATGACATAAGCAATTGATAATGTAGGAGCAGAGAATTGTACATAATCATTTGCATGGATGTACCAAAGCATTTGCAGCTTGTTCAAAGAAATGAAATGAAATGAAACTGCTTTTTTGATGTGCACAAGTGACACAGTGATGTGAAGATTGAACAAGTAGTTTTGAGAGTTTCAATTCTGATCTGAGAAATGTACCAAAGCGACTGAGAAAAACTGTAATACACTAATCAAAATGTAGTGTTATTATTTTTCACCAATCTGTAAATTGCATCCTTAAATTGTAATGGATTAACTGTATTGCATTCTTCAAGAATAGAAGAAAAATGCAAGTAATATTAGTATATACAGTATATGTAGTATTTTAACTGCGATTAATCGTGATTAATCACAGAGTAGTATTGCGAGTTAATTTTTTTAATCGTATGACAGCCCTAATATATATTATATATATATATATATATATAATAAATTTTTTGGACTGGTACTGTATATATATGTATATATATATATATATATATAGATATATATATAGATATAGATATATCAGTACCAGTCAAAAGTTTGAGTTCTCATTCGATGGTTATACTTTTTTTTTTATTTTCTCATTTGTAGATTAATACTGAAGACATCAAAACTATGAAGGAACACATATGTAATTATGTAGTAAACAAAATAGTGGAAGACAAACCAGAATGTTTTATATTTTAGATTCTTCAAAGAAGCCACCTTTTGCATTGATGACAGCTTTGCACACTCTTGGCATTCTCTCAATCAGCTTCATGAGGTAGTCACCTGGAATGGTTTTCAGTTAACAGGTGTGCCTCATCAAGAGTAAATTTCTGGAATTTCTTGCCTTCTTAATGTGTTTGAGACCATCAGTTGGTATAAATGTCTATACAGTGAATAGCCCTATTTGACTACTCTTCTAATCCACATTATGGCAAGAACCACTCAACTAAGTAAAGAGAAACAACAGTCCATCATTACTTTAAGACATGAAAGTCAGTCAATCTGGAAAATTTCAAGAACTTTGGACATATCCTCAAGTGCAGTCGCAAAGACCATCAAATGCAATGATGAAAACTGGCTCTCGTGAGGACCACCCCAGGAAAGGAAGACCAAGAGTTACCTCTTCTGCAGAGGATAAGTTCATCAGAGTCACCAGCCTCAGAAACCGCAAATTAACAGCACCTCAGATTAGAGCCCACATAAATGCTTCACAGAGTTCAAGCAGCAGACACATCTCAACATCAACTGTTCAGAGGAGACAGCTATCGTGAATAAGGCCTTCATGGTCAAATTGGTGCAAAGAAGCCACTTTGAGGAAGAACAACAAGAAGAAGAGAATTGTTTGAGCCAAGAAACACAAGGAATGGACATTAGACCAATGGAAATCTGTCCTTTGGTCTGATGAGTCCAAATTTGAGATTTCTGGTTCCACCCACCATGTCTTTATGAGACACAGAAAATGTTGAGCGGATGGTTTCTACATGTGTGGTTCCCACTGTGAAGCATGGAGGAGGTGGTGTGAGGGTTTATGGGGTGCTTTTGCTGGTGACACTGTTGGTGATTTATTCAAAATCCAAGGCACACTGAACCAGCATGGCTACCACAGCATTCTGTAGCAACATGCCATCCCATCTGGTTTGCGCTTAGTGGGGCTGTCATTTGTTTTTCAACAGGACAATGACCCCAAACACACCTCCAGGCTATGTAAGGGCTATTTGACTAAGAAAGAGAGTGATGGAGTGCTGCGTCAGATGACCTGGCCTTCACAATCACCTGACCTAAACCCAACTGAGATGGTTTGGGATGAGTTGGACCGCAGAGTGAAGGCAAAGCAGCCAACAAGTGCTCAGCACCTCTAAGAACTCCTTCAAGACTGTTGGAAAACCATTCCAGGTGCCTACCTCATGAAGCTGATTGAGAGGATGCCAAGAGTGTGCAAAGCTGTCATCAATGCAAAAGGTGGCTACTTTGAAGAATCTAAAATATATAACATATTCTCGTTTGCTTATCACTATATATATTAGGGGTGTAACGATTCACTCGTGCATCCAATGCTTTCAGACTTTAATGTGTAAGATACGAGTGCATCGGTTCAGATGGCCTGTATCGGTAAAAAGATGAACATGAATCGGAAACAAATTGATGCAGTACTTGAGTATCGATACATCTCATTAGGACAGGCATATGTTTCGTTTTTGGCATAAATTAAGCACGGCTGTAACTTTCCTCCTCCTCCTACCTCTGCCTGCACCGCTCTCACTTGCCACCGCGATCACTCAAAACAAGCGCTCCCTCCTCCCTCTCCCATGTCTCCTCCTCATTTCCTCAAAACAGACCGCGCTGAAAACAGCAACAGAAGTGACATTGTACGTGATGCACTGCCAAACTTTCAGAATGCGCAAGTGTAGAATAAGTTTTGGATTTTATAAGAATGATGAAAAACTCTGCTGCAAATCATTTATGTAAAACGTGTCTGACAACAGAGTACAGAGACAAGAGTCTGACCCACAGAGACGTCATGTCACTGTGAGATCAGGTAACACGGAGCATCACTGTTCAAACACACTGATCAGAACCACAGAACTCTTCATATGGAACAGAGCAGCAGATCATCTTACTGCAAAAATACTAATATTTTAAGCAGTTTTAAAGTTTCTCATTTAGGCTACAGTATCTCATTTACACATGAGACTCATAATAAGATGTTAACACCACTGTAATGTCTCCTTCTCTCTGTCTCTCCTGTTACTATATTTAGTAAAACTGTCAGGATGTCCTTTTGCAACTAACAGCACTCTACAAATGTAGCATTAATTGAATCAAAATGTAAAGGTTGACACATTGCATTGTCTTGAAAAACAAGTAGCAGGTAAACCTACTGTTGTAATTCAACCTGAAGAGATGTTGGTTGCACTTTATTTTTGATATTAATATTGTATTATTTTTATGTTGAAAAACAAAAGCAGAAGTAACGAATCGTTACACCCCTAATATATATGTATATATAATATATATATATATATATATATATGTATATACATATGTGTATATATATATATATTTTATATATATATACACATATATATATATATTTTAGGGGTATATATATATACATATTATATATATATATATATATATATATTTATATATATATATATATATATACATATATATATATATATATATATATATATGGGCCGGGGGTATCAGTTTCTTGTGGACTGGGAGGGGTACGGTCCAGAGGAGCGGCCTTGGGTATCCCGCTCCTTGATTTTGGACCTGGACCTCCTGACCTCTGCTGGGTGGCATCCGTTGAGGGGGTTGTAATGTCATGATAACGTTTTGGTGTTTGGTTTTGTGTTTGGGATGTTCTGTTTTTTTCTTTTTCCCCCTCCCTCTCTCCTTTTCTCTCCCTGGCAGTGTGTGTGCAGCTGAGGGTGTGACTGGCTGGCTCTTCGCAATGAGGCACACCTGGTGCTCATCCAGTAATCACTCCTGCAATAAAGCCTGGTCAAGACGCCACTCCTGAGCCTGGACTCCTTTACTGATCATAGGGACGGCGATCAGAAAGACTTCAATGCTCCACTACGCAAAACAAGGAAGCGGGGCAGACGTGGTGGTTTACTCCAATGCCTGCGGAGACAGTCGCTCTCTTGCATTCCACTACTATCCATCATCCTTGCTAACGCACAGTCTCTCCGTAACAAACTTGATGAACTCCGAGCCCAAGTACGATTTCACATGAATTCAGAAACGCATGTTTACTGGCGTTTACTGAAACTTGGCTTTCGGATAGAGACTCAAATGCAGAAATGTCCATTGATGGATTTGGCGAGCCAGTCTGCCTAGACCGGGATGCCGGCGTCACTGGCAAATCACAGGGCAGGTGTGTGTGTCTGTATGTCAATGAGCGTTGGTGCAAAACCATCATTATCAGAGAAAAAACTGTGCACTAAACACATTGAACTACTGTCCGTGTCCCTGCGTCCCCACTACCTCCCCCGGGTTTCCCCCCAGATATTCGTCACCGTGGTGTATATCCACCTGAGAGCCATCGAGGAGGAAAGCCTCGGAGTCTATATTAAAAGTGACCCAGAAGCTGCAGTCTCTATCTCCGATGCTCCTGTCTTTGTCCTTGGTGACTTTAACCACTGCTCATTAAAAAGAACTCACAGAAACTTTTATCGCTACGTCACCTGCCCACCAGGCATAACAAGATTCTGGACCTGTGTTATGGTTCTGTCAAAGGAGCATTTAAGTCCCTCCCCCTTTCTCCACTGGGTGGGGCTGATTATAACTGTGTGCAGCTCATGCCAGCTTATCGCTCTGCCCTCAGGAGAGGTAAAATCACCACCAAACAGACCCACTACTGGACTGATGATTCCAAATTGAGCTTGCAGGGTTGCTTTGGACAAAACTGACTGGGACATGTTCAAGGAATCATGCAGTGATATTGATGAGCTGACTGACGTTTTTAGTAGCTATGTGACTTTTTGTGAAGACTGTGTGATTCCAAAAAAGTAAGTCAAAATATTTCCTAATAGCAAACCCTGGTTGTCAAAAACCTTGAAAAACCGTTTAAACAAGAAGAGAGAGGCATTCCTGAGAAGGTGACCTTATAAAGCTGAACCTGCTTAAAAGGGAGATTAAGAATGAAATAAAAAAAGGCAAAATTGAATTACAAGGAAAAGCTGGAAAGAGAACTTGCCAACAACAGATTGGGCCTGTTTGGAACGGTTTAAAAAACTATTGTTGGTTCAGAGATCAAGTGCAACAAAAAGGTGGCTCTTCCTGGTTTTAATTCTGATAACCAATTGGCACGAGTTCAACAAGTTTTACCTTAGGTTTGACTGCTTTGATTTTAGTAATGAGATTTTAAATCTGAAAAACAAACTTTCCTGTTCTGGTCATACTCCTTTTGATGTTCTCTCTATGGCCAAATCTTTTAAACACTCTAAAGTTGGAAAAAGCCTGGGTCCTGATAATATAAGTGGTCGACTGCTCTCTCCTGTACAGAAAAAGTTAGCTCCCATTTTTTACCATATCTTCCAGCTGTCATTTAACCAACAGAAGGTGCTAAGGTGCTGGAAGCAGTCCATAGTGATACCTATGGCTAAGACCAACCACCCTAAAGTTTTTAATGATTTTGGGCCTGTGGCCTTGACTTCCCTTGTTATGAAATCCTTTGAAAAATTGATAAAGAGAGATCTTCTTATTAAGACCGAAACACCTACTCGACCCTTTACAGTTTGCCTATAGGGCCGGTCGCGGAGTTGAGGATGCCACTGCCACTTTATTAAACTGGTTTTTAAACACCTTGAAGGTAACAAAAACCATGCTAAGCTGCTATTTGCTGATTTCTCGTCTGCTTTTAACACAATCCAGCCCCACATTCTGATCAATAAACTTCTTAACAATTTTCATTTAGATTTTAATGTCATGGGCTGGATTCTTGACTTTTTAACGTCCAGAACACAGACAGTGAGGATGAATGGATGCATGTCGGGAGAGATGACATTATCCACTGGGTCTCCCCAAGGCTGTGTCCTCTCCCTCTCCTCTATATTCTGTACACCGACGAGTGCTGCAGTCGGCATGACAACAGATTCATTTTAAAATTTGCTGACGATTCTGTAATAGTCAGCCTCCTATCATGATGATGAATATGCCCTTGGTCCTGTGGTCGATGAATTTGTAGACTGGTGTGATATGCTTTTCTCCAATTAAATGTACAGAAAACTAAAGACATGTGCATTGATTTGAGACAAAAGCCCCATAACACCAATCAAAAAACAGTAATCAAAGGCCAGACAGTAGACACTGTCAAAAATTACAAATATCTTGGGACTATTCTGGATAATAAGTTAAATTTTACCTGCCATTCAGAGAACCTGCAAAAAAAATGCCAAGTAACAACTGTCCTGCCAGAGAAAACTCTCCAAGTTTCAGATCAATAAGTCCCTGATGATCTTATTTTATAGATCATATGTTGAATCTGTGCTGACCTTTTCTCTCCTCTGCTGGTTTGGCAACCTTAACACCAGGTCAAAAAATGCACTAAGCAGAGTGATAAAGACAAGTAATAAGATTCTGGGAGTTCAACAGTGCACACTTATCTGTTCAATAGACAGATAATCAGGAAGGCTAATGCCATTCTTTCTGACAGCTCCCATCCTTTACACTCTGAGTTCCAGTTTCTGCCTTCTGGTTCAGACTTCCTTGTATGAAAAGTAACAGGTACAAAGCACTCCTTCGTCCCTACAGCCATTTCCCTTTGAATTCAGGACAGACTTAGACCTTAAATCGTATGTCTCGTACGTTTTTTATGTCTTTTTTACTTGCTGCACTAATTGCTCTACGGGAACACAAATAAAGCTGAATCTGAATCTGAACTGTGCCAGATTATCCTGTCTCAATCGGTAAAGTAGCGGCTCCAGTCTCTTGTGAATGAGTGAATTTCATGTTTTTTTCGTTGCTCTTAAGCGCTCTTGTTTTTTGTGCAGCCCCCGGTGTGGCTCCCTGCCGTACCTGAGCGCCACTTCCAGTGCTTCAGTGTTTCCTCGTGATCAGTCCTATCCAGCTCCGCCAGCAACGCCAGCCAGTCCTCCACCGCCCTCCACTTGCCATTTTTCTGTTTGTTTTGAACTTAGTGTGTTTTCAATAAACACTTTGGACTGTTTTTTGCTTCCGTCTCTGTGTTTGGGGTCCTAACACAAAAAACCCAAAACATAACATCCAAAGCCTCACACAAAGTGAGTGAGAACTTGTTAGATTTTAACTTTTTAACTTTGAGTGATCATAAACTTTATTAAGCTGACTATGTTGAACAGTGAAGCGCACACGGTGGGAGCCATCTGCTGTGCTCAGCAGCCACATCTGAACGTGAACAGAATGTGGAATCTGTTTTGGCTCAATACATGACTTGAAAACACCAAATGACTTGATTTAACGAATTTCGTTAGTTTAAAATATGATGAATTGTAAAATATGACTTCCATTGAATGGTCTCAGTCTGGCCACCCCTATGAAAATTGTCTGGCAATAACAGATCACTGGCAATGACTTTGGCATTTCATCCTCATGCAACCGCAGCGAAGGTCAAGCTTTGGGCAGCATGCACAGTTTCTATTATGTTCATTTTAATGTTGATTAATGTTGAAATTGCGTTCTTGCGCCTCAGAAATAATTAGTAATACCACTAGATAATAGACAAAAGTGATCATGTCGTCAAAATGTGTCATTTTCGGGAAAATATTAATCCCTACCCCCACCTCATCACATTACATGTGCCGATATTTTAATTCAAAGATGTGCAACAGGTAGAGTATAAGCTGTGTATGGCGATATGTGTTTCGTGTTTTGACACTGCAGAGTATCTGAGTCTGTACATTGACACTTTAAGTACAATGATGGAAATATATATATATATATGTATAATATATATATATATATATATATATATATTAGTGCTGTCAATCGATTAAAATATTTAATCGCGATTAATCTCATGAATGTCATAGTTAACTCGTGATTAATCGTACATTAATCGCACATTTTTATCTCTTATAAATGTCCCTTGAATTATCATTTTAATACTCTTATCAACATGCAAAAGTGGATAGGCTTGCTTTGTGCAAATGTTTTTTATTGAAAACAACGTGTAGTGTTATATTTCACACTAACATTCTCACTTTGAGCAGTCATTCACATTTGAAGCAAAATCTCACACAATTTAACACTGTCAATAAACAAATGACAAAAAAAATAAATACTTGGTTACAAAAAAGCCCCTTCGACAACCCTTTCTAAGGGATCAAAAAGGGTGATACAAAATAAAGTTACAAAGTGCACATCATTGTAAACTAGGACTCAGCCTATAGTGCAGTTAAACCATGGCTTAAACTTTCCTTTCTTAAGTTTCCTTTGAACATACCAGCAGTCAGACTATACTGCTCTTCTACTTATTCACCAGAGGCTTATCAACCCAGCCTCTTATTTCTCTCCAGAAAGAATGAACATTAATGGTTACCTAAAAGGTATGCAAGCCTACTACTTCTTTTCTTTGAGCCAGTTACTCAAACAGACAAGCCTGTTGACATTTTCAGACAACAGGGAGGCTCGCTTTTTCTGAACAACATGTCCAGACAGTGAAAACAACCTTTCAGAAGGTACTGATGTGGCAGGTGTCGCTAAGTACTTGCGTGCAAGACGGGCCATTTCACTGTGTGACGCTTCATGTGTGCACCACCATTCCTGGGGAGAGTCCTCTATGCCAATAAGAGGCTCTGCCTTGTAGCGCTCCAGACATTGCTCAATACTGTCCTCCTCTTCACCAGACGAAGACTCTTGTGTAAGCATGAGAGCTGGTTTCTTCGTAGCCGGCTCAGGCATGACTTGGTTATCCGGCTGCACAGGCTTCTCCTTCTCCATCTCCTGGAGCAAGGCGTGGACCGAATCCCACACCTGAGCTAGCAAGCAACTAGACTGGGTACTGAACTGGAAACTAGAGACTGGAGAAGCTCCTGGCTTCCCTTGCTTTGTAGCCTTCTGTAGGAAGGGGCGGGGGTCTGGTCTCAGTAGCGCGAAACTTTACCACTCCTCCCTATAAATCTATCTTCCTAATTCTTTTCCTTGTTCCAAATTCTTTCTTAAAGGATTGATAAAGTTTATTAAAAGTTTAATGCTTCCATGTTTAAAGTTTGACCTTTCTCAGTTGCTGAGAAGTACCACATTAATACACACTTAATTAACACTTTAATAAAACAGATGTTATCAACTTGTAAGAAGTAATATACAAAACTAATCAGGTTTACAAAGTCATAAATCGTAATCATGTTACGACATCATATTATACAGGGTATAGGTATTCCTATATACACAGCAAATGAAATAGTGAAATAAAATCAAGTTAACGTCCATAACTTAGAGTTTCTTAGACTAAAGGAATGTGTCTGCTTATCTCTCCTGAGGTGGGTGAAAAGAGGAGGGGCTGACAGACACACACACACACACACATAGAGACCAAGTGTCATCTGAGGATCAATCTAAAGGGCCCTACACATGATCAGTGGTAAAAACGCTTTGCACTGGCCGTCCCATTGTTTTCCTATGGAGAGAGCGGTGGCGCCCGACTAAGCGGTACCGCTACCCTCGGCGTGGCGCACCGCTCGGATCTGCCGCTTACTGCTGTGCTCAAAGTTCAAATTATTTGAACTATGACCTAATTTGCCGCTGACCTTTCAACGTGCAACCAATAAGATAACAGCTCTATGTGACGTGCCTGAAGTGACTCATACAAGCAGAGGGGGAGAGAAGAAGAAAGAAAAACTCATTCTCTGTGTGTCTGAGTTCCCTGAACTATATAAACCACTTTCAAAACATACCACGATCTCGGTAGGAAGACTTATGCATGGCGAAATATCAATAGTAAGATCGGGCTATCGTATTTGTGAATACTATACGTATACGTGTATTATCGTTTCCCTCCTTGTCTTCTCTCCGGTGTAACAAGTAGCGTTGGTGTTGCCTAGCAACCGTGAATACCTCGCACTTGTTGATGACGTATCCCTGAGCTCTGCCACGTCCACTCAGCACCTCTGCGCCCTACCTGGAGGTGAGTGAAGGGCAAATTTCTTATCATGTGAAGGCCCCTTGAGGCAGAGTGGCATTTCAACTTAAATTTGTCATGTTGCGAGGTATGACCAGTTTTCCAATTAGACGTTGATACACTTACAATCTCCATGTCATTACCTGTTGAAAAAGTCTAAACACATGACATTCATCTGAAATGGAAAGAGGACAGACTAAAGCTATCCTAATATATCAATACAGGTTAATGCCAATATCAAGAAGAAGGAGAAATGAAAAATCAGTTCCCCTAAAATATATAAAAGCAAGGACCTACACTCATGACTAAAATGATCAAACATACTATCTGAGACTATCCGAGAAATGATAATGAGCAAATAGCTTGCTCAAGAGGAATAGGTTTTAGACAATGTATCATGAGGTGCAGGACATAAAAAGCAGAGATTGTTACTTTATTAGAGAGGATGATGTCTTCATCAATCATGTGCTTCCTGTTCATTAGTTAGGCTAACATTTATTAGAAATAAACTCTAATACTTTTCAAGTGATTAGACAAAGCATATCGACAATATACACTTTAATTGTACATGGCACAATGAGTTTCTTTGTCTCTTGTTCCCAGTCCGGGTGGGCTGGGACTTCTACCTGGAATGTTTGGGGAGTTTTGGAGTATCCATCATAAATTTGACCACTATCACTTAACCAAATCCCTGAGTGCTGGTCAGTGTCCGGGAGGTGGCACCTTTATGGCTCAAAGGTCAAATGAGTAAGGGTTCAGCAGAACTTGGTCAGTTCTCTGTGTGGGATGGAAAATTCATCTATGGGTCATCCTGGTCTGATGACCTTACATACATGATTAAACAACTGTATAAGGAGGATTTTACATTAAACAGGAGAGTCTGTGTTTCTCTGTCAGAAACTGTCAGACCCTCTCACAGCAGAGCGAACAGGTGAGGGAGGGGAGGAGGGCATATTGATCACTAATCAATCACAGGTGCCATGTGTTCAAAATGTTTTTGAATTGTACTTTCTTTATTTGATTTGAGAGTCAGATGTTGATTACATGCAGATGTGGATACAACTACTAGGCTACTTCAGTATATATCACACTAAATCATAACACAAGTTTTTTTTTAGTTTTTTTTTATTTATTTATTTAAAGAGGACAGTGCACATTCATCATACATTTCTGTTAGACATTATGATTTTCTGGACCTTTGCTTTCGGAAATTTTCTCTAACTGGACCTCTTCGAATTTTAGTTGAATACCCCTGGATCAGTGTAATAAGCTCTGTGACTGGGTCAACAAAAATTTACTACTGCTACTACTTATACAGTTCAGCAAGATAGTTGTCACACATGAACACCACTTATATGATTTATGAAGCATAAATGCAAACTCCAGAAATACAAAGCTAACATTAGGCTATAAACAAACTATACTATGGTCACAACTTCAGCATCATCACCACTACATGACTAGCATTTGATGCACTGCTATTTAAAGCTATTACAGGGAGTTATTAGCTGGTTGAAACACAAATCGGTCTCAGTTTTAATACTAATGCCTTAATATGACCTACATGAGCAAACATGACCCTCAGTGAGAAGATCAGCTATTTCTACATAGTTTACTGATTTTTGAGACATGGGGCAGAACATGTCCAGCAATTGTAATTGCTATTTTGTTTAAAAATATATTTTCAGTTGTTGATGTTATGGGGGCCAGTGAATGCTGAATTGTTTAGTGTCTAAGAATTGTCTATCATATGTATAATTCACAACAGAATTCCAAACTTCCTCTGGAAACTGTGAATTGGGAGCTTCATGAAATGGGTTTCCTGCAGCTGTATGCACAATGCCAAGTGTGGACCCGTATGGTGTAAAGCACACCAAAAATGGACTCTGGTATACTGGAAACATGTTCTCTGGAGTGATGAATCTAGGGCTGCAGCTAATGATTATTTTTTAAACAATTAATCTTGATTAATTTTGTCAATTAATCTAACAATTATTTTTTATTATTCAATTATATAACAATTAATTTGCCTACAATACATATCAAAAACTTGTCTCATAAATATTTTCATTTCATCATAATCCTGAAAAATAGACACGTTAGAATAACTGTGGCATATTTTAAAGTTAATGAAAAGTCAATGACTGATCAGAAAAATACTGGACCTCAAATTCAAAAGGAGCTATGATGAAGTTTACTTAATAACTAATCACTGTCAACCCTTCACCAAACTGGACAATCAGTATTTTGACTTCAGACTTAAACTGGTTATGATGTGTAGTTGTTTCATCACTGGAGTCATATGCAGTTAACATGATTACTGGCAGTGTGTTTTTGCGTCAGTGTGAGCCAAAGAAAATACTTTTTGTTGTTTTTCTGTCAACTGAAATGAATTACAGACAGTCTGTAATTTTAGTTTTAGTCATTTCCCACTCATACGTGGCTGATAAAGTGGGCTGATAAAGTGAACAGAAAGTACAAAACGGCAGAATGACACATGATGTAAAGTTAACAGCAGCGATGCAGACCAGGCACTGAGTTATGGGAGGGCCTAACGGGCCTCACTTGTACAACTGATGCTTAAATGACTGGGAAAATTTTTTTTCTGAACTGGTGTACTGAGGAAAGCATATCATTGTCTTATTTTATATCTGCAAATGCATTTTCATCATTTGTAGAAAATGTAAATATTCCTGCCTGACTTGATTGTCTTCAGATTACCTTCACAGCATAGACAGTTAAGTTTATGAATGAACAGCGCAGCGCACTGTGCTCTCTCCTGTTAAAAGTCATTGTAGCTCACCCACTATTCTAAATACTCTGGAGGAGGACAGGTCACTTGGTGCTTCACTCCCAGCACTCATGTAGAGCAGCTGTCATGCTGTGATAACTCATCTCCAGTTTGTAGAGCTAAAGAGCCAAACTGTTGTATCTCTGTCTAAAATGCTTCCACACTTCAGATGGTCGCAGCGAATCTTACTCTCTGCAACATGTTCTCCAGGTGGATCCATGCTCTGACCAGGCATAGCAATTCATAGCGATGCGTCGATGCATGATATGTAAATCAAAGTTTTTTCATAGTTCCAGTGAAGAGTCTTCTTAAAGGGATAGTTCACCAAAAAATAAAAATTCAGTCATTATCTACTCACCCTCACACCGGTTGAAGGTCAGGTTTAGCTTTTTTTGTCCTCAAAACACTGCTAGAGTTTCACAGGAAAACAGTGTTGCAAACAGTGGAAGTAAATGGTGTTTTCAGTTATTTAAAAAAAAAAATTAAAAAAGAAAAAAAAAAAAACATAAAATGCCTTCATGCTGCTTGTCTGGTGTAATCCATGTCTCCTAAAGCCCCAACATGCTGTTCACTGTCATACACTCATTGTCACCCAACATACACCCAGTTCAGATGTTGTGCACTTGCACGTGAACGTGGCTCCAAACTAAGAATCAACAGTGAAGATTTAGGCTAAAAACATTGTGTAAATGATGTCTTTCAAGTCAACGTGGCATGTTGGGGCTTTAGGAGACTTGCACCAGACGAGCAGTATGGAGATATTTTATGTTTTTGTTTATTTTTTTATGTTTTTTTTTACGTTTGAAAACTGGTCAACATTCACTTCCATTGTAATGCTGTTTTTCTGTGAAACTCAGTGTTTTGTGGACTATTGAGCCCAACCTTCAGTCAGCATGATGGTGAGTAGATAATGACTGATTTTTTTTTAATTTTTGGGTGAACAAATGCCCTCAGACTGACTCTTAAATGTTGTGAAAAGGTCTCCCAGAAGAGTGGTGACTGTTAATGCCACAGAGGGGGCAAAGCTGATATTAATGCCGATGGTTTAGAATAGGATGTCCAACAAGCTCATAAAGGTGTGATGGTCCATTGACTTTTGGCCATATTTTGGCCATATTCATTTATAGATCATTTGTGTTCCAATATTATATATCTGGGGTCCGTTTCACAAAGCAGGTTCAACAAACTCTGAGTGTAACCCTGAACTCTGAGTTGATCTACTCTGAGATAGCAAACTCTGAGTTTCCGGTTCCAGAACAGCTGATTTGAGTTGGTTTAATCAACTCGGAGTAGTTTCACCTGGAGTTAAGCGCATGCACCACAACTATAAAAAGCCAGCATCAATGGAGCCCCGATTCGATGAGTCACCATGGCAACGGGGAAGAGGAGGGCTGTGTTTTTCACCCCACTTGAATTGGAAATCTTAATGCGCTCATATGGCGAGTTTGAACACGTTTTTAGAAAGAAGTGCAACACTGCTGCAGCTGCAAAAGAGAGGGAGACAGCGTGGGAGAACATTGCTGCCCAGGTCAATGCGTTAGTTTAAATGTAGTCCTTTGCAATCACAATAATATTACAGGGGAAAACTGTTTGAATGGTAGCCTATTAAGTTATTTCATTTAGGTGCAATCCCACGGGGGAGAAGCGCACGTGGCAGCAGTTTAAGATGAAAATAAAAACATTGTTCAAACAGGTAAGACCTCGGCATAATCTCATGGAGGTACCTCATTTTGATCATGTTTTACATTGTAAAGTAGCCTAAATATTAAGTGGCTGTTTGACTGTGCAGTTGTTTTATCCCACACATAGCCTAAATGTCTTCATCCACATCATGTTCTGTTAAATAATTAAGCCTATTTAAACTAACACAGACTTCTACTCAGCCAACAGAAAGAAAGTAGATGCCCGTAAAACGGGTGGTAGCCCAGCACCGCCACCGCTAACGGAGGCAGAGGAGCTGGCCCTAAGCCAGAATTTCAGAAGGCCAGTGGCTGAGGGAATCCCTGGAGGGAGCTCATCCTCTGAGACCACCCGCCAAGACACAAGTGCTTTAATAAAATGTAATATGCCTATATATATTTTTTAAAAGCATATTCATACAAATATTTATTTCTCTTTCGTGTCTTTTTTTTCTTTTGGCCCAACAGATTCTGATGGTGCTATCTGCCTGGTGGAGCCCCTTCACGCCACAACAAATCAAATCAAATCAAATCAAATTATATTTATATAGCGCCAATTCACAACAAAGTTGTCTCAAGACACTTTACATATAGAGTAGGTCTAGACCACATTCAATAATTTTGTTTACATCTGACAATTGAAACAATTCCCCCATAAGCAAGCACTATGGCGACAGCGGCGAGGAAAAACTTCCTTTTAACAGGCAGAAACCTCGGACAGATCCATGACTCATGGTGGGCGGTGATCTGACGGCACCGGTCGGGTTGAGAGGAAAAGAGGAGAAGGGGAAGAAAGAGGGGAGGTGGGAGGGGTGGAAGAGAGAGAGAAAAGAACAGACGCAGAGAGAACAGTAGTAACAGAACATCAATAGTAAAACTACAGTATGTGTAGGGAAAAGTAGTACATATAAATATGTAAGCTGTATGTAAATAATAATACAAATACTAGATGTTACAATAATGATAATAAAATAATAATAATAATAGTAGCAACAACAATGTGATAAATGTTTGATTGATTAGGTGAGTTATAATAGTCCACAGTGGAAGGTGCAGCAGTGATCAGCGATCCATGCGCGGCCACAGTCCATGGGAATCTGCAGGATGACAAAGCAGAAAGACTCCGGGGAAGGAATCAAGTTAGTAATAGGCATTAATGGAACATAAACATCTGGGGAGAGAGATGAAGAAAGAGAGGAGCTCAGTGTGCCTTGGAGTCCCCCAGCAGCCTAAACCTATAGCAGCATAACTAGGGGCTGGTCAGGGCAAACCTGAGCCAGCCCTAACTATAAGCTTTATCAAAAAGGAAGGTTTTAAGTCTACTCTTAAATGTGGAGATGGTGCCTGCCTCCCGAACAGAAATTGGAAGATGGTTCCACAGGAGAGGAGCTTGATAACTGAAAGCTCTGGCTCCCAATCTACTTTTGGAGATCTTTGGGACCACCAGTAACTCTGCATATTGAGACCTAAGTGTTCTAGTGGGATGGTAGGGCACTATAAGCTCTTTAAGATAAGATGGTGCCTGATCATTAAGCGCTTTGTATGTAAGGAGAAGGATTTTGAATTCTATCCTAGATTTTACAGGCAGCCAGTGCAGTGAAGCTAATACAGGAGTAATATGCTCTCTTATCCTAATTCCTGTTAGTATACAAGCCACAGCATTTTGAATCAACTGCAGACTCTTTAAAGACTTATTGCTGCAGCCCGATAATAATGCGTTGCAGTAGTCTAGCCTAGAAGTAACAGCAACAGACCTTGTAAATGTAAGTAGGCAATACTCCAAAGATTCTGCCAAATGGTAGTTTAAGTATACTGAAACATATCACTCATCTAGGATGAAGAGGATGAAACTGTGTCTGCTGCCTTTACAGAGGGGGATCCAGAAAGGCATATAGAGGTATGTTACTGATAGTTCTCTTCCCATTCACATTTCTTAACAGTGTGACATGTAGCCTACACTGAAGTATTGCACATTCTCATCCTTTTTAACAGAGCATGGCTGGGCAGCAGCAGGATGGTCCCTCAACTTCCACTGCACAGATTGACACAGTGAGATGGATGTTCAGTAAACACCAGAGGTTCATTCCGTGGAATTCATGTGCAACTGTATAATTTAATGTCCTCTATGTATTCCCAGTTACCAGTAAAAGAGATTTGCAAAATGCACTTGCTGAAAAAAATCCAGAAAACGAATAAAGAAATGCAATACTTGGACCGCCAGATTAGGAGGGCAGATCTTGAAATTGAAATACTGGAGCACAAGTTAGAGGTGGGTGCATGGTCACAGGTGAATTATGTTAACTATTGGAACATTAACTAAACTAGCTCTTTTATTTCCAGGAAATAAAGAAGACCAAATGAAATGTGCATCATGTCTTTATTTGACTGCTGTGGTGGTGATGATGGTGACTTAAACTCTGAAGTGATTATGGCATATGGTGTCTCTGACTGCTCTGCCGTCCTGGATAGCTGGCAGGTGGATGGGATCATCATCTGAGTCTTCAATTTGTAGGGCAGGGTGTTGCTCTCCTCTAATAGTGGCAATATTATGAAGAACAACACATGCCACAATAATATCACAGGCCCTCTCATGGGTCACCCTGAGGTGACGTAGGCACTGGAAACGGGCTTTCAGCAGGCCTATGGTCATCTCCACCCAGGCTCTCGTCCTGCAGTGAGCCCGGTTGAAGTTCTGTTGGGGGCCTGGTTCAGGGTCAGGGTATGGGGTCATCAGCCTAGGTTGGCATGGGTAACCCCTGTCACCCAGCAGAAGGCCATCAAACTCTCCTGTAATGTATAGTGGATACATTAGAGTATATTAAAGGAGGGAGACGAATTATATTGTGAAAATCTTTAGGCTGCTTACCACGTTGCAGTCTGTTGCTCAGGTTAGACTCACGATAAATCCTCGAGTCATGAACAGACCCAGGCCACTTGGCCTCCACATTGGAAATGATGTATGCAGCATCACATATGATCTTGACAGTGCAGAGAATGACAGATGTTGAACTATGATGCAGTCTTTAACATTTTGAAACAGTAGTCAATCTACCTGTAGCCTACCTGCACATTTATGCTGTGAATGGACTTCCTATTCACATAATCGGCTTCATGATGTGAGGGAGCTGTGATGGGGATGTGTGTGCCATCTATGCAGCCAATCACACTGGGAAACCCTAAAAGAAATTAAAATTACTAATCCCAGTGTGAGGTTGCAGCACAATGTCATTAACAGAATATGATTTAAAATTAATTTAACAGATCTCTACATCATTCACCTGCAATCCTGTGGAACTCCTCCTTGATGGCTCTGACAGGTTTATGTCCAGTTGCCTTACTTAAGTGCTCTGCATCGCCTACATTATACAAAAAACTTCCATTTGCAAAGAACCGCAGCGCAACACACAATATCTGATGGGATGTGAGAGCATGACTGCAGCTGGTAATGTTGCAAATGTAAGGACGGATTAGGTTGTGTATGTAGATTATGGACTGTGACATGAAACGGTACTGCTCAAAAAGATAATTGTCTGGAAATGCAAGAACATCTATGTGCGGTCTGATAACAATCTCCCGACGAATATTTAATTCTCTGCGCAGTAATGCTGCTCCTTCATCCACTGGATCGTTAACGAAAGGACATGCCATTTTGACAGACGGCAGAACTAGGCTACGCCAAAACTCACCTGCTGACTGAATGAATGAATGAGGAAATCAAATAGTGTGTGTGGCTGAAAGAGGGCGGAGACAGAGAGAAACTCGAGGTTCATTGAGAAAAACCTGGTCCCGACCAGGTTAGGTTCATAGAGTCTGTTACTACGGTAACTGACCGAGAGCTTAAGTTACTTCTCTCTCTGAAACAGGCTAGTTACCCCTCTTTCTCTGGTTTGAGTTACCTCCCTTTTTGAAATGGACAACTCAGAGTTTCCCTCATTTCAGGGTTAACGGACTCAGAGTTTTCACTAAACCTGCTTTGTGAAACGGACCCCAGGATATACACTCACTATGTGTTGTGTTTGTTTTCATGCAGTAATTGATTGATTCAGTATATTTGATAGTTAAAATAACAAGAAAGTCAGGTCAGTCAGATACGCGTCAGCTATGTCAGGTCTATGTCACCTCCATCAAATATTTTATTATGATATCTCATATGTGTTGAGAAGTTGTTGATCATATGTGAAAATGTGATATGTCTCATATTACACTGCCTGGCCAAAAAAAAAGTCGCCACCAAAAAAAAAGGTCATACACTCTAATATTTCGTTGGACCGCCTTTAGCTTTGATTACGGCACGCATTCGCTGTGGCATTGTTTCGATAAGCTTCTGCAATGTCACAAGATTTATTTCCATCCAGTGTTGCATTAATTTTTCACCAAGATCTTGCATTGATGATGGTAGAGTCTGACCGCTGCGCAAAGCCTTCTTCAGCACATCCCAAAGATTCTCAATGGGGTTAAGGTCTGGACTCTGTGGTGGCCAATCCATGTGTGAAAATGATGTCTCATGCTCCCTGAACCAGTCTTTCACAATTTGAGCCCGATGAATCCTGGCATTGTCATCTTGGAATATGCCCGTGCCATCAGGGAAGAAAAAATCCATTGATGGAATAACCTGGTCATTCAGTATATTCAGGTAGTCAGCTGACCTCATTCTTTGAGCACATACTATTGCTGAACCTAGACCTGACCAACTGCAGCAACCCCAGATCATAGCACTGCCCCCACAGGCTTGTACAGTAGGCACTAGGCATGATGGGTGCATCACTTCATCTGCCTCTCTTCTTACCCTGATGCGCCCATCACTCTGGAACAGGGTAAATCTGGACTCATCAGACCACATGACCTTCTTCCATTGCTCCAGAGTCCAATCTTTATGCTCCCTAGCAAATTGAAGCCATTTTTTTCCTGTTAGCCTCACTGATTAGTGGTTTTCTTAAGGCTACACAGCTGTTCAGTCCCAATCCCTTGAGTTCCCTTCGCCTTGTGCGTGTGGAAATGCTCTTACTTTCACTATTAAACATAGCCCTGAGTTCTACTGTTGTTTTTCTTCGATTTGATCTCACCAAACATTTAAGTGATCGCCGATCACGATCATTCAGGATTTTTTTCCGGCCACATTTCTTCCTCGAAGACGATGGGTCCCCACTATCCTTCCAGTTTTTAATGACGCGTTAGACAGTTCTTAACCCAATTTTAGTAGTTTCTGCAATCTCCTTAGATGTTTTCTCTGCTTGATGCATGCCAATGATTTGACCCTTTTCAAACAGATTAACATCTTTTCCACGACCATGGGATGTGTCTTTCGACATGGTTGTTTAGGAAATGAGAAGCAACTCATTGCACCAGTTGGGGTTAAATAACTTGTTGCCAGCTGAAAGATAATCGCCCATGGAGTAATTATCCAATAGGAGGCTCGTACCTATTTGCTTAGTTAAATCCAGGTGGCGACTTTTTTTTGGCCAGGCAGTGTATATACTGGCTTGGCCAAACCAAGTAACACAAAAGGGGGAAACAAAATAGACATTAACTAAAACGAATACAAAGGAAAAACTAACTAAACCCAAATCCCCCTCTGATATGGCTGGAGATGGTACGGCCTGATAAGCTGGCCACAGGATTTTTAAAAAATTACAAATTTTAACCTTACAGTGTGAAAATGTGTGCACTCCATTTAAACAGCGCAAAGCTAAAGTAAAATAAAGAAATTATAAATCAAATAAACTGTGTATTGTGGACATGAAATGTTTGGGGTGTGGTTGACTGCAAATTAAGTTAACCTGTGTGTTTAACAAAGAAGTGAGGTGAGTGTGTGCACAGCATAAGCCCTTTAACTGTCCCTTTGTGTGGCCTTGGCCATCACAACATATTAATGTTCTTTAAATTTTACACAGTAGTTAGATGTTTGTTGTGACAGTAGCCAGAAATGTATGGTGCCTCGTCACCGTTGTTGATGAGCCCCACAACGGTTGTATCAAATTTGATGAGGGTGTTGGAGCCATGAGTAGCGACGCAGTCATGAGTGTACAGTGTGTACAAGACTGGACTCAGCACACAGACCTGAGGAACACTAGTATTGAGGACGATGGTGGAGGATGTGGAGGTGCCCATTCTGACATGCTGGGGTCTGTTAGTCAGGAAGTCCTTGATCCACAGAGAGAGGGAGGTTCCAAGTTGTAGTGTCTGCAGTTTGTCGATGAGTCGGCTGGGGCTGATGGAATTAAATGCCGAGCTGAAGTCAACAAACAGCATCCTGATATATGTGTTGGGGCTTTCAGTGTGGCTGAGAGTGGTGTGGAGGGCGATGGAAATGGTATCGTCTGTGGATCTGTTGGACCTGTAGGCGAACTGATGTTGGTCAAAGCCAGGTGGGATGTGGGCCTTGACATGCTGTAACACCAGTCTCTCCATACATTTCATGATCACCGGTGTCAGGGCCACAGGCCGGTAATCATTCAACCCTGTGATGGCAGAAGATTTGGGCACAGGGATTATGGTGGCAGTTTTCTGGCAGGTGGGGACTGTGGCTTGCTGCAGTGAACGGTTAAAGATGTTAGTGAATACTGCAGCAAGCTGATGAGCACATGATTTCAGCACCCTCCCTGGTACTCCATCCGGTCCTGATGCTTTCCTGGTGTTGATGCCACGCAGGATGTGCAGTACCTGGTATTGTTGGATGGTGGGAGGCTGGTCGTGCTCTGATGATGTCAGCTGTGTGTCCTTTGCCTGTCTGTTGTCCTCTTCAAAGCGGGAGACAAAGGTGTTAAGCTGGTCTGGGAGAGTAGTGTCTGTGGGGGAGGGGGTGTTGTGGCATTGTTTGTAGTCCGTAATATTCTGCATGCCTTTCCACATGGAGCGGGGTGTTGTTCTCCCTGAAGTTGACCTCTATCTGCTCTCTGTACTTCGTTTTCGCAGCCTTGATGCCTCTGTTCAGGTCCGCTCTAGCCTTCCTGTAGGCTTCCCTGTCCCTTGACCTCAGTGCTGAATCCCTGGCCTGGAGTAGTGCTCTGATATTGGCATTAAACCAGGGTTTTGGGTTGGGGAATGTTTTCATCTGTTTCCTTGATGTTACATTGTCCATGCAGAAACTGATGTAGGACAGTACAGAGGAGGTGTGGAGCACAATGTCTGGGTCTTCAAAGAGCTCCCATATGGTGCCCTCGAAACAGTCCTGCAAAGACAGTGTGGCCTCCTCAGTCCAGCACTGCACTGGCTTGTACTGTGGCTTAGACCTACAGATGAGGGCTTGTAAGCAGGTGTCAGGAACAGGGAAAGATGGTCTGAGTGTCCGAGGTGGGGGGAGGGGTGGGCTTTGTAGACCTGGTCTAGTGTTCTGCCCTTCCTTGTTTGAATGTCAACATTCTTGTAAAATCTGGGGAGCATAGTCTTTAAGTTGGTGTGATTAAAGTCTCCAGCCACGATGAAGAAGCCCTCTGGGTGTTTGTTCTGTTGCCTGCTGATGCTGTCATGCAGCCTGCTCATAGCTAAGTTAGCATTAGCTTGCGGGTGGATATACACGGCAGCTACAAACACTTGGGTTATTTCCCTGGGCAAATAAAAAGGTCTGCACTTCAACATGAGAAACTCCAGGTCTGGACAGCAGTGTCTCTCAATAACGGCAGCATCTGTGCACCAACTGTTGTTAATATAGACGCACACACCTCCTCCTCTCCTCTTACCGCAGTCCGATGTGCGGCCCGCCCGGAAGATTGTACGTCCTGCTAGCTGCACGGCTAGGTCCAGGATGTTTTCATGCAGCCACGTCTCTGTTATCACCATGATACAGCTGTCTATCTGGTTGTTAACGTCCCGTAGTTTAATCTCGTCCATCTTGTTAACCAGTGAGTGGACGTTGGTGAGAAAGACGCTTGGAACCGCTGGTTTATGCGGCGTCGCGGTTAGCCTAGCTTTGATGCCGGTTCATTTGCCTCGTTTCTGGCGTCTTTCGGAGCACCGCTGTCGCCTCCTTTCTGTCCGTTCTCGCTGGCGTATCCTCTCTGGGAACGAGTCGAACCCTTCTGAGAGGGTCCAGCCGGTCCAGTGTTGTTTCAGGCTGATAAGTTCGGTTTGGGTGTAAGTCCTTCTCAATGTGTAGCTACTAACTGAAGAGCGTCTACACGCGCCGCCATCTTGGTATGACATGACACATCATTGTCCTCTGTACAGTGAATCTCTGTAGAGTCTCTGCTCTCAGACGGCAGCACTCTTCATCAAGTAAAGGTTTTTGTATTCTGCATTACGTTTTTTTCCAATGTTGAAGTTTGACAACTGTTGGAGCAGCTGAACTGCACAGATTCTTCCCGACTTCCTAGACATTGTTGTCAAAAGTAATGTTACATAAAAAGTAAGTGTAAAAGTCTAAAATTTTAAACTTCTTATGATGGCTTGCATTCATTCGTGCTCATACTGTAGGGAGATGCCAACGCAGCAATGGCTTGTTAACTTCTGGTACTTCACCAGATTTGTGTATAGGTTCTTATGTTGTTAACACAATTTTTGAAAAATGTCAAAAAGTGACAAGGGGTTGAGGAGGTGGGGCAGGGTGAGGGTACACAGAACAACACTGCAAAGCTAACCAAGCTGGGGAGCTGCTGTCAGAGTCTGTGTCTGTGGAGAAACACTGGAAACACAGACACAGAGAGTCTGCTGGAGCTTTCACAGTCACTAGAGGCATGCTTGTATGTGTTAGTGTGTTTGTTTGTGTGTGTGTAGGTGTGTGGCTGGTAAGTATGCTGCTGTTTATCTTGATATCAAAAAATGTGAATAAATAAAATGAATAAAAATGGAATAAAAAGGAATAAAAATCTTCCCCTTCTTCTTTTTTAACTGGCTAGCGTACCTCTCACTGTTCCCTTGCCTGTGAAAGTGTAAACAGTCTTGTTTCATCTGATTTCACTGAGAATACAAGCTGGTGGCAGGCATTAAGAATAACAAAGTAGAAACAGCCAGTCTTCTCACTGATGTTCTAGTTTGCTTGTGTAGGTCATATAGATGCATTAGAATTAAATTAATTCAGTCATTATTTACTCACCCTCATGCTGATTGAAGGTTGAGTTTATTTTATTAGTCCACAAAACACTGCTAGAGATTCACAGGAAAACAGTGTTGCAGAATCTCTCAAACAATGGAAGTGAATGGTGACCAGTTTTCAAACGTAAAAACTGGAAAAAAAAAACAAAAACATAAAATGCCTCCATACTCATCTTGTCTGGCATAATCTGGCATAAAAGAGTGTGCATATGCATGTGAACATGGCTTGAAGCAAAGGATCTACAGCGAAGATTCAGGCTAAAAACATAGTGTAAATAACATTTTTCAAGTCAACTTGGAATGCTGGCAAGCTTTAGGACACTTGGATTATACCAGATGAGCAGTATGGAGGCATTTTAAGTTTTTTTTTTTTTTTTCTTGTTTTTCTACATTTGAAAATTGGTCACCATTCACTTCCATTGTTTGGGAGATTTTGGATCCCTCTGCTCTTCTCATTTTTCAGTGGTCTAAACCAAGCAAACCCGCTGAACACATCTAGGATGGTGGGGATGTATCTCTCTACCTGTAGTTCATTTCCCCACATCCAAAGGTTCAATCTGATGCTTGTCTTTGGGATAGGTTTTGTTGAAGATTTTCTCTTTTGCCCATACATCAAAAGAAGTCCAATATGTTGCTGATGCTGAAAACTGGTTTAATGAAACTTGGCCAAGGAGAATGAAAGAATAATCAGTATGTTTTGTCCTGATGTTCTCCTCAGTTCTGGAGTTTCAGTTCTTCTGTGATAGTCTTAAAACATTCACAAATAAGGTCAGACCCCACGCATCTACAGCATATAGAATTAGTCTATTGGTCTGCAAATCCAAAACACACAAAGTATGAATGAACAAGGTGTGAGAACACAGCTCAACAGCCTTTGCTCCCATTCATCAGGGTCATGAAATGATAACAGCTATGCCGGCTCCATCGAGAAACACAACACGAACACCTGATACCTACATTCAGAAAATGCCCAAACAGGTTTGTTTTTAAATTTAGATTTATGCAGTCGGTTGCATGTTGATCTATCTAAAGCATCTTGCATTGTTTGAACTGATGGCAAAACATTGGCTTTCCTAATCAGGACACTTTTTCTTGTTTGCTTTGCTACTTACACTCAAACACACTCTTACTATAAGGGTCCATGTCCACATGTTTTCTTTCTGAGTGCCAGCTCAGTTGTTCCCAATAAGGAGAGATAGAGAACAGGTACAGCACCCAGCCTCTTTTCTCTGAGCTCTGAACTTTTTAGAAAGGCGGTGGTGAGGAGAGTTTACCTTTCTGTCTGTGCTGGAGAGCAGAGTCTCAACTCCTGTCTGTCCAGGAGCCAAAGGGAAAGATGTCTTAAGTGTCTGTGTGTTCATCTCTCAGCACTTTTGTATCTTCCAAATCTCTGTGATTTAAATCTCTGTGGTTTGAAGTTTAGTTTCTCTCCTGTGTCACTGTTTGCACTCTGAGGTATCTGCTTTATTTTACTTTCATGTTGTTGAGTCATGTCAACTTCCTGCTGATGAAATCCCAACATTTCCTGATTTTGCTATCATAATAAAAGCTTTGAGATAACAAAACATAATGCGACATTTATTATGAAGAACATATAGGAAATACACTATATTAAACCATATACTATGGTTAACTAGTGACCTGATGAGCTGAGTCAAACCAAGACAGCACATATTCCGTTTGGTGCTCACAGTGAAATAAATGTCAAACAAATAGATACAAGTAGATAATAGATAATATAAAGCAAAGAAAGAATGGTAGACTTTGCAATAACAGCATAGCCATAGGAATTGTCAAGATATTGTCATAGAAATCAAACCCATGTGCAACATTTTTTTAAACACACAGATGCTTCATCCCAGCGCTCCACAGTGCCTTTCTGACAGAAAAAAAAAACAAACAAAAAAAACCCCAAAAAAACGCTATGTGGACATGGGGTTGTCACGAGTGAGGGTTTTCCGGTTTGGACCCAAATGCAGACAAACAGACAGAACAGAGCAGTTTCGTGGTATTTAATGAACCAAAAAAGAAAAAACATACAACAGGCTTACATCCACTGAGGCAGGGAAAAAAACAAACACAAA
Source organism: Lutjanus argentimaculatus (assembly GCA_034769285.1). NCBI lineage: Eukaryota > Metazoa > Chordata > Actinopteri > Lutjaniformes > Lutjanidae > Lutjanus > Lutjanus argentimaculatus. Next base: position 2,163,094 of record JAWZSL010000057.1, on the reverse strand, counting down.
AAACTTACTGGGAAGGCGAGGGTGAATAAAAGGCAACCAAAAATCCAGGAAATGCAAAAATCAAAGTCCAGGGAAAAAAACCAAACAAATCCATCCAGGAGCAAAAACACAAACAAGAACCAGCAAGAGACACTAACAAACAGACAAGTACGAACCAGCAACTCAGGAGGAAAAGACACAGGACTAAATACACTAGGGAGAGGGAGGATAACAAGACACAGGTGAGGGCAGTCAAGGACAGGTGAAAATAATCAGTGATCAAAAAAGAGCAGGAAAACAGACAAAGACAGGAAGGAAAAACAACCAAGACACACAAGGGAGAACTACTACTACAAAATAAAACAGGAAGTGACCAACAAAAAGTCCAAACCATAACAGGGGTCTAAGCATGTTTATTGCAAAGTTGCAGCCAAGATGTTGCTGTGGCTGTGTGCTTTAGGAAGGATCAATCCTGTTGATGTGTGCCAGCTCTGCAGCAGTACTGCACCTCTCTAATGTACTAATGTACAGCCCGGCTGGCAGCCACATAATCTAAAAAATATCCATCCATCCATCATTTTCTGTAACCGCTTATCCGTGAGGGTCGCGGGGAGCTGGAGCCTATCCCAGCTGACATTGGGCGAGAGGCGGGGTACACCCTGGACAAGTCGCCAGTTCATCGCAGGGCTAACACACAGAGACAAACAACCACTCACACTCACATTCACACCTACGGGCAATTTAGAGTCACCAATTAACCTGCTGCATGTCTTTGGACTGTGGGAGGAAGCCGGAGTACCCGGAGAGAACCCACGCGGACACGAGGAGAACATGCAAACTCCACACAGAAAGGCCCTGCCGGTTCGGGGATTCGAACCCAGGACCTTCTTGCTGTGCGCGGCAGCACTAACCACTGCGCCATTGTGCCGCCCTCTAAAAAATATGTATCTGCCAAATTCAATAGAATGTTGTTGTTTTTTTCTTGCTTGTAATGTAACTTTTAAAGTACCATATTGTTTTTGAGCAAAAACAAGCAGACCCTGAAATTACCTCAAACAAAGCTAAAAAAAAAAAAATATTTAGTAGATTTTAGTAGAAAAAAATTAGGAATTTTCAGGTCGGGCCTTATTTTTCACATATTTCATGGGCTTACGTCGGGTTTGGGCTGTAGTATTATTATTATTATTATTAGTAGTAGTAGTAGTGGTAGTAGTAGCAGTAGTTGTAGTATTCTTTTTTTTTCATTTTCTTTTCAATTTTATCATTTCCAATTCAAATTCACCCCATGTATTGTCCCTGTCACTGCCAACTCCTACTGTTTGAAAAAGTGTCGGGCTTTAATAAAGTTTTGGGCTGAAATATGCTAATAAGGGACGGGTTCAGGTTGTTTTGAACAGAATTTTGTTGGCTCAACTTTTCAGGCCCGATTAAAGTTCTAATGGTGACCAGTTTTCAAATGAAAAAACAAACAAACAAAAAAACCCACAACAGAATAAAAACATAAAATGCCTCCATACTGCTTGTCTGGTGTAATCCAAGTCTCCTAAAGCCCCAACATGCCAAGCTGACTAAAAAAAATGTTATTTACACCATGTTTTTAGCCTGAATCTTCACTGTAGATCTTTGGCTTGGAGCCAAGTTCACATGCATATGCACACTGTCTGAATTGGGTGTGTGTGATGTGACAGTGTGCAAATGGCATGTCAGGACTTTAGGAGACATGGATTACACCAGACAAGCAGTATGGAGGCATTTCATGTTTTTTTTTTTCCAGTTGTTTTTTACCTTTGACCTTGGTCACCATTCTTGTGAAGCTCCACCAGCATTTTGTGGACTAACAAAATAAACCTAACGCTCAGTCGGCATGAGGGTGAATAGATAATCACTGAATTTCCATTTTTGGGTGAACTATCCCTTTAACTCAAAAACATTATAAATCAATAAATTATAAATCAGTGCTTAAATTTTCAGGTCTTTCCTAAAGTGTGGTCAGAATAGATCATTAACATTAATATCTATCATCCTAAATATATATAGTTGTTGGTTCTTTAAGTGTGACTATTTTTGCTACTGTGCGCAAATGCTTCATAAGCAGCTCTGTCAGTGCCCACCATCATTTCCCCACCACGATCAATGTGTATTTCTCTCCTGATTGCACAGTATGTGTAGGATTGTTATTTTTGTAGGCTTCTTAATGCTGCATTCATGTTTCCGTTTTAACAGTGGCAGCTTGACGCAGCATTTCCCGAGCCCGAGGCGGCCACTCCTCCTGTGCGGCTCCGCGGTGCGTGGCCGGCGAACGACTGTTGGTGTGATGTGCTGCTGATGCTGTTGGCGTGATATTAGCAGAAACCCGAGCAGCTGATGCGGATGGAAAATACCGACATCTGTCAACGGAGAAGAGGAGCAGAGTCGCCGTCAAGCTCCCAGGTGCTGTTATTGAACATGATGTGCTGCTTTCATATTCTCCTGTGTCTTACCGTAAATACTCAACTGCTGCAGTAGTTTGAAAACAGCCTACTCAGTGATTTAGAGGGGTGGGGGTTGGGGGTAGGAATATTCTAGACTTTATGAGTATAAATATTGCTATTTGGTCACCATAGTGTTGTTATGGTCTCAGACAAACGCATAGTGAGTGCATATTTCACGAATTTGCCACAGCTGCCTGGTGTTTATGATAGGGAGGATTTGGTCGTGAATCTCTTGCCAAACTCCATTGAAAAATCTTCCAAAATAATTAATGTTGCCTATCAGCCAAGGCCACATTATTACACAGTTTGAAATCCTGATGATTATGAATCAGTCATTTGTTCTTACTCAAAGCTAAATAGTATAAAATAACTTTAATAACATTGTATAGGGGTGGTTTATTTTTCAGTATCATTTAAAATTCAAAATTATTGTACTGAAATAAGGATTTGTGTGAATGTGAGGTGTATATGGAGCCTTGATGTCATTTCTGTGAGCAGACAGCAGAATGTAATGGGGTTTCTATAGCCTGTCACCCACACAGTTCTCAAAGGCCCTCTTTTCTGTGCGTCCATGCTCCAAATGTCTGCATAGGGAGAAAGAGCTGAGGCTTTCTGCTAAATATGCAAAGTTAAACACTACAGACATCAGAACAGGAATGCTGTGAGACAGACTGAGCAGAAATATTATTTATTGTTGGTGATTATAATGAGGGTATTGTGAAAACTAAAAGTGGCCAACATGAGTTGGAGCTGAATCTTGATTCTCTGTCTCATCAGACCATGCTCAAGACATTGCTCTTTAACCCTTGTGCACCCCTTCAGAAAATCATGATGTTTTACCCTTTGTGCAAAAAATGTTCAGTTCCTAAAAAGTGCTATAAAAATATAATACATGAATATTTTTTTTCCACTTTCAATGCATTAAATCTTTTGACCAACTTCAGTCCTGATCATAACTATTAAATTTATACGTATTTCTTACATAATTTTAACCCTTTAATGCCATTTTGTGAATCAAAAAACACATTTTTAAATGAGAAAAACACAAAATATGAAATATTTTCCATATACTAATTGCAAACTGGAATTTTTTTTGGGTGGGGGGTGGGTTATTACACCCTTGGATATGTCAATGATTGACAACAACATTGATTTGAATGCATTATTATTTTTTGAGCAGTGTGAGTTTATTAAAAGATATGCCACCTTTTATCCTTCGTGCAAAAAATGTTCAGTTCCTAAAAAGTGCTATAAAAATATTACAGATTAATATTTTTTTCACTTTCAATGTATTAAATCTTTTGACCAACTTCAGTCCTGATCATAACTATTAAATTTGTATGTATTTCTTAAATAATTTTAACCCTTTAATGCCATTTTGTGAATAAAAAAACACATTTTTTAAATGAAAAAAACAAAATATGAAATATTTTCCATATACTAATTGCAAACTGGAATTTTTTTTTTGGGGGGGTGGGGGGTATTATACCCTTGGATATGTCAATAATTGACAACAACACTGATTTGAATGGGACTTCCGGTTATGGCGTCTACCTGAGCAGTGGCAGGTTTTTGAGCTCCGATCCTGTGTGCTCTATTTTGCACTTCCATTTTGCCAAATTGACCCTCAACCATCTCCCTTTGTTTAACAATTGTTCCCTGTTCATGCTGTGAACAAAAAATGTCAAGGAAAAAAAAGCCGACCAGTTTAAAACAGCAACGGGAGGCGACGCACAGACCACACCTCGACGGATGGCGAAGCGGATTCGGAGAATGCTGAGGCGGGCCACCAAGCCGATAGGGCTAACATATTAGCCGCCATTCACGTAATGAGAGCTAACTTTTCTGTTCAGCTATGTGAAGTCGTTTCGTCTAACCAAGAGATAAAAGAAGCAATTGGGGCTTTTTCTGAAAGGCTAACGTCAGCAGAGTCCCACATTAGCAAAGCTGAAGATGAGATCTCAGCGCTAACTGGCAAGGAAAAGTCCCTTCAAAAGAAAGTTCAAGAGCTCACACTAAAGCTTGATGACCTCGAAAACAGACACTGAAGATCAAACTTACGGCTGGTTGGTTTTCCCGAGAAAGCTAAAGGTGGAGACGCGATCACATTCCTCCAAACCTGGCTGCCAGAAATTTTCGGACCAGACACGTTTCCTAATCCCATCGTTATTGAACATGCCCACCGGCTGCCCAGTCGACAAGACCCGAACGATCCCCCATGAACTCTCATCATGAAGTTTCTTAACTATCAAGACAAAGTGCGAGTAATGAGAGCGGCTCGACAAAAAGGAAAAGTGATGTATCGGGACCACCAAGTCGGTGTTTTTTCCAGACCTGTCTGTGGAGGTACAGAAAGAATGGAGACAATATAACGATGTGAAGCAGCAACTCCGGGAATTACACATTCAATTCAATAATTTATTGTCATTGTAAAAAACACAACAAGATTATATACACAGCATCATCCAAACCAAATCCATTGACTTTGGAATTATTTTTCCAGCAAAAATGAGGATCTTTCACAAGGGCAGCCGACAATTGTTCCACACGCCAGAGGAGGTGGAAGTATTCATTCAGCGTGTTCGCCAGCAGAAAGACGGGTAACCAACAGCAGGCGTCATGAATGTTGGCCATCACAAGGTTAAACATGTCTATAGTCCTTATGAGGGACAATTAAGAGCAATGTCATAGCGTTTTAATGTTGTTTATCCTGAATACAAGTAAATATGATTTGGATGTTTACATGGACATTTGACTGGGATGGTGAACTGGTGACATGTAATTATTAATCACCGGGGTTGGAGCGATTGACCTATATAGTTTAGGTAGGACTTTTTCTCCTGCTCCTTTTTAAGGATCAGTGAACATAACCAAGTTGCTTCAAGTGGGGAGGGATATCTGTGTAAGTTAGATCACAGGTGACGGGGGCGGGGAGGGTTAAGAAGTTTGTGCTGTTATGAATGTTCTATTGTTTTTTTTTTTTTGTTGAACTGTAAGGTGCGTTTTTTCACAGGAAAGGCAAAATGTTATCAACAGGGCTTCAATCACAGTATCATTAAATGAATAGGAATTTAGACCTTCAGATAATATCCTGGAATGTTAGAGGCCTAAGGAAATTAGTTAAAGTAAAACAAGTTATGAATAGACTAAAGCAATATCATCCAAAAATAGTTTTCTTACAAGAAACACACCTGCTTTCTAGTGAAACAGGTCGTTTAAAAAAAAGATGGCCAGGTCAAGTGATCACGTGCTCTTTTTCATCATATGCCAGGGGAGTCTGTTCCTCTTTGTGTACAGAAAACTGTTTTGGACCCGGCGGGCAGATTCATTATTGTACAAGCCTTGTTATTAGACCAAGACTTAATTCTTGTGAATCTATATGGTCCTAATAATGACGACCCAAACTTCTATAATAATGTATTCCTATAAATTTCTTCCCTGCAGGGTGCCATAATAATCAGGGGTGATTTTAACTGCACCCTAAATCCGAAACTTGACCGCTCTTCAGGCACAGATCTTACCCATGCAAGAAGCAGGAAAATAATCCACCAATTTATGCAGGAGCTTAACCTAATTGATATTTGGAGAGAAGAAAATCCTACAAAGACAGAATACTCTTGCCATTCCGCTACCCATAATACTTACAGTCGCATAGATTACTTTCTTTTGTCCAAATCACTTATTCCTAATGTTAGCAGTTGTATATATAAGAGTATTCTTATTTCCGATCATGCCTTAATTTTATTTAATTACTCAGCTACAACAGCTGTCAAAGGAAAGACTCAATGGCGCCTAAAGCCACAGTGACTACAAAATCCCAAATTCCTTGATTACGTCGGGCAAAATATTGATGATTATTTCTAGTTGAACACAACAGAAACATCTGCCTCAGTAAGATGTGAGGCTTTCAAAGCTTTTATTAGGGGTCAAATGATGGGATACACAAGAAATAAATCAAATAAACAATATTTAGAGATGTTGGAACTGGAAAGGGATATAAAGGATCTTGAATTGGAAATAATTTTCTGATAATAGTGGAGAAAAACAATGGAAATTATAGCTGCTGTGCAGCAATGGTCGGGGCCGGGCAGTTTTAGGCAAATTTAGGCAATTCTGAGCAACAAGCAGAGTGTAGGAAGATGAAAAAAGAGGTGGCATTCTAATGTGCATTTTACATCAGTTGAGGCTTGAACTCACAATTTCTGGCACAAGAGACTCTGCATATTGACTGATAGCTAAGCCAAATAAACAGGGAAAAGAGACAAGGGATAACAGGGAAACATGTTGATAAAGAGTATTTGTCTCTTCCCAAAACTCCCTGAATCATAATTATTTTAACCTTAGTAGTCTCTAATCCACAAAGCATGATGCCTGAACATAAGGCTTTCACATTTGAATGTCTGTTTTCCTTTAGCTGAGACTTGAACTCACAACTTCTGAGACTGAGGTCCATCTTCTATCTCACTGAGCTAATTGGCAAGTAACAGTTCATGTGTGGCTTCACAAATTGACAAGCCAAGCCAATTGATAAGCCAAGCAACAGGGTGCCAGACAGTAGCCATCCATGCCATGGAAAAGCAAATTTCAAAGTGAAAGTTCCAAAGCTGTAGCATATATGGTTGATTTGTTATGAATTTTCAAAGTTTTGAAATTTAGAGGCTTACTGTAGCGCCACCATCAGGACTATTGTCTTGTGTTTCCAGTTGAGGACATCTGGCATGGGACTGGACCTTTGTGAAAAGTTTGGGTAGATGTCTCATATGGAAATGTTGTACAAGCCGAGGCTTGAACTCACAACCTTCAGCACCAAGAACCATCCTCTATCTCACTGAGCTAATTGGCAAATGGAAATGTCACCTGTAGCTTCACAAATTGACTAAGCCAGTCACCTGTGTGCAAGACAGCAGCTGTTAGCATGTAAAGGCAGATTTCAAACGGCTGTCAAAAATTCAGTTATTAAGACAAAAATCCCAAAATACACAAATTGCATCTAGACAGCATGGAGATGTTGGTCATTAGTTTTTAACAATGATTTATTGGCTCCATAAGTGAAAAACTGATGTTTAAAAATGACATTTTTGCATTGACTCCAATTGTTTGCATGAGAGCGAAATTCAAAATGCTGTAAAAAAAAATTCAGTTTTTGAGATAAAATTCTGATATTTTCCAAACATCATCTACCATGACTCCAAAATTTTGTCATTTTTTTTCCTGAACATTGAAAATGTATTTAGGCAAGAATTTGCAAGTATATGTTTATAATACCAGTTTACAGTCAAACATTTTGATGCACTGTAGGCTCAATTTTTGATAAATCAAAAATCTGTGTGGATCATTTGTGTAGGACAGCCTGAAGATGCTCTGTAGCAAGTTTGGTGTCAATTGAGCAAAAATTGTGGGAGGAGATAGGTTTAATACGTTTTACAGTTTTTGAAAAAAACAGAGTGATGGACTTCATAATTTGCAATAGGTTTAAATGTACAAAAGTTTCTTCAGTATTGGGGCTACATTTTGGTGAAAGTTGTAAATATGTAGCACATATGGTTGATTTGTTGTGAATTTTCAAAATTTTGAACTTTAGAGGCTTGCTGGAGCACCACCATCAGGACTATTGGCCTGTTTTTGCAGCTGAGGCAATCTGACATGGGACTTGACCTTTGTGCAAAGTTTGGTCATTTTTCGTGCATGGGAAGTAGAATTTCCTCGGAAGAAGAAGAAAAGAAGAAGAAAAAAGAAGAAAGAAAGAAAGAAGAACATGCAGGATTACAATAGGGTCCTGGCAGCTTAGGCTGCCCGGCCCCTAATTAGCAATTCTAAAAGCAAAGTATAACAAACTATCTACCAATAAAGCCCTAGCAGGATTAATTAGACTGAAGCAGACCTATTACGATCAGGGAGAGAAGGCAGGGAAATTACTCGCATGGCGCATAAAAACAACAAAATGAACGAATAATCACAGATTGTGACTGCTGACGGAGATAAAACATCGAATCCTCAAATAATTAATACACGTTTTGAATCATATTATACACATTTATTCTCATCAGAATGCTTAGTGAATAATGAATCCCTTCAAAAAAATTTTGATCAGTTAACGCTCCCTTCACTTAGTGAGGAAGCTAAAGCTGATTTAGATTCCCCTATCACATCAGCTGAAATTTCTGAAGCAACTGACAAGATGAAAGGGGGGAAGGCCCCTGGCCAGGATGGGCTACCTATAGACATCTATAAAATTTTTAAGAACAAGCTAATATCACCACTATTAGATATGTTTGTAGAAAGCTTTAACTCTGGCAAACTTCCACCATCCTTACGTAGTGCACTTATAATTTTGATACTGAAACCTGGGAAATCAGCAACAAAATGTGATCCCTATCGACCTATTTCATTAATCAATTCTGATGCTAAAATACTTGCTAAAATATTGGCACGTAGGCTTGAAAGATACCTGCCCTTTCTCTCTGATCCAGACCAAAATGGGTTTGTTAAAGGACGTCAAGCTTTCCACTGTGTCCGCAGGGTTCTAAATGTTATTTATGTGAAGACAGAACATCCAGATACAGCAGTACTTTCGTTGGATGCAGAAAAAGCGTTTGATCGAGTTGAGCATCGATACCTCCACGAAGTACTTGCACGTTTTGGCTTTGGTAATTATTTCTCTAATTCTCTAGTTTTGTATAATAACTTGGTTGCGTCAGTATTAACACATAATATTATATCCAAACCTTGTCCCCTTTCACCTCTTCTGTTTGTGATTGCAATTGAGCCCTTGGCTATTGCCATTAGAAGTAATCAGAATATTACAGGCATTAAAATAAATGAGATTGACAACAAAATAGGCTTATTCGCGGATGATATTGTAGTTTTCCTATCCCAGTTAGAACAGTCAGTACATAGCTTGTTTAATACCATTAGCTCTTTCAGTAAGTTTTCGGGATATAAAGTTAATTAAAGCTGCAAGCAGTGTTGAATGGGCCCTCGCACCCCCGCGCCACTTGGGGCCTGCTGCAGCTGCGACCATATCGCCAGAGGTTGACTGGAAGACGAGGTGCTGAATTTTCACCCCCTTTGGACACTGTAGGGAGCAATGCAGTGTCACTTCCTCTCTCTAATAGGTGGCGCTATGACTGTGACTCCAGAGTGTCATGTAGATGTGCTCAGTCTGGGACTTTTATCATACATGGGAAGTTTGGAGCAGATTTGACCGTGAAATCCCATGTTATAGCTATTTTGTGTTTCATGGCGGACATTAAAGTCGACGCCACGCCACGCCTACACTGTTCGATGCTGACCAATTCCTTTAAAAACTTTTGAACACACACTTTCTAGATGGGACAGACCCAGTTTGAAGTCCTTATCCTATAGAAGGAGTTTGTTAAAATGTGATGGCTAGTAATCGCCAAAATTGACTACAAAATTCAAAATGGCTGAGCTCCAGTTTGGTGTAGCCTATGCGTCCAAGAAACTTTTTTGTGTGTCTGGGTGTGATACATGTGCCTACCAATTGTCGTGCATGTTGGTGGAACGTACCGCAGGGGCTGCTGTTTAAAGGGCGTAGTCAAGGCGTTTGGCCACAGCGATCAATGAAAATCATGTGATATATTCAGGGCAGGACCTTTAACATACATGTGCAGTTTCATGGTGATGTGAATGTGTACACAAAAGTTAATGCCATTTAATGTGTTTGTACGAAATGTCAACCTAAGCCGCACTCACAGGGTAAAGCCTTTCAACGAAACGTTACGACTTTCACAAGATAGCATTACCAAGGTGTTCAGGTGTTGCACACCAAATTTGAGTGAGATACGGTCAAGGTGTGCGCAGCAGCACCTCAAAGTCTGAAACATGACATTTCCTGTCACCAGCAGAGGGCGATATGACAATCGCGGAATATTGTCATGCATGTGTGTTCAGAGCGGGACTATTATGAAACTAGTAAGTTTGGTGCAGATCCAACCATGTGTGCCAAAGTTATCACCACTTCTTGTTTCATGGCGAATCATCAAACTTTACTGGAACCTCATGGCCACATCCTTTAACCAAAATGCAATCTTTTAATAACTTTTAATCACAAACTGGTCTGTATGGTACAAACCAATTTTGAAGCCAATGTGATGAATCCTGTTGGAGGAGTTCGTTAAAATTCGACACGTGGAAAACGGCAGAAATGACCACGAAATTCAAAATAGCCGGCTTCCTGTTGGGTTTAGGCTATTGGATGAGGATCCTTTTTTGTGCGTCTGGGCATGATCTATGCGTGTACCGATTTTCGTGCAAATCGGTGAAACGTGCCGGTAATGGAGGCGTTTAAAGGGCGTGGCCAAGTCGTTTTGCCACGCCCACCAACAAAAACCACATGACAGGTAAATTTTCACCAAGACTGACGTGTATGCCAAATTTGGTGAGTTTTTGAGTATGTTTAAGCCCCCAAAAATGCAATTCATTATTTCCTGGTAGTCTGAGCGAAAACAATAGGGTCCTCGCACCGAGGTGCTCAGGCCCTAATGAATCAAAATCTGCTATTCTTTTCCTTAAGCGTTCTGAGAGATTAAATCCTCCAGTTCAAACACCATTCAAAATAGTTAGGGCCTGAGCGATGACAATGTCGTCCGACGAGGACCCTCTTGAAATCACGCTGTTTATTGTTTATTAGGGCCCGAGCACCTCGGTGCGAGGACCCTATTGTTTTCGCTCAGACTACCAGGAAATAATGAATTGCATTTTTGGGGGCTTAAACATACTCAAAAACTCACCAAATTTGGCACACACGTCAGTCTTGGTGAAAATTTACCTGTCATGTGGTTTTTGTTGGTGGGCGTGGCAAAACGACTTGGCCATGCCCTTTAAACGCCGCCATTACTGGCACGTTTCACCGATTTGCACGAAAATCGGTACACGCATAGATCATGCCCAGACGCACAAAAAAGTCTGGGGGACCCTAGAGGCTAAACCCAACAGGAAGTCGGCCATTTTGAATTTCGTGGTCATTTTTGGCGTTTTCCACGTGTCGAATTTTAACGAACTCCTCCAACAGGATTCATCACATTGGCTTCAAAATTGGTTTGTACCATACAGACCAGTTTGTGATTAAAAGTTATTAAAAGATTGCATTTTGGTTAAAGGGTGTGGCCATGAGGTTCCAGTAAAGTTTGATGATTCGCCATGAAACAAGAAATGGTGATAACTTTGGCACACATGGTTGGATCTGCACCAAACTTACTATGTTTCATAATAGTCCCGCTCTGAACACATATGCATGACAATATTCTGCGATTGTCATATCGCCCTCTGCTGGTGACAGGAAATGTCATGTTTCAGACTTTGAGGTGCTGCTGCGCACACCTTGACCGTATCTCACTCAAATTTGGTGTGCAACACCTGAACACCTTGGTAATGCTATCTTGTGAAAGTCGTAACGTTTCGTTGAAAGGCTTCACCCTGTGAGTGCGGCGTAGGTTGACATTTCGTACAAACACATTAAATGGCATTAACTTTTGTGTACACATTCACATCACCATGAAACTGCACATGTATGTTAAAGGTCCTGCCCTGAATATATCACATGATTTTCGTTGATCGCTGTGGCCAAACGCCTTGACTACGCCCTTTAAACAGCAGCCCCTGCGGTACGTTCCACCAACATGCACGACAATTGGTAGGCACATGTATCACACCCAGACGCACAAAAAAGTTTCTTGGACGCATAGGCTACACCAAACTGGAGCTCAGCCATTTTGAATTTTGTAGTCAATTTTGGCGATTACTAGCCATCACATTTTAACAAACTCCTTCTATAGGATAAAGACTTCAAACTGGGTCTGTCCCATCTAGAAAGTGTGTAATCAAAAGTTTTTAAAGGAATTGCTCAGCGTTGAACAGTGTAGGCGTGGCGTGGCGTCGACTTTAATGTCCACCATGAAACACGAAATAGCTACAACATGGGATTTCATGGTCAAATCTGCTCCAAACTTCCCATGTATGATAAAAGTCCCAGACTGAACATATCTACATGACACTCAGGAGTCACAGGAAGAGAGGAAGTGACACTGCATTGCTCCCTACAGTGTCCAAAGGGGGTGAAAATTCAGCACCTCGTCTACCAGTCGACCTCTGGCGATATGCTCGCGGCCGCAGCAGGCCCCAAGTGGCGCGGGGGTGTGAGGGCCCGTTCAACGCTGCTTGCAGCTTTAATTAGGGCCCGAGCGACGACGTAGTCGTCTGACGAGGACCCTCTTGAAATTGCGCTGTTTATTAGGGCCCGAGCACCATCCGGTGCGAGGACCCTATTGAATTTCAAGGAATTATTAGGGCCCAAGCGACGACAACGTCGTCCGACGAGGACCCTCTTGAAATCGCGCTGTTTAATAGGGCCCGAGCACCGTAGGTGCAAGGTCCCATTGTTTTCCCTCAGACCGCCCAAAAAATGAATTGCATTTTTGGGGGCTTAAACATACTCAAAAACTCACCAATTTTGGCACACACGTCAGTCTTGGTGAAAATTTAGGTGTCATGTGGTTTTGGTTGGTGGGTGTGGCAAAATGACTTGGCCACGCCCTTTAAACAGCGCCATTACCTGCACGTTTCACCGATTTGCATGAAAATCGGTACACACGTAGATCATGCCCAGACGCACAAAAAAGCCTGGGGGACCCTATAGGCTAAACCCAACAGGAAGCCAGCCATTTTGAATTCCGTGGTCATTTTTGCCGTTTTCCACGTGTTGTATTTTAACGAACTCCTCCTACAGGATTTATCATAATGACTTCAAAATCACTGGCTACCATCTACACTGCTTTGTGATGTGAAAGTTATTAAAAGATTGCGCTATCGTTGAAGGGCGTATCGGCTTTTTGGTGTCGAAGTTTGACGTTTCGCCATGAAACACGAAATCGCTATAACTTTGGACTACATTGTCCATTCTTCACCAAACTTCGCATGATTCATAATAGTCCCCCCTGAAAACAGCTACATGACAAAATTCCATGTTTGTCATAGCGCTCCCTGCTGGCGACAGGAAATGACATGTTTTACACTGTGAAGTGCTGCTCTCAGCACACTGACCATATCCAGCTCAAATCTGGTCTGAAAGGCCTTAAGACCTTGGCGATGCTATATCATGAAGATTGTGACGTATCGTCAAACGGCGTTGCCCTGACGGCATGGCGAAGGTCAACGTTTCACAGAACGCAGGAAGTGACCCTGGCTTCAGTGTACTTGATCGAATCTGTCTGAAATTTCACATGCTTGTTAATGGTCCGGGTCCGAACATGTGCTATGAGTTCCGTCAATGGGCCTGGCCAAATGGCTTGGCCACGCCTTCTAAACACCGCCATTACCGCCACGTTTCACCAACATGCACGAAAATCGGTACACACATAGATCATGCCCGGACGCACAACAATGTATCCGACAACCCATAGCCTAATCCCAACAGGAAGTCGGCTATTTTAAATTTCGTGGTCATTTTTGGCGTTTTTCACGCGTCGAATTTTAACGAACACCTTCTACGGGATTCATCAGATCGGCTTCAAAATTGGTGTGAACCTTCTAGACTAGTTTGTGATTAAAATTTATCAAAAGATTGCATTTCAGTTAAAGGGTGTTGCCATGAGTTGGCAGTTAATTTTGATGATTCGCCATGAAACAGGAAATGGTTATAACTTTGACATACATGGTCAGATCTGCACCAAACTTAATATGTTTCATAATAGTCCCACCCTGAACACATATGCATGAGAAAATTCCACGATTGTCATAGCACCCCCTCCTAGTGGCAAGAAATGTTATGTTTTAGACTTTGAGGTGCTGCTGTGCACATTTTGACCGTATCTTAGTCAAATTTGGTGTGGAAAACCTTCAGACCTTGCTAATGCTATGTTGTGCAAGTCGTAACGTTTTGTCGATGGGCTTCGCCCTGACAGTGCAACGTAGGTTGACATTTCGTACAAACACATTCATGGCATTAAATTCTGTGTACACGTTCGCATCGCCATGAAACTTCACATGTATGATAATAATCCCAGCCTGAACACATCTACATGAAACTCATGAGTCACAGTCATTGTGCAACCTAGTGGGGAAGTGAGGAAGTAACACACAATTGCTTCCTACTGTGTCAAAAGGGAGTGAAAATTCAGCACCTCATCTATCACTGGGCTTCTGGTGACATGGTCGCGGCCGCAGACGGCTCCGAGTGGCGCGGGGGTGCGAGGGCCCGTTCAACGCTGGTTGCAGCTTTAATTAGGGCCCGAGCGACGACGTAGTCGTCCGACGAGGACCCTCTTGAAATCACGCTGTTTATTAGGGCCCGAGCGACGACGCAGTCATCCGACGAGGACCCTCTTGAAATCGCGCTGTTTATTAGGGCCCGAGCGACGACAACGTCGTCCAACGAGGACCCTCTTGAAATCGCGCTGTTTATTTATTATTCTTTACCCTTTTCAAGCCCCAATTTCACCCCTTTCCCATGCTCAAAAACTCACCAAACTTTGCAAAGTTGTCCGGCCGGATGGAAGGGCGTGGCTGCTAGGGCTCGACAAACTTTGGCGACTGTTTTGGAGCGCGCCGTTTCGCTTCGAACGGCTGTCACGCCCACATACTTCATCGTTACAGCTTCAAATTTGCTGGACATGATGAGGGCGCCGCCCTGAACGTATCCATATATTGACTTTCAACCTAACTCATAGCGCCCCCCAGTGGTAACAGGAAATGACCTGTTTTTACTTTAACATGTACTGATGCCACATAGTTGACCCCATTGACTTCATTCCACTTCTAAAACATGCAGAACAAGTTGGTGAAGCGACATCATGAAGGCCGTGAAGCTACGAGTAATGGCGTCCGTGTGGCAGCGCGGCGACTATCGATCCTTCGCCATGAAATTACGTTTGCCCTTTTGATGTCTTTAATGAAGTCATATCATCATGAAAATTGATAGACAGGTCAAGAATGGCAACCTCTTCTATGTGATAGGGGTGTCGCCCATGGGCGGGGCAAATTGCCTCTATAGCGCCCCCTTGAAATCTTCAAAAACCCCTCTCCATAGGGGTTTTTTTGGAGTAGGAAGATGAAAATTGGTACACATGTGTAAGTTGTCCAGACGAACAAAAAAGTCTTTTGCACCATTGGTCTACTCCAAACAGGAAGTCGGCCATTTTGATTTTTCGTGTCATTTTGGTGTGATTTCCACACGTTGTATTTGAACGAACTCCTCCTAGGGATTTTGTCCAATCCACTTCAAATTCCTTTCACATCATCCAGAGACTATGCTGATCAAAAGTTATTAAAAGCTTTTCTCTGTGTCGATGGGCGTGGCCGCTATGGCGCCGCCATTTTTGATGATGGAAATGACCAGTGTTTACTTTAACATGTACTGATGCCACATAGTTGACCCCATCAACTTCATTCCACTTCTGCAACATCCAGAAAAAGTTGGTGAAGCTACGTCATGAATGCTGTGAAGGTACGAGTAATGGCGTCCGTGTGGCAGCGTGGCGAATATTGATCCTTTGCCATGAAAGTATGTTTGCCGTTTTGATGGCTTTAATGAACTCGTATCATCATGAAAATTGATACACTGGTCAAGGATGGCAACCTCTTACATCTGATAGGGGCATTGCCCATGGGCGGGGCAAAATGCCTCTATAGCGCCCCCTTGAAATTTTCAAAAACCCCTCCCCATAGGGGTTTTTCTGGAGTAGGAAGATGAAAATTGGTACACATGTGTAACTTGTCCAGATGAACAAAAAAGTCTCCTACACCATTGGTCTACTCCAAACAGGAAGTCAGCCATTTTGATTTTCACGTGTCATTTTGGCGTGATTACCACACATTGTATTTTAACAAACTCCTCCTAGGGATTTTGTCCAATCCACTTCAGATTTCTTTCAGATCATCCAGAGACTATGCAGATCAAAAGTTATTAAAAGCTTTTTTCTATGTCGATGGGCGTGGCTGCTATGGCGCCGCAATTTTTGATGATGGAAATGACCAGTGTTTACTTTAACATGTACTGATGCCACATAGTTGACCCTATCAACTTCATTCCACTTCTAAAACATGCAGAACAAGTTGGTGAAGCTATATCATGAAGGTTGTGAAGCTACGAGTAATGACGTCCGTGTGGCGGCGTGGCGAATATTTATCCTTACCACATGTTGTATTTGAACGAACTCCTTCTCCAGGATTAATCAGAACGGCTTCAAAGTCACTGTGTGCCATCTAGACAAGGTTGTGATCAAAAGTTATTAAAAGATTACGCTCTTGTTGAAGGGCGTGGCCGTGAGGTGGCGGTGAAGTTTGATGTCTCGCCATGAAACATTAAATTGTTATAACTTTACCATAAATGCTCCGTTCTTCACCAAACTTCGCATGCTTGATAATAGTCCCGCCCTGAACACGTCTACATGCAGAAATTTTGTAATTGTCATAGCGCCCCCTGCTGGCGACAGGAAATACCATGTTTTAGACTTTGAGGTGCTGCTCTGACCACACTGACCATATTCAACTCAAATTTGATGTTGGTCATGCTATATTGTGAAGACCATGATGTCACATCAAACGCTGCTGCCCTGATGGCGTGGCAGAGGTCGATGTTTCGCCAAAACACAGGAAGTGGACATAACTTCAGTTTACTTGGTCGAATCTTCCTGAATCTTAATATGTTTGTCACTGGTCCCACCCTGAGCATATGATATTAATTTCATAAGTGGGCGTGGCTAAAGAAACTCCTCCTCCACAACTTATCCGATTGACTTCAAAACTGGTGTGTACCATACAGACAAGTGTGTGATCAAATCTGATTCACAGAATTGGACAGCGTTGAACGGTGTGGGTGTGGGTGTGGCGTGGCGTCGACTTTGGATGTCTCGCCATGAAGACCATGATGTCTCATCAAACGCTGCTGCCCTGATGGCACGGCGGAGGTGGATCTTTCGCCAAAACACAGGAAGTGAACATAACTTTAGTTTACTTAGTCGAATCTTCCTGAATCTTAATATGTTTGTTACTGGTCCTGCCCAGAGCATATGATATTAATGTCATAAGTGGGCGTGGCTAAACAAACTCCTCCACAAATGATCCGATTGACTTCAAAACTGGTGTGTACCATACAGACAAGTGTGTGATCAAAAGTTATTCATAGAAAGGGTCAGCGTTGAGTGGTGTGGGTGTGGCGTGGCATCAACTTTGGATGTCTCGCCATGAAACACGAAATTCTTATAACATGGGACTGAATGGTCAAATCTGCTCCAAACTTCACATGTATGCTAAAAGTCCCGACCTGAACACATCTACATGACACTCAGGAGTCAGACTCATTGTGCCACCTAGTGGAGACAGGAAGTGACATCACATTCCTCCTATGATGTCTGAAGGCCGTAAAAATTCAGAGCTTCTTTGACTGGTATGAATCAGGCCACAAGGCCGCAAGCAGCCCAAGTTGTGCGGGGTTGCGAGGGCCCGTTCAATGCTGCTTACAGCTTTAATTAGAGATAATTTCAGTTATCTTGGCATTAGAATTACCCCTAAAATTGACGATTTAGTAGAGACAAATTATAATCCAGTGATAGAGTCAGTTTCTGAATCTATTAATAGATGGTCCATGTTGCCAATCTCCATGATAGCGTGTATCAGTCTACTTCTTCCGAAATTTCTTTACCTCTTTCATTCCATCCCTCTTGGTCCTCCTATTCATTTTCTTTCAAAGATGAAAAGCATGTTCTGTAATTTCATTTGTAACAGACGGGCTAGACTTCGCTTATCTCTGCTTTATCTCCCCTATGATAGAGGAGGCTTGAAACTCCCAAACCTTCAATTATTGGTATTATTGGGCAGCCCAACTCACTACTGCCTCCTGTTGGTTCTCACAAGAAATACCATGGTTCTGGATGAGTATGGAAAGAAATATGACATCCCCTCTACCACTCAATTCATATTTATATTCAGCTAAATTAAAAGAACTAAAGACATTAACACATAATTCCTTTGTTAAAAATACGATTCTGGTATGGTATGAGGTACATAAACATAGAGGTAAAATACCTGTACTATCTCAATTTACACCAATCTGGGGTAACAGTGATTTTACACCTGGTAAACAAGACTTGGGCTTTAAAGTCTGGGCAAACAAAGGCCTGAAAAAAATTGCAGATCTATTTAACAATAACACTCTCATGTTGTTTGAAGATTTGAGATGCAAGTATGACATCCAACCAAAACACTTTTTTAAATACTTGCAGATAAGAAACTATATGTTTAAGATACAGAAATCCTTATCTCTAACCATATGTCGCACATTCAAAAACCTCATATCCACAGATTCCCTGCATAGGGCTGAATCATCTGGGCTTGGCCACGCCCATTTCCACCTATAATTTTTTTTTTTTTTTTTCAGAAAATTGCAAAAACTGGAAACCATACTTTTTCGAACTCCTCCTTGGGGTTTGGTTCGATCAGTGTGAAATTTGGCACGTACACTCTTCAGCTGGACTGGATCTAAAGTTATCAAAAGAATTTTGTTTGGTCAAAATATGCGCAAATTATTAACAAATAAAATTTTCTAGCTAGCTATAAAAACAAACAGTTGCATATCTTGGTCAAAATAAATGCTAACAACACTAAATCTGAGATCCTTGGTTGGCATGTGACTGTGGGGCTAGCAGCCAAATTTGGTTAATGTTGGCCACTAGGGGGCGCTGCAAATATGGGACATTTATATCTCTTAAATGGCAAGACCGATTTTTACGAAATTTGGTGGTTAAGATGCTGGGTCACTCCTGAGGCCATATCTTGAAGTTAATCACGACTGGTCAAAGTGGGCGTGGCTTATTACAAGATAAACAACAAACATTTATTTCAGCTCAAGTATTATGCTGAGGGCTGTGAAATTTACAGGGTATATATAGAATAGGACACAGACCACCTATAGGTGGTTTGCAGTCACATGATTCCGATGACGCGCGAAGTTCAGATGGGGGGCAGGAAGTGAAGAACGGTGACTGGAAATGATGGAAAGTGAGTACTCAAAAGCTCAAAAGTTGAGCCCGCACGTAGCAGGTATTATCAAAAATTAGAAAAACATATCGGATATGATCCATACACACTGAGGAAAAGTGATTTTTCATACTTGTTGTCCGACATTATGAATTACCTCATCCTCCAAGTTCAGTAAAGTTGGAAAGATATTCACAGATTCGGACTTCCAGGATCAATAAGTCTGAGACGAAACGTTGTTCAAACACAAATTATGCCTCTTTCACATCGTAATAACAGACTACTAGCTACAAGAATCAAAATCCGATTTTTTTTTTCTACCAAAACAAGCCGTTCCTCGAGCTGGATGGATAACATAGATCTCTACGGGCAGCCGGCGGCCAGACGAGCGCACAGGGACCATCTGCAAATTTCAATTCCAAGAAAAACGCTGCAAACAAAAATCAATAGCTCCACTATTATACAGTATGACGACTCCAAAATCCCTCCACACATCAACAGTCACCCCATGGTCATACTACAACAGCTGTTTTGGAAAAATACACTTTTGTATAATTTTGGTGATTTTTTATTGTAAATAATAATAAGTATGGAGACTCCAAAATCTGTATACTGTATAACAGTGGAGCTACTGATTTTTGTTTGCAGCGTCTCTCTTGGAATTGAAATTTGCAGACGGTCCCTGCGCACTCGTCTGGCCGCCAGCTGCCCGTAGAGATCAATGTTATCCATCCAGCTCGGAGAACGGCTTGTTTTTGTAAAAAAAAAAAAAAAAAAAATCGGTTTTTGATTCTTGTAGCTAGTAGTCTATGCTATTACGATGTAAAAGAGGCATAATTTGTGTTTGAACAACGCTTCGTCTCAGAGTTATTGATCCTGGAAGTCCGAATCTGTGAATATCTTTCCAACTCTAAGACGGAGGTTTTTAATCAGGTCTGCCGCCGTTTTTTCGGTCAGTTTTTTTTAAATTTCTCCCCTTTGTGGGTTACAACTTTCGGAACTCGAAAGTAGCTCTTTTGATTTTCCCGGTATGACCGGTTTGTACAGCCGTAGACAGCGCAAAACTTGGCCATTTTCCTGTTGTTATCCTGCCGGCAAAACACTTCCTGCCCCCCATCTGCAGTCGTGACGTTCCACGTGACGTCACCTGCAAACCACCTATACCAAAAATTGTGTGTCCACTCCACTAGGTGGCACTGTAACGGACGAAAACGCATTTTGGCCTGTACCTTCCACATTTTAAATCACATCTTCATAAACTTTATATCCACGTGTTCCCTACATAGAGCCTGACATATACCACACCCACTCCTACAGCATATTTCTCTTTGTGAGTCACTACACGTCAAAAACCTACTTTTTCGAACTCCTCCTAAGGTTTAAGCTCCATCTGCACGAAACTTTGCTCTCCAGACTTGCCTGATCAAAAGTTATCAAAAGAATTTTGCTACTCCAAAAACTGCGGTACTTATAACTACGCAATTTTTTCTGCTAGCTAAAAAACACATACTGTTGCATATTTTTGTTAAAGTAAAAGCTATCAACATCAAATTCAATACACTTGTCTCAGACGTCAACCAGAGGCACCGTGCCAAATTTAGCGCAAATTGGCCAATAGTGGGCGCTATAAACACAGAAAAAGCAAGTGACGTGAAAGTTGTTCAGATTTGCACGAAATTTGGCGAGCATGATGTGGAGTCGCTCCCGAGGCCGGCCGTAAAGTTTAATAATGTTTGGTCAAAGTGGGCATGACTTGTTACAACAAACATATTCAGCCTGTCACACTTCCAGTGCTCTTCACATTATAATAAGAGGAATGGAAAGAGAGGGCAGCCTTGTTTGACCCCACATTTGATAGCAAATCTTGGCGATGTGCCTCCTGGTAATGAAATAGAGCAGTTTGCTTTCCGTGGCCTCCGCGAGACCCGGGGGCTGAGGCTTGGACCCCGTTCATAACTGCTTGCAGTTCTAGTTTTTTTTTTTGTTGTTGTTGTTCTTTATTTCTATTTGAAGTGCTTTTCTCTTCTGGACTTTGGACTGTGCTGAATATTGCATTCTTATTGCCCTGTCATATTTAGCTTATTGAAGATTGGCCTTACTGTGATAGTTCTGTTCTGTACCCGTTATTTTTGTAGTGTTGTGATTAGGGCTGGGACGATCACCGATCAAATCATATATTGGCGATTGGAAGGTTGCCAGGCGATTTGCTATTTATCAAGGCGATTTTGAAAAAAAAAACGGCGCTCTACTGTGCATTAAGAGGGTTAGGGTTAGAAAGCAGTTAGAAACTGCGCCAAATGTGCCATTTGGGCATCAGTCACACTGACGTTTGGCACTGTGTTGTTAGTATGTTAGCACCGCTATCTGATTCAAACAGTCAGACAACCTCCTCTACTGTATATTTCTCCCGTTTTCTCCTCATCCGGTGTCTGCTACGCTCTGCTCACAGCGTCTCAAGTGTCAACAAAGCTGCGTCCTGTGCGCGTGTGCCTCAACTCACTGGGGCAGTCCAGGGGACTTTCTCTGCAACCCATTGGCCAATTTTTATGATCGACACCTCTATAAACCAATCAGAGTCAGGGGATTCTATTGCCACCACCCAAATTTACCATAGCAACACCAATGACCATACAGAAGGACCTCAAGCCAGAGATAGTATATTCTAGGAAGATGCGTTACTCCACTCGAAAAAAGCCCTGGCTCTTTATGAAAACAACCAGGACCATCGCGATTCATTTCAGACTACTGAAGAGTCATAGGAGTAGACATAAGCAGTGATTTTTCAAGCTGGAGTATAACTTTAGGCCACAAAACAGCTAAAGTAAGGCATATTTTATGATTCTGTGAAGGTTTTTTTGTGACTATTTGGCGTCTTACTCTCAGAGTTTTTGTCGCACAGTGACGAGTGAGACCTCGTATGAAAACAGAGATCGTACTGATTACGACAAAATCTTACGTCTGGTTTGCTTGAATTTGTGAGAGTAGTAAAAGCATTTCATTGAACGTGGGCTGTTTTCACGTTTTTGTTAAATGCCCATATTATTGCTTGGGGGTTTTAATTGTGTTTCGTTTAGGTGGCAATGCTTGATAGAGGCTTTTAGCTGAGTTTCTCCCCGTCATTTTGGGATGCTACATGTTAGGATTGGTGCTTCCTAGCGTGTCCATAGACCGTCTCCTACGTCACGCATCTGACGCTGCCCCCTGTACAGGGAGCATGACAGCGACTTGAAGTGAGGAGGAGCAACACGTCTCCGGCTTGTCAGTGCAGCGGTGTCGCTCACTTTTGCATGTGATGCAAAACATTAAAAATAACGTCATTATAACAAAAAATATAAAAGTGCGGTGGTTGGCCTAGGCTATAGCCTACATCTTTTAGCCTATTGCATTTAAATTCCTACCGACAGCCTTTGGTAAAAGCAGTGATGGAGGACTGGCGAGGTGTGTTGTGAGCAACAGCACCTGCAGTGCTTGAAGTGCTAGCTTGGGGGATCGGGAGTTTTGTGGCTTCAGCAGGATGATGAAGACGAAGGTACGCAAATAAATTGGTTGTCTGAACATTTTTCAGGGACACACATTTGTTGCATATTTTGCAGATAGGCTTTGTTGTGTCCGTCGGCTCACCTCTGGCATCTGGGATAAACCCAAAAAACTCTCAAATTGGAGATGTGGCGTTTTTCTTTGCCACCAAAGCCACAGCGGTGTCAGTGTTGGCAGCCATGCTGACTGGTAGCATCAACATAAGACACGTGCCATGGACACGTGCTGCCCCTTCCCCCTTGCCAATTTAATCGTGTATTGGCAATCTAGAGCAATGACAATCTACAATTTGAAATTTAGAGGCAATCGCACAGCCCTAGTTGTGATAATTTTCTCTGAAAATTAATAAACACACTGGTTGAAAAAAAAAACATTGATTTGAATGCATTATTTTTTGAGCAGTGTGGGTTTATTAAAAATATGCCACCTTTTATCCTTCATGCAAAAAATGCTCAGTTCCTAAAAAGTGCTATAAAAATATTACAGATTAATATTTTTTTTCACCTTCAAAGCATTAAATCTTTTGACCAACTTCAGTTCTGATCATAACTATTAAATTTACATGTATTTCTTAAATAATTTTAACACTTTAATGCCATTTCAGGAATACAAAACCTTTATTTACTTATTTATTTACAAAAACAAAACATGAAACAATTTGTGTGTGTGTGTGTGTGTATGTGCGCGCGTCAGTGAGAGAGTTCACTCAGTGGAGCAGGAGCTGCAGATCGCTGTCATGTGTACTTTGCACGCATACTTGCTGCACTTGGCACACTGGGTCCAGACCTTTCTCTGTCCCATGCAAAATGTGCACTACCTGCACCTCTTCGAGGGCCCGGCCTCTGCTGCTGGCTCTTCCCTTTCCTCTCTTTCTTTTTCCTGGACGTATTTCACCAGTGTGGCTGCTGCTGGTGTACGGGGCATGCGGCATCTTCGGGCCATCACTGGGGCAACTAGAGATTTCCCCAACTCCTCAAGAAAGAGGCGCCTCCAAAAAAGTTTCCCCTGGTTCCAGCTGGGATCCACCGCCATAAACAGGACAAATGTGTTTAGGATGTTGCAGAAGAGGGTCTGTGGCCACCTGCAGGACGACAGCTGTAGGTGCTGACAACCTTCAGAAGAAAAAGAAATTACCAAAGAAGAAAATTAATAATTTAATACAAATATTCTTCCCTAACACAAATATAGACCATCTGTCATTCATTATATAAATATAAAAAATATGGCTATGTCAGAAAATTATTTATATTGAGTAACAACAAAATAAATTTGCAAATAATTGATGTGTAATGGCACATACCTTATCCAGGTTGTCGACTGCACCTTTGCAGTGGTTGTAGTCAGTCACAATCTTAGGCTTCTTCTTTGGTGCCTCCTCTACTGCTGCCTCCCTGTGCTTTGTACTGAGAAGCAAGACATTCCTCCCTCTCTTTGGCATGTAAGACACAGCTGTTTGGGTGCGAGTGAAGGCGAAGACTGAGGACAGCGGTTCTCTCAGCTGAGTCTGCAGTAGCTGTGGGGGGAGTTCTGGCTTGTTTTTTCGCAAGGTGCCCACCAGGGCCATTCTCCTCTTCTGTAGCCATTCCGTATAAAGTTATCCACTGTGACAGTGTGGCCGTCAAGTCCCTCTGTCAACTGAAGAACCACCCGCATCCCCTGGTTAACCTCTTTCTCTGCTCCTGGAGACCTCCCGGTATACAGCTGCATTCTCCAGGCATATGAGGTCTCCACATCACAGAGTACCGACACTTTCAACCCATACTTGGCAGGTTTGCTTGGGATGTATTGTCCTAATGAACAGCGTCCATCGCGGCCTGGATTGAAAAGGAGAGGGAGCGAATGCTCCACAAATCCCGGATGGCAGCCATCTTGTCGCTCCGTTGATGTGCTGGTCTTTTCAGGCAGTCGTCGAAGCTGAGGGCCGAGCTGATTTGCTGGAACCTCTTCTGGGACATGGTGGCACGAAATATTGATCTTCCTGTGTCCTCATCCCAGAGGCTCCATGTCGCCTCATCCCGGGATCTGTAGACACCAGCTAGGATTAGCAACCCAATAAATGCCCACAGCTCCTCCTCATCTACATCTCTCCATTCTGCTTCCGTTCGTTTCCCCTGCAGATTAGTGTACTTGAGGATAAGATGAATCCTTTCTTCAGTAATGAAGAGGTCAAAGGATGTCTTTGGGCTGCTAATCCTGGCTGTGGCATAACGTGTGGGCCCTGGGGTCAGAATTGGGGGCGGCACATACCGCAGTGTTTCTTCAGCGGTTGGCGCCCAGATCACCTTCCCATTTTTGGATCTCCAAGCAGCAGCCTCCTCCTCCTCCTCCTCCTCCGTGTCCTCACTTGAGCTGGAACTGGAAGACCCATCTGGATGAATTTCAGGTGAAGCCTCCCCTGATGTGTCCTCAGAGCCTGTGTCTGGGGCAGACATCTCCTCCTCATCCTCAGACGCCTGCAGGACAGCAGCCAGAGCCTCCTCTAACACGAAGTGTCTCTTCATTGTCACCGAAGAAATGACCAGCCAAGCAAGCTATGTGCAGTTTTAGATTTGTAGACACAGCACCTGAATAAACATGCTGCACTGTAAACCAAAAAAAAAAAAAAAAGCTTGGTCCTTGATTGGTCAAAAAAACAAACAAACAAACAAACAAAAAAAAAAAAACTTTGCCAGACAAAAAAAGCCAGAGTGCTCCTCCTTAGATTCTGTGACCTTTTGTCTTTTGACTTTGATTGATCTGTACAAGTACTGTAGTGTGTATGGGGGCTTTGAACAGGTGTGGTGTGTGTGTGTGGGGGGGGGGGGGTTTGCACGGGGATGTGCAAAATGTGATGAGCAAAAAAGACTTTCTATCTCCCTGTACACAAACACACTCATACACACACACTCATAAAATAACTTCTCAATACACACATTCATACCACACTTTTACATCAATACCAACACATTCAGACCATTTTAGTTGCAATCATGTATTCTGTTGCCAAGCAATAGTCACAAATGCAGCAGAAATAGGCTTCACTGAAACAGCATATAATGGAGCCCTCAGCCATATAGTGGAAAATGATGTCATATGATGAATAATTAAAAAAAACCTAATTTTTCAAGCCAAAAGCTTAGATTGAAAAGGTAGTCATATGTTAAACATTATTTTCTGGTTAAATTAGAGTAGGGTCAAAAAGCGATGTTTTAATGGGAGTTAATAGTGCAAAAAATGTCTGAAGGGTAAACGGTGGAACTTTTTTTTTTACACAGTATATTATTGTTCTATAATTACATTCAAGGTTAGAATTTTAAAATTTGATTAAAAACTGATATCCTTGCAAAATTTTGTCCCATTACCATTAATACTGGCAAAATTATTGAGTATTGTTAGATGAAAAATGCAAAAAATGTACCTAGGGGTGCACAAGAGTTAAGGGATAGTTTGGATTATTTGATGTGGGATTGTATGAGGTACTTAATCGTAATCAATGTATTACCTACAGTAGATGGCAGTCAGGACCCCTAGTGTAGGTCAGGACTCCAGGTTGGGAACCAGTGATATAGAGTACAATAATGTCTATATATATAATATAAAGCTTGTATATTGTAGTAGTAGTAGATCAACCAAGAGTTATTAGCCTGGAACTAAGCCAACCAATAACCAACACACCTGAAGAACAACACAGCACAGGCTTAACAGGAGTTGGGAGTAAGATAGAAGATTTGGAGAAACAGAAACCCCTTTGACTGAATGCTGCTGTTGATAATGTATTAGACATCAGTGGTTAAAAAGTAACTAATACTCTGAGTTGTTTTAGAGAAGAGTACTTTGTACTTTTACTTAAGTACTTTTCCGACACATGGGGCCCTATCTTACACCCAGCACAAAGCCGTTGCGCCATTGGCGCAAGTGTTTTTGATATCTTGCACCAGCGCAAGTGCCATTTTTGCCATGTCTGCAAGATAGCAAATGCACTTACACCTGGCCTGTGTGGCTGTGGGCGGGAGGTCTAAACATGAAGGCAAAATGAAGGCGTGGCCCGGCACGTTTGCTATCTTGTGCTCGGCCCACTGGAGTAAAAACCACTTGCGCTTTAGACGAGCTAAAACCTGGTTGAAGCAAAAAGTCTGTGGTCTTTCAGCACAAGATAGCACCCAGCATGTTTGGCTGAAACACACACACATCTTCACAATCACAAAATACCTTCATTTATGTTATTCTTTTCCTCACATGGGAGTGTGGATTAGTAAAGTGTCATTTGAACATACTTTTGTACGTCTCCACAATCACAGAACACCTTTCATTAATGTTAAATAGCCGTGCGTACATGTGTGTCTTAAAAGATAAACTCACTAACAAGGAAAAAGAAGTTTTTAATATGATATAAAGCCTAATAAATCTAAAAAAGACCCACAAACTGCGCATGGGATGCGATCACAGCTGTCAGATCGTCTTCATCAGATGAGTCAGCATGACAGCTGGAGCAGCTGTAGTGTTTGTGTCTGCCTGTTTATTGTGATCCAGAAAAACAAGAATTAAACAGTTATGAACTATAACATACAAAATGTACAAGACACTATATTTGACTGCATGGCACGACCCTGAAAAAGGTATGTGTGCTTCTGTCAGAGCTGGTTGGATATATCCGTGCATAATTTTGTGCACTTCAAACTTCAGAAACTCTTTCTGAAGAGTTTCTTTCTGAAGAGTTTCTGAGGAGCCAGGATGGGGAAGAGAGATGAGAGGAGAAGAAGGAGCAGCACGGACACCCACGTAACTGCTCCTCCACCTGACTCAGGTGGGCCAGCGGAAACAGGCAGCTGTTTTGGAGGCGTCCTGCTGTCTCCATATATTGCGCGCTCTCGTGCTTTCACTTCTGGAACCAGAAGATCTGTCTCCTTGCTTTAAATATCTTTTCTCTTTGTTTCCTCCTGGTAAATCCGCCATCATGCTGCCACTGCTTGCGCTGCTGGTGCACCTGCCTCTTAAAGGTGATGAGAACTGACTTTCTGATTGGTTTATTGCATGTTTGGCCTCCAAACTGGGGGCGTGTTGACCACCACTCACTGTAGATAATACACTGAATATTGATAAGTACCTCATACAACCACACTTCAAATAATATGAACTATCACTCTAAATTGCAGACAGTGTCCCAGTTGTTCCAACAAGTTCCGTGATACTCAGTCTACAGTAGAGGTATGCAACATGTGACCAAAAAACATAAAACCTACTCTTCATAGCACAGTATATCCAGATAATAATAATGATAATAATAATAATAATAATAATAATAATAGTAAATTTTATTTGAAGGCGCCTTTCTCGGCACTCAAGGACACCATACAGAGATACACAAAATCCATTTAAAAAGAAACAACAATAAAATAAATAAAATCAATAGAATAGACAGAGCAATAGGTATCAGATGGAATAGGCTGTCTTAAACAGATGTGTTTTGAGTTGTGATTTGAAATGGGGGAGTGAATCGATGCTTCTGAGTTGGGATGGGAATGAATTCCAGAGACGGGGAGCAGAGCGGCTGAATGCTCTGCAGGTGAGACGGTGGAATTATCAAGAGTGAGAGAAAAGCTGTCGGTTTTGGATAAGGTGGATTTGGTGCCAATGAGGGGAACCTCGGTTTTGCTACTGTTTAATTTAAGGAAGTTTAGGGTGAACCAGGTTTTTATTTCAGAGATGCAATCAGTGAGGGAGGTGGGCGGAAGAGTGGATGAGGGTTTAGTGGTGAGGTAGAGCTGGGTGTCATCAGCATAACAGTGGAAGTGAATGTTAAATTTGTGGAAGACATTGCCGAAGGGAAGGAGGTAGATGATGAAGAGGAAGTGACGGAGGAGGGGATGGATTTGAAGGACTTGAGTTGAATGAACTGAGTGGGGCCAGAGAGGTAAGATGTGAACCAGTCTAAAGGAGTGTGGGTAATGCCAATGGAAGATAGCCTGTTGAGGAGGATGGAGTGACAGATGGTATCAAAGGCTGCACTCAGGTCAAGAAGGATGAGGATGGTGAGGAATCCAGAATCAGCTGCCATGAGGAGATCATTGGTGATTTTGTTGAGTGCTGTTTCAGTGCTATGGAGTGGGCAGAAACCAGACTGGAACTGTTCATACAGGTTATTGTGGGATAGGTGAGAATAGAGTTGGGAGGCAACTGTTTTTTCAAGGATTTTGGAGATGAAGGGTAGATTGGACATAGGACGGAAGCTGTTGAAGTTGAAGGGGTCAGTGCCAGGTTTTTTCAAAACTGGGGTAATGGCAGCAGTTTTGAAGAATGTAGGGACAGTTCCAGTGGTGAGAGAGGAGTGGATGATGGCAGAAATGAGGGAGACCAGAGAGGGGAGACAGGCTTTAACAAATTGTGTGGGGAGGGGGTCCAGTTGACAAGTGGATGGCTTGGATTTTCGGACGAGGTCTGTGATTTCTGAGAGAGTGGGGAGCTGGAAGGAGAAGAATGAGTGTGTGGATGGGTGAGAGTCGGCTGAGATGCTGAGGTGAGGGATTTATCCAAGGTGCTGGTGGATGTTTTTGATTTTTTCAGTGAAAAAGGACATAATGGAGTTGCAGAAGGAGGTTGTGTACAAATGAGGGGGGAGAGAGTCCTGGGGTTGGGTGATGTTGTTAAGTAGGGAGAACAGTGACTTGGAGTTTCCCTTATTGGCAGTGATTATACTGGAGTAGTAGTGAGTTTTGGTGCTGGCAATGGAGTCCTTATAAAGTAAGATGTGGTTATTGTACATTTCTTTCTGAATAGTGAGACCAGTTTTTCTGTGAAGTCATTCAAGTTGCCGACCTTGGGCTTTCATGAAACGAAGATCGGGGTGAACCAAGGGGCGGAGACGGAGAAAGAAACAGATCTGTTTTTTAACGGAGCAAGAGAATTAAGAATATTATGGAGACCGTTGTTGTAATGAGAAACCAGATAGGTTGTGGATGTCAGGGAGGCAGGAGGAGTGGATACTTGAAGTGAGAGTGGCAGGGTTAATGTTCTTTATATTCGGAATGAAATGAGGCGTGGTGTTTCAGAGATGGACAGAGTGAGTTTCAGTGAAAATGAGAGGAGAAAGTGGTCAGTTATGGGGAGTTCATGCGCTGTAAGGTCAAGAGGGGTGACACCAGAGCAGCAGATTAGGTCCAGAATATGTCCTTTGGAGTGTGTGGGAATAGTGGTATATTGCTGACATCTAAAACTCTCTAGACAGGTTGTGAAGTCTTTGGTGAGAGGCAGATTGATATTGTCCATGTGGATATTGAAATCACCCAGCAGTATTATGTTTGGTGAGAGAGAGGATAGGTGGGTGAGGAAAGTCAAGTCAAGTCAAGTCAAATTTTATTTATATAGCGCCAATTCACAACAAAGTTGTCTCAAGACACTTTACATATAGAGTAGGTCTAGACCACACTCAATAATTAATTA
Source organism: Lutjanus argentimaculatus (assembly GCA_034769285.1). NCBI lineage: Eukaryota > Metazoa > Chordata > Actinopteri > Lutjaniformes > Lutjanidae > Lutjanus > Lutjanus argentimaculatus. The sequence continues at coordinate 2,132,699 of JAWZSL010000057.1, read as the reverse complement.
TATTTACATCCAACAGTTGAAACAATTCCCCCATGAGCAAGCACTTTGGCGACAGCGGCGAGGAAAAACTTCCTTTTAACAGGCAGAAACCTCGGACAGATCCATGACTCATGGTGGGCGGTGATCTGACGGCACCAGTCGGGTTCAGAGGAAAAGAGGAGAAGGGGAAGAAAGAGGGGAGGTGGGAGGGGTGGAAGAGAGAAAGAAAAGAAGAGGGGCAGAGAGAACAGTAGTAACAGATCATCAATAGTAAAACTGTGTAGAGAATAGTAGTACATATAAATATGTAAGCTGTATGTAAATAATAATACTAATACTAGTTGTTACAATAATACTCATAATAATAATAATGATAATAGTAACAACAACAATGTGATAAATGTTTGATTGATTAGGTGAGTTATAATAGTCCACAGTAGAAGGTGCAGCAGTGATCAGCGATCCATGTGTGGCCACAGTCCATGGGAATCTGCAGGATGACAAAGCAGAAAGACTCCGGGGAAGGAATCAAGTCAGCAACAGGCATTCATGGAACATAAACATCTGGGGAGAGAGATGAGGAAAGAGAAGAGCTCAGTGTGCCTTGGAGTCCCCCAGCAGCCTAAACCCATAGCAGCATAACTAGAGGCTGGTCAGGGCAAACCTGAGCCAGCCCTAACTATAAGCTTTATCAAAAAGGAAGGTTTTAAGTCTACTCTTAAATGTAGAGCTGGTGTCTGCCTCCCGAACAGAAACTGGAAGATGGTTCCACAGGAGAGGAGCTTGATAACTGAAAGCTCTGGCTCCCAGTCTACTTTTGGAGATCTTTGGGACCACCAGTAAGTCTGCATATTGAGACCTAAGTGTTCTAGTGGGATGGTAGGGTACTACAAGCTCTTTAAGATATGATGGTGCCTGATCATTAAGCGCTTTGTATGTAAGGAGAAGGATTTTGAGTTCTATTCTAGATTTTACAGGTAGCCAGTGCAGTGAAGCTGATACAGGAGTAATATGCTCTCTTAGCATAGAGAGCATAGTTCCTGTTAGTATACGTGCCACAGCATTTTGAATCAACTGCAGACTCTTTAAAGACTTATTGCAAGCAGCAAAGTCATTTAAAAAGTTACTATTCAGTTTAGGGGGGCGGTAGACAGTAGCAATGATGGTTGGAGTGGGACCAGACAACTCGCAGACAGTAGATTCAAATGAGCTGAAGACGGGCACAGACACCAGGGAGACTTTCCACTTCTGGTGGTGAATTATCGCGAGACCTCCTCCCCGACCGGAGCCACGGGGTTAACAGATGTAAACAAACCCACTAGGAGTGGATTCGTTCAGCTGAGAGAAGTCGTTGGGCTGTTGCCATGTCTCGGTTAAACAAAGAAAGACTAGCTTACGGTCAGTGATGAGGTCCTGGATGAGATGTCCCTTGCTTGTCAGTGAGCGGATGTTGAGCAGAGTGAAGTTGAGTGAAGTCTTGTTGCAGCTGGTGGTGGTGCTAGCCGACCGAGCTAGGCGGGCTAACACGCTGTGGTCGACTGCCCGGCTGGTGGAGCGAGGAGGGCGTCAAGAGCTGGACCAGATGGACTTTATTGCTGTTGAGCTGTTGTGGTGGAAATTCCGGGGGACCATTGGTAGATGTATCTCCAGCGGGGCTGGAAGGTGATGTCCGGGTGAAGGTGGAGTGCCTCTGGCGCAGGTCCAGGCAGGTGAGAGCGCAGCCGGAGCAGGTCAGTGGCAGAGTACTGAATATTGTGGATGAGGACTCAGGCAGTGTCGACGGTCAGAAAAACCCCAGGTGAGGCTCAAGCCGGGAGAGGACAGGTGAGCTAACAGTGAGGACTGACACAGACAATAGTGCCGGCAGATCGTGGAAGTATTCCAAATGAAGGAAATCACATGGTCTGATTAGGTCATAAAACCATAAAATAAGTCTGGAGGATTAAAAGTTAAAAGTTACTAGCGAGCAGCGGCAGCAAGTTGCGCCAGCGTTCACTCGTCGGCCATTACCGAATGATGTGATGATGGTGAAAATCGAATGTTAGTTAGTTAAGAACTACAAGCCAGGCTAAACACAATTACAACTGCCTAAAACTGAAGGTCTGCCAGATATGTTATGGAGCTTGAAGCTGCTGCTAGAGAAATCAGAATCAGAATCAGAAATACTTTATTGATCCTTGAGGGGAAATAGTTAACGTTACTGGTGCTCCTTACAAGAGTAGAAGGAAAATCTTATAGTGCGATTAGAAGTGAAAATGGAAAAATATAACAAGATTGTTGGAGCTATTTCATAAATTTGATTACTGTAAAATATTTTTGGATTCATTTGTATTTTTTGTTGTCGTCACTAGGGGTACTAAGCACCAAAACAGGTAGTAGGCATATAGGTAGGTAGGTGGGTAAGGTCAGGGCACGCACCAGGAAGGGATACGGTTTTTTACCAGAGCAAGAGAGAGGCAGCATGTGAGAACATGTACTATGTTTGCTGTTGACTTGGAAATAAAACCTGTTAAACGTGGATCTCGCCTGGACATTGAACTTCTTAATTGCCTGAGTAGAACCCAACTGACTGGTGCATCAGTGGCCTTTGTTGTAAGTTTTGAATTTTTTGAAGAGACTCTTTTGCAACAAATAGCCACTACACAAAGTAAAAAAAACACCCGTTTTTGGAACAAAATAAGGACTCGCTCTGGATAAAGGATCTTTGAATCGAGAAAAAGGAACAAGGAGCTTTTTCGGGACATCGGACGTCGATTCGTGGATTTCATGTGGATGCCGCTTTGTTGGACGGATGCTTTCAAAGGCCAGCCACATCGACACGCCAAACAAATCACCGGTAAGCCTCGCAACATCAAGTTCAGCCGAGCCAAAGCAGGAGAGCACGTCACAACAAGGAAACACCGCACAGAAATGGTACGTCCATTGGACAAACATTGACTGTAAAAGCTGTATTGGAAAACAGCGGAACTATTGGAGTTGACTGTCATGTTTCACTGCTCAGCGTTGTCTTCTGGTGGTGTGTATTGTGTTGGCCATCTAGGCTGACTGTTTGAATTTGCCGCTAAGGTGTTGTGGATTTCTGACATGTCACATTATGTGTGTCGTGCTGGTTGTTTGATCCCGTTGTGCAGTAATATGGTGCAGGCTGAATGATACATTGTTTCAGTTCAATCCTGCATGTGATTGTTTTTGGTTATGCTGCAGTGTTGGTCGCGTGTGTTAAAGGTGAAGCGCACAAAAAGTCTGACATCATTGATGATACGCCAGAGGGTGACAAATCTGTGCCATCTGAAAAAAGAGTGGTCAAATACACTGCCAAGGGTCTGGTATACCAAATAGAGAAGATCCAAGCAGAAAGAAGAGCAAAATGCAAGCAAGCAAGTAAATCAAATCAAATCAAATAAAATAAAATTTTATTTATATGGCACTTTTCATACACGGTGGTAACACAAAGTGCCTCACAGAGGCTAAAAACAACAAAGAAAACCCCGAGACCGAAGACCCACCCCTCCCACCCTCACATGAATACACAAAACACACGCATATATATATATATGTCTATATATATATATATATATATATGTATATATATATATATATATATATATATATATATATATACACCCACTCACACAAGCACACACATACATGGGCACACGCACACCCACACACATCCCCACACACACTGACTAATACTAGAGAGACATGGCTGGGCACCGAGACATAAGGTGAGGTCAAAGCCACATGTGGGGGCCATCCACACCGAGAGGGACCACGGCCTGTGACCACCGGGAGCACCACCACAGAGACCACTCCGGCCCGGGCAGACGGGAGGCCCCACACCAAGGTGCGGAGCCCACCAGCCACCCGGGCCAGTGCCCTCCATGGGACGGCACCCCCACCGGTAGGCCAGACATCGCTCCCGGTGTGGCAGACCCCCACGAGGAAACACTGGAGCTAAAACTGAAGAAAAAACATAAAAACAAGAGTATGGTAAAATAAGGTAAGCAGTATACAAAATCAATAAAATTAGTAAGATATTCCAAAGTAAACCTTAAATAATCAAAAAATAAATAAATGAATAAAAGAGATGAATTAAAAGCTTGCTAAAGTAAAATAATTAAGATAAACTAAAATAGCAGAAGATCAGTTAAAAGCCAGATTAAAAAGGTGAGTCTTAAGCCTCTTCTTAAAAACATCAACAGTCTCTGCGGCCCTGAGGTTCTGCGGCAGGCTGTTCCACAGTCGGGGACCATAATAACTGAAAGCCGCCTCCCTGTGTGTCCTCGTCAGCACTCGTGCGGCTGAGTTCTGTAACAATTGAAGATTATAGATGCTCTTTTTGGGAAGACCAGAGAGCAGGGCATTACAATAGTCTAGCCGACAGGAGATAAAAGCATGCATTAGCACCTCTGTACTGGCCTGAGAAAGAAACGGGCAGACTCTGGCTATATTCTTCAGGTGGTAAAAACCTACCTTTGTTGTGTTTTTAATATGTAGAATAAAACTGAGCTCAGAGTCAAAAATCACGCACAGATTTTTTACAGATTGTGATGGTTTAAAATTTAGTAATTTAGTTAAAAGTCTCTCTCTCTGGCCTTCAGGACCAATGACTAAAACCTCTGTTTTGTCCTGGTTGAGCTGCAGGAAATTCTCTGCCATCCATGATTTTATATCTAAAATGCAGTTAAAAAGGGCATTAATTGGCCCTGTGTCATCAGGAGACATGGCGATATACAGTTGTGTATCATCAGCATAGCTGTGAAAACTGATGCCGTGCCTCCTGATGACATCCCCCAGGGGAAGCATATAGAGATTAAAAAGAGTTGGGCCTAAAATTGACCCCTGGGGAACCCCACACTTAATCTTATGTGTTCTTGAGGAACAAGTATCCATATTTACAAAGAAGCCTCGGTCTGTGAGATAAGAGGTGAACCAGTTTAAAACGGTGCCAGAGAGTCGACCAGGTTCCTCAGTCTGTTTAGTAAAATGTGATGGTCTACTGTGTCGAAAGCGGCGGTTAGATCCAGTAGTACCAAGACTGTGAGTTTATGGTTATCTAAGTTTAACCTGGTGTCATTTAAAATCTTTAAAAAGGGCCGTCTCTGTGCTGTGGTTCATCCTAAAACCAGACTGATACTTCTCCAAAGCATTATTTGTATTTAAAAAATAATTTATTTGGATAAAGACCAGTTTTTCTAAAATTTTACTTAAAAATGGTAAGTTGGATACAAGCCGATTATTATTAAGAATGGTGGGGTCTAAGTTGAAATGAGAAGTTCTTGCTTGTTTGACTGTGTTATTGTAGGTTTTGAGGTGTTGACGAAATATTTCATTGTGAACTGTCAACTTGGATTTTCTCCACCTCCTCTCAGCACTCCTGCAGGTTCTTTTCAGTTTTTTAATTTCTTAATTTCTCCACGGTGGTGTAGATCTTGTTTTTACTGTTTTTGTTAAAGGTGGAGCCACTGAGTCCAGTGTTGACTTCAGTTTGTTGTTAAAATCATCAACGATAAATCACACGGTGCTGGTAAAATCTCTGCAGGAGTGCTCTGTAAAATCTGGATAAAATTTGCAGCCACTTCAGGAGTTAGGTGGCGTTTCCTCACCGTTCTCACAGGGGCCCCCCGCTGGTTAAAACTGGTGATGTTAAAAAACACACAAAAGCAGTGTTGTTTTCGTTAACGATGACGATGACGAAATGATTTCGTTAACGCACCTTTTTTTCACGACTAAAACGAGACGGTGACGAGCTAAGCATAACTCTTTGATGTCGAAAATATGACAAGACGTATTTGTTGTTTTCGTTGACGAGACCAGACGAGATGAAAATGTTAGTGGGTTGGATAAAGGACTATCAAAATGCATTGCATTTCCTCCAACTGTGTGTGCAATTTGTCTGCCAAATGCTGAAAATATCAGCAATGCACCTGCATCCTGTCCTTGTTTGGTCACGCCCACCACCAGGCATACACGGGCACAGTGCACACCGGGGCAGCCACACACAGTTCCAATACACGAACACCTTCATGAATATAAAGGCCAAGACGCACTAAAAGCATCAACTGACACACGTCAATTAAAGTTTCTACGGCGCACTGCAGGCTTCGGATTTAAAATTCCAACACCACAGAACCAGCTGTATTTTAGGAAAAGGTTGCTATTTATATGCATCTATTTATTTCTGTAGAATTAATATAAAGAAGAGGACGAGGCAGAGAAGGGGGGTGAGGAAGATGAAGATGAGGATTAATTAATCGGCATGAAGTAATTATGTGTTTAAAAGTACACAAATCGGACTTGGAATAAAAAAAAAAAAAAATCACGCACCACAGAAGTGTACAGTTATATTAGGATTCATGATCATAAAAAGTGTTTATATCAAGTCAGCACATCAGTCCATATTCAAACGCTCTCTCTCTCTCTCTCTCCCTCTCTCCCTCCCTCCCTCCGTCTCTGCTGTGGATCGTTTTTTTTTTTTATTTTACCTGGTTTCAGGTGGAGCCGCAGCTCCATCAGCACTCCCTCCTCAAGTCTGTGAGTTTTTATTTTATTCAGCTCTCCCCAAACACGTATTTCGGGTGCAGAAGTAAAAAGCTCCAAAATCGAAACAAGTTCGAAGTGGGAGCGTCAAGGCACTTTGACGCCCGTCAAGATGCTTTCAGTGCGCGTTCTGCCATTTAGATTAATGGGTGTACTTACATAACGCGAGCGTCAGACGCCTTTAGTGCGTTTTGGCCCTAATATCAATATTTTAATCTGATCTTTGTGAATGCTAACTAATGTGGGAGTGAGTTCTCATATCAAAATTAACTCACATTTGTTTTTATATGGGAGGACTTAATAAAGTATGAGCATTGATTCCACTCACTGTTACCACTTCATCTGCTGTTTTTATGCTTACTGCTGTTTTTGTTGTTGTTTTTAATACCACACTGTAAAGCACTTTGAGTTGCATGTTATGTATGAAAGGTGCTATATAAATAAAATTATTATTATTAGTAGTAGTAGTAGTAGATCAGCAAGTACAGCATGACAGAACTGCATCTTCATGGATGGGAAAGTCTAGGCTAGTGCTATCAAACTGGTAAGGAATCTGGTTATTATACAAAAGTGTTAAGAGAGTTAACTGTTGCTTTATGAATTGCAACACAACTTGTCAAACTCGATTACAATTCCCTATCTCTGTATTGGCCTAATTTAATGTTTTAAAGTCATTATTTTTTCGACTAAAATTAATGACTAAAACTGCACTAAAACCCTTTTAGTTTTCGTCGACTAAAACTAGACCAAAACTATCAAGGATAGAAATGACTAAAATGTGACTAAAACTAATAAGCATTTCGTCCAAAAGACTAAGACTAAAACTAAATCAAAAAAGGCTGCCAAAAACAACACTGCACAAAAGTGGTCAGACACAGCCAGATCCACAACAGAGGACACACCCACGGACAGGCCATAGGTTATGACCAGGTCCAGGATGCGCCCTCTGCTGTGGGTCGGCTGCGCGACATATTGTTTAAAATCCAAACAGTGAAGGAGGTTTAAAAATTCTCTGGACACTGCGTCCGAGGTGTTGTCAATGTGTAGATTAAAATCACCAGTTATTAAAATCCTGTTGTATGTAGTGTGAATGATTGATAAAAGTTCAGAAAATTGGCTGATAAAAGAGGTGGAGTACTGGGGTGGTCTGTAAACTGTTATGCATAGAATAGGAGGGCTGCTGAAGACAAAGGCATGATGCTCAAATGATGAATACTTATTAAAAGAAACTTCATTTGATGACATTGTGGTCCTTGTGATCGAAGCAGTTCCACCTCCTTTCCTGCCACCCCTTGTAGAAAATAAAAAGTTAAAATCTGGTGGACAAGCCTCTGTGAGAACAGCACGTGCATCAGTGCCAAGCCATGTCTCAGTAAGGAGAATGCTATCTAGTTTTCTATCTAAAATTAAATCGTTTACTATAAAAGATTTGTTTAATAGAGAGCGCACGTTCAGCACAGCCATTTTTATGTCCGTGCCGAACGTGCGCTCCTCATGTCTTTTCAAGGGAACGTTAAAAGCACTGCTGCGTCTAGAAGCAGTCTTGGGTTTCTGTCTATGTGAGATGATGGTTTCAATGGAGTGAATGTCCTGTGATTCTGATGGCATATATGGGGGTAGAGATGGAGAGGTATGTATGGTGCAGCGCGTGGGGGGTGAGTGTAGGCGTGAGTGTGAGTGAGGGGCAGAGTGCATGTGCTTTAACTGTGAGTCAGGAGGTGGATGTGGTGCAGGACCGGACAGTCAGGTCAATGTTAACAGATAAAAGCCGAGACCCCTCCTGGTTTGGGTGGAGGCCGTCCCGTTTAAAAAGATGGGGTCTATTTAAAAAGGCAGCAAAATTGTCAACGAAGGGGATACTGTTGCCCAAGCAGTATCCCTTCAGCCACATGTGCAGCTGGCGAAGGTGGCTGGTGATGACGTCACCGTAGCAAGGTGGGGGAAGCGGGCCCGAGATAATTAGCGCTTCCCCGAAGGCTCCAAGTGCTTATTGAATCCAATGAAAATGTCAATGAAGTGCAACGTGAATTGTCCAAATTCATCAAGTCCTATGAGGAAGCAATGAGCATGGATGTTTCTTAACCTTACCATTACCCCAGGATGAAGTTGAGAGACAAAATCAGTGGTTTCAAACACAAATGTCACGTTACTGTGAATTTACAGAAAATGTGAAAAAATGGCTTGTTGATGCAGGTCACCCATATGCACAACCTGATGTTAAAAGCGCTGAACATGATGATGTCTTGAGTGTGGTGGACTCACAGGAAGTTGGACCTGAAGACAGTGTTTCTAATGTCTCACGCTCTAAATCAAGCCATGTTAAGGCCTCATCTCAGTTATCACGTGTCTCTGCAGCATCCTCTGCATGCATCAAGGCTGAAGCTGAAAAGGCAGCTCTTGTGGAATGTGCTGCAGCACTGAAAAAGAGACATTTAATAGAGGCACAACAGGAACAGCTGAGAAAAGAAAAAGAAACACTTAACTGGAAACGGACATGGCAGCTACTAATGCTAAAATCCAGGTATTGGAAGCTAATGCATCAAGGAATGGCTCTAGACTGTCTGATGGAATGTAGTCTTATTTTGAAAAGGCTTCTGCTCAACTAGGGCTTGGCGATATGGCCTAAAATTTATATTGAGGTATAATTTGAAGCATATGTGGTAACAATATATATTGCGATATATTGTTTTCTTCTGTATATATATGTCAAAATGACTTTCTCAGGAAAGGTTAAATCGAAAGCAACTGGACTTGTTCAAAAGTCTTTTCTGAAGACGTTTCGCCTCTCATCCAAGAAGCTTCATCAGTTCATGCCTGTCAGACTAGTCTGAGCTAGTCTAACTAAATGGTGGGAACCCAGGTATTTAACCTCTAGGGATGTGTTCAAATTCATTAGTGCTCTATTCAGTTCTAGCGACAGTCGTTAGGAGTCGTTAGTCCTGGGAGTCACCCGAAACCCGGTTTGAGTGACAGTCATTAGAGTCACATGAATATGAAGCACTGTTGCTTTTGGAGGCCAAGTTGTTGAATCTCCTGGGCAAAGATGAAATAACAGCATTGTACATAGGAAAGAGGTTGTGTCTCAGGCCTCCTCCTCTGTTGAGAGTGGGTTTCTCCATTTTAACATAGATGGCTTCCTTAACTCCTCTCTCAAACCATCTGTCCTCCCTGTCTAGAATGTGGACATTGTTGTCCTCAAAGGAGTGTGCTTTCTCCTTAAGGTGTAAATAGACAGCTGAGTCCAGGCCTGAAGAGTTAGGTCTCCTGTGTTGAGCCATGCGTCTGTTCACTGGTTGTTTGGTTTCTCCTGTGTATAGATCATTGCAGTCCTCGTTGCATTGGACAGCATGCTGTTCAGGTATTAATAATTGTTATTGAGGAAGAAGAACGCCATTTCAATATTAATCAACATTATTATGAACATTAAATAAACTGTGCAGGCTGCGTGCAACTTGACCTTCTCTGCGGCTGCACAGGAGGATGAAATTCCAAGTTCAGCCTGTGATCTGTTACTGTCTGACTGAACAACCTCATGGAAGTGATATTTTACAGTTCTACATATTTTAATCTAATGAAATTCATTTAAAAAAAAGTCAGTTGGTGTTTTCAAAGTCATGATATTGAGCTGAAACAGGTTCCAGACTTTGTTCGCATTCACAGGCTGCTGCTGAGCGGAGCAAATGGCTCGCACCGCACGCACTGTGATGTTCAACATCGTAGGCTTAATAAAGTTAATTATCACTGAAAGTTAAAAAGCAAAACTTTAAAAAAAAAGCTCTCACTCACTTGGTCTAGGGCTTTGTATGCATTCCCTGGAGATTTTGGCGTCTTTCTTAAGTGAGGGGAGCTTTTTGCCACAACCAACCTCTGACGGTAAATCCATCACATGCAGTATTTCACCCCAACGTGTTTTGGATAAAGTATAAATCCAGTTATCTTGAAGCTTCGAGCTTCACCTGGAATTTTATCTGAGATTCTAAAAGTTGCAGCAAACATAAGTCCAGCGGATTTTATCCATTCAGCGCAGCGCACAGTTTGCATCTTCATTGTTTAATATTTTGAAGTATTTCCACACAAAGCTGGTGGCAGACAGCGTGTCATGTGTCTCATTAACATGGTAGAGTCAGAATTATTGCATTAAGTGCATTCATAATCAGACATGCTTGAACTCATGGCGATTTGTGATCGTTAACCAATTAATAAAAGCACCCTGTGTACTCAGCCGGTAGCAAATGGGAGCCAGAAAACCACATTACCCCCAGTGAAAATTAAATCTTAAGAATAATATAGCACATGCTATGATATGATGATGATATAGTAGACAAAAAGTTATATATTATTTATTAATGTAGAGTGTGTTTTAGCAAAGACATGATTATTGAAAAGCTGGTTGTATCTTGGTTAAAATGTTCTAATAAAGGAAAGTTAGAAAATTTTGCAATATCTTGTGTGCTGTAAAGTGGTTTGGAAAAAATGAAATCGGAATCAGCTAAAATCGGTATCGGGCGTCCAAGCACCCTGCAAATCGGAAATCGGGATCGGCCCAAAAAATTGTAATCGGTGCAAGTCTAGTTACTGCTATAAAGGGAAAGGCTAACACAGAATGTATGGTGAAAAATGAAAGTTCCTCCTCCTCCTCTACTCACCAAGGCTGTTTGTTCTGCAAAAAAGTGGTCACTCATTGAACAAGTGCTCACAATTTAAAGGAAAAGTTCACCGTGAAAAGATTAACTTCATTAAGGAGAAGGGAATCTATTTTGGCTGTCTACAAGACGGACACATTAGTAGAGACTGTAGGAGTCGAAATGTAATGTGTGTGGCACCCTGGAATTCTCCATATTGAGCATCAGGATAAAGGGATATCCACAGAACAATCAGAACAGCCAATTAAAACAACAGTAAGCACTGCAACTGCTGCACCCCAGACATGTGGCCACATTGGGGCCGGTTTTGAGGATGACTGCATTTTTTCTATTGTCCCAGTCCAAGTGAAGAGTCAAAAGGGTGACAAGGTTCTGCAAACCTACGCCTTCCTGGCCCCCGGCAGTTGTGGTACATTCTGCACAAATAGTCTGACGCAGCAGTTGAATGTGAATAGACGGAGAACACGCATTCTGTTACGAACAATGGGTCAGGAAAAGACAGTAGACAGTCATGTGATATCAGGTTTGGAAGCGTCTGGATTGGTCAAGGATGACTTCACTGAGTTGCCTGATGTGTTCACCCAAAAATGCATGCCTGTGACTGAGCTGAACATTCCCAAGCAAGAAAATGTTGACCAGTGGCCTTACTTATGAGGTACTGAGTTCTATGAAATTGATTCTGATGTCGACTTGCTGATTGGAACAAAGGCATGAAAGGTGATGGAACCATGGGAGCTGGTTAACAGCCAGGGAGGCGGACCATATGCGGTAAGAACCAAGGTGGGATGGGTTCTTAATGGTCCACTTCGAGGTGGTGATGATTGCAGAAAACAGACTGGCTGTTCTGCTGTAACAACCAACCAAATCTCCATCGCAAAAACTGAGGAAATGCTAATTAATCAATATAACCATGATTTCAGTGAGAAGTCATCGGAGGAACAGGCTGAAATGTCAAGAGAAGACATGAAGTTTCTGAATATTGCAGACAGCTCAGTAGTGCTAAAGGATGGCCATTACTCCCTTGACTTACCTTTCAGACATGAAAATCCCATCTTACCAAACAACTGCTGCATCACTGAACAGCGTCTGATAGCCTGAAGAGGAAGTTTGGAAAGAATAAAAGGTATCAAGATGAATGCTTTTCTGAGTGATGTAATCCAGCAAGGCTATGCTGAGATTGTTCCAGCTGATCAACTGAATCAGAGTGATGGAAAGGTCTGGTATATTCCACATCACAGGGTATACCACCCAAGAAAGGTAAAGTTAAGAGCGGTGTTTGACTGTGGAGCAGTGTATAAAGGTACATCACTAAAATGCCAGCTGTTACCAGGTCCCAGTCTCACAAACTCCCTCATCGGTGTCCTCATCAGATTCCGACAGGACCCTGTTGCAGTGATGGCAGACATCCAGCCGATGTTTCATCAGGTCAGGGTATCAGAAAAGGACCTCAACTTTCTCCGCTTTCTGTGGTGGCCTCAGGGCGATACCAAGCAACCTCCAGTGGAATATCGCATGACCGTTCACCTGTTTGGAGCTGTGTCGTCACTGAGTTGTCCGAATTACACTCTTAGGAAGACCGCAGATGACAACTAGTCTCAGTACTCTGCAGCAGTGGTCAGTACTGTCAACTGTAACTTTTATGTGGATGACTGCTTAAAGGAAGGAAGCAAAACAAATGGTGAAAGACCTGACGTAAAGGAGGCTTCAATCTGTCAAAGTGGATAAGTAACAGCCGTGCAGTTTTGACATCAATCCCAGAGGAAAGCAGAATAAAGGAAGTGAAAGAGCTGGATTTGGATAAAGACAGCCTTCTACTGGAGAGGGCTCTTGGATTCCAGTGGTGTGTGGATACAGACAAGTTTAAGTTCAGAACTACAGCACATGAGTGACCACAGACAAGAAGAAGTATCCTGTCAGTGGTCAGTTCTCTGTATGATCCACTGGGATTTCTTGCCCCTTTCACTCTGTCAGCCAAGTTACTGTTACAGGAATTGTGCAAGAGGAAATATGGTTGGGACGAAACCATTTCACAGCCTTTCTCTCAACAGTGGTTGGAATGGCTACAGGGTCTTGAAAGATTGCAGAGTTTAAAGTGGACCGTTGCTTCAAACCAAAGGACTTTGGAGAACCTATCAGTGCACTGCTACATCATTTACATCAGAACAGTGATAAAAGGCTGCATGTTGCATTCCTCTTTGGAAAGGCCAGAGTTGCACCGCTAAAACAAACTACAATTCCCCAGATGGAACTCATGCTCATACTCGCTGTCCGAGTCGATAACATGCTCCAGAGAGAGTTACAACTCCAGCTGCAAAGATCTACCTTTTGGATGGACAGTACAACAGTCCTAAAATACACCAGCAAGGTAGAGTGGGTGTGAGACATTGTCCAAGATAGACCGTAGCTTAGACAGCATCCTTCTCACTGACACCACCATCAGAGAGTCACGCTCCATTCCCACAACACCACTGGCCTTGTGGATCAGTTTGTTGAGTCTGTTGGCGTCCGCCACCCTCAGCCTGCTGCCCCAGCACGCAACAGCACAAAGGATAGTACTGGCTACCACAGACTCATAGAAGATAGCATAGTCCGTCAGATGTTGAAAGATCACAGTCGCCTCAGAAAATAGAGATGGCTCTGGCCTTCCTGTAGAGAGTTTCAGTGTTCTTAGCTCAGTCCAGCATATTGTCAGTGTGTACTCCCAGATACTTGTAATCCTCCACAATGTCCACACTGGCCCCCCTGGATGGAAACAGGGGTCACTGGTGCCTTTGTCCTCCTCAGATCCACAACCAGTTCCTTTGTCTTTGCCATGTTGAGTTGCAGATGGTTCCGCTCGCACCATGTGACAAAGTTGTCCACAGTAGCCCTGTACTCACCCTCATCACCCTTGTTGATACATCCAACTATGGCATAGTGGAGCAGAAACTTAACACTTAGTTAACAATCTGGCAGTAAACCTACAGTTCAGGTTACAGTGTGTCAATAAACGCTGCAGCTTCTCAACACCAAGAAGTCTCGTCTGTTGTTTCCCAACTGCTGAAACAGTGACGGGGTTAGCCCCGAAGTAAACTAAGCAGGAAAGGCTAGTGTTAATCTAATGCTAATGCTAGCATTGTACCTTTACAATTTCCGCTCTTGTGTAATTATATCCCTTTCAGAAGCTTTTGTAATCCAGCCTTGAAGTGCTTTGTCTTCTTGGAGATGTGCTAAAAGTAGTCCAACACTGAATGTCTTCTATAGTTATTTATTAATTATTCATGTTGAAAACAGTTGTCGTCATAGTCTGCAAGCTGAAAACCAATCAGAGGTTGTGTTCCTGACTTGTGTGTGACAGCGCTGATCCATAAATGTATTAATAGATTGCCCTGATCTCAACATGAGATTAACCCTTCATAATAAAATTTGTGGTGATGATAGTAATAAGCTCAGCCCCACAGAAGGCATCATATGACTTTAATATTGTGGTAATGCAGTTATCATCACAGCTCTAGGCGCGAATTAGCTTGCTTTCACAACAAACCCACTAGACACATACCACAACCTTCCTTAAAGGGAAGGCTTGGCCGTTAACACACATATGCAGTTCATGTGCAGTTGGGTCTGTGGAAATTCAGATTCATTACTGAAGCAAAAGTACTAATACCAACCCCACAATACTCTAGTACATTTGGAAGTAATATAGCTAATTACTTTTGATATCAAGTCACTAGTACAGTAAAATTATTACTTTATAAGGGAATAATGAGTAAAAAGTAACTTTTTACATCTCCTGAGTTACTAGCTCAACAACCCGACAAAACCAACAAAATCAGTGTTGAAAACCTTTCAACATCACTGGCTCATTCACTTGGGAATCCTTATTGTTTTCAGAGGCATGCAGAGTTTCAAATATAAATTCAACTCAACAGCTCAACTATGCAGCCAAGAGCACATGTTGACTCTTTCTATAGACAGAGCTGGTTAAATCTTTTATCACTTACTAGCTTACTATTCTGAGTTAATTGTAACTTTTTCCTGTCTGATGACATGTCAGCTGGTTCAAAACAGTAGAATAAAGTGGAAAGACAAACAACATGAGTGCAAACACTGATCAAATTTAGCACTGACAAGTTGATCAGCTCCAAACATAGAGTGAGTAACATTGTGTATGTATTTTGGAAATGGAGCACAGCGTTTGACCCCACCCTTCTGTTTCCACACACTTTTCTCCTGGTCAGCAGATCTAAACTCAGTAGGCAGCAGAACTGTAGGCTGCTGTCAGCTGATTAGTCTAGCTGATTTGTCTGTTGAAACAATAAATGTGTGATACAAGGACATACAAAGCCAAAGGGTATGGAATTGTACTAAAGTCAGAAACAGGCTTGCAAGGTAGCAACAGGATAGTAGTCTCAATCTAAAAGGACACACTGGTGGGCAGGTCAGTAACAGGCTACAAATTCAGAAACGTGCTAAAAGACAACACCCACCCCAGCCACCCCGCTGTCCTCAGGCAGGAGATACAGAAGTATCTGCTGCTGTGGCACCATACTGAAGCAGTGTTTCCCCTAGCTTTATTGCTTGGGGGGGGGGGGGGGGGGGGGGGTTTGGTGTATGGGTCGAAATGAGTGTGGTTGGGGTGGGATTTGTGTTCAATTTTTTGATTTTTTTTCATTCATTTATTTATCTACAATTTATTTATTTCTTGTACAGCCATGCACAGTATCTTAAGTCTGACAGCCATGCTGGATCAAAGCCAGACTGACGGTGGTGACCCGTTTGCAGCTTCTTACTACGTGTCTCAGTAGGAGGGCTGGAACAGGTGTGTTTAGTACTAGTTGTGGCGACGTTAACCGGGGCAGGGGATTGGCAAGCGCTGTGGTCGGGGCTGGGAGAGATGCTCTCATTTAGGCTAGCACCCACCGTAGAGTTAGCTGTGCTCCCCGCCTCGCCACGTACGGTTCGTTTAAAAAATGCAGAGATTTTTGCCTGGGGGACGAACGTTTGGGGAACCTCCGGTCGTCCATTAATAATTTGTTTGTTTGTTGTTGATTTTTTTTTTTTTTTTTTTTTTTTTACCATAATGTCGGCAACACTCTCTCTCCTCCGCTCTCTGAGTGTGGGTGTGTCTGTACCGGTGTGAGTGCACGTGTGTATGTTGTGAGAGAGGAGCGAGGGGGGAGCCCCTCCCGTCGCAGAGAAGAGAAGAAGTGCATTTTAATGAATGTAATGAAACGATAGCGACGCATTAGACTCTGAAATTGCGCAAATTAGAGTTAGCTTTTTTTATTTGATAAAATGAACGCCTGTTATAGGCCCTTTTGATTAAAGTAAAAATTAAATGATGGAACTTTTTTTAAAATCTATGACTTGAATTTCTGGGTGGGGATCCTGTTGGCAGGGCGGGGGTGTCTGTTGCGGGGGCGGGGCGCCCTCCCAAATAAACTATAGGGGAAACACTGTGAAGAGCAGCTTCTTCCATCAGGCTGTGAGACTGCTTAGTTCATTCTCAGCACTCCTCCACCCATACATGATACAGATGAGAACAGAATTATTAATTTCATTATACTGTGAAATTAAGTTTTTTTCAAAATTTTCCAAAGTGCTCTTTTAACAGAGCAAGGAATTTTCAAAATAGCATTCTAAACATACTAGTTTTCTTCTATTTGCACACAATAACATACACTGCCCAGCCAAAAAAAAAAGTCGCCACCTGGATTTAACTAAGCAAATAGGTACGAGCCTCCTATTGGATAATTACTGCATGGGCGATTATCTTTCAGCTGGCAACAAGTTATTTAACCCCAACTGGTGCAATGAGTTGCTTCTCATTTCCTAAACAACCATGTCGAAAGACACATCCCGTGGTTGTGGAAAAGATGTTAGTCTGTTTGAAAAGGGTCAAATCATTGGCATGCATCAAGCAGAGAAAACATCTAAGGAGATTGCAGAAACTACTAAAATTGGGTTAAGAACTGTCCAACGCGTTATTAAAAACTGGAAGGATAGTGGGGACCCATCGTCTTCGAGGAAGAAATGTGGCCAGAAAAAAATCCTGAATGATCGTGATCGGCGATCACTCAAACGTTTGGTGAGATCAAATCGAAGAAAAACAACAGTAGAACTCAGGGCTATGTTTAATAGTGAAAGTAAGAGCATTTCCACACACACAATGCGAAGGGAACTCAAGGGATTGGGACTGAACAGCTGTGTAGCCTTAATAAAACCACTAATTAGTGAGGCTAACCGGAAAAAAAGGCTTCAGTTTGCTAGGGAGCATAAAGATTGGACTCTGGAGCAATGGAAGAAGGTCATGTGGTCTGATGAGTCCAGATTTACCCTGTTCCAGAGTGATGGGCGCATCGGGGTAAGAAGAGAGGCAGATGAAGTGATGCACCCATCATGCCTAGTGCCTACTGTACAAGCCTGTGGGGGCAGTGCTATGATCTGGGGTTGCTGCAGTTGGTCAGGTCTAGGTTCAGCAACAGTATGTGCTCAAAGAATGAGGTCAGTTGACTACCTGAATATACTGAATGACCAGGTTATTCCATCAATGGATTTTTTCTTCCCTGATGGCACGGGCATATTCCAAGATGACAATGCCAGGATTCATCGGGCTCAAATTGTGAAAGACTGGTTCAGGGAGCATGAGACATCATTTTCACACATGGATTGGCCACCACAGAGTCCAGACCTTAACCCCATTGAGAATCTTTGGGATGTGCTGGAGAAGGCTTTGCGCAGCGGTCAGACTCTACCATCATCAATGCAAGATCTTGGTGAAAAATTAATGCAACACTGGATGGAAATAAATCTTGTAACATTGCAGAATCTTATCGAAACAATGCCACAGTGAATGCGTGCCGTAATCAAACCTAAAAGCAGTCCAACGAAATATTAGAGTGTATGACCTTTTTTTTGGTGGTGACTTTTTTTTTGGCCAGGCAGTGTAATTATTTCAGAAAAAACAAAAATTACCAGGGTCAATATTATTAGCCTCCTTAAGAACTGACCTTTTTATTGAGCCAGGAAATTCAAAGAAAGCCACACAGTACAGAACAAGCCTGGCAGATTTCAAAGACTCTGGAAAGAAAACTAGGGAAAAATGTGTCCAAAGACCCCAGAACAACTGCCAAGACACTAGTGAATTACTTAGCCAAGTCAGGAATTGTAGTTGCAAAGAAGATGATCACTAGAGTCCTGCACAGGAATGAACTGTGAGGTTGCAAACCAAGAAAAACTCCACTTCTGCAGAAGAGACACCTGGAGAAAGATTATGCATACTGGAAGCGTGTCCTTTGGTCAGATGAAACGAAACTAGAACTCTTTGGCCATAGAGACGTTGTTTATGTTTGGAGAAAGAAGGGAGAGGTGTACAACCCAAAGAACACCCTACCCACAGAGAAACACAGTGGTGGGAGTATTATGCTGTGGGGATGCTTCAGTGCATCTGGAACTGGGAAGCTTGTCAAGGTGTAAGGAATCATGAAGAAAGAAGGATATGTGAAGATTTTGAAAGTAAACATCAAGCAGTCAGCAGTAAAACTGGGTCTGGGTTGTTGTTTCATTTTCCAAGACGACAACGACCCAAAACATGCGTAATTCCTAGTGAAGAACTACCTCCAGAAGACCAAAGTGAACATTATTGACTGGCCTGCACAAAGCCCTGACTTGAATCCCATTGAAAATCTGTGGGGTGAACTGAAGACCAAGGTCCATGCCAGAAGACATCAAATCTGGAGGAGCTTGAGAGATTCGCCAAAGAAGAATGGGCTGGGATTCCTCAGGAGACATGTCTGAGACTATAACAGACTGCAGGCTGTTTTCCAGCAAAAAGCATACACAATTGACTATTAGTATCAGGGGGGCTAATAATTTTGACCCTGGTAGTTTTTGTTTTTTGTGAAATAATTTTGTTTGTGTGCAAAGTAAAATATTGTAAGCATCCAAAATAAAACTAGGATGTTTGGAAAAACTGTGTTAAAAATTCCTTGCTCTGTTTAACAGCACTTGGGAAAATTAAATGTTCCTAGGAGGGCTAATAATTTTGTCCTCATCTGTATATGCTGCATCATACAGCATGCAGCAGTCCAGGCCAAGAGATGAACAGAGGCTGCTGGATATTCAACTATAAAGATTGAAAATAACATAGAAATCACATGTGCCACTACTGATGCTGTGCTAACCTTTTGTTTTGTTTGCTTTTGGGTTTTCACACTCCTGGACCATGACTGCTGATCACTTCTGAACTTTTGTCTCTGGTGAGTAACATTTCATTGATTATTGTTCTGAGAGAGAGAGAGAGAGAGAGAGAGAGAGAGAGTGGTGGAGAAATTATGACCAGGGTCCGACGGGCAAGCAAAATCTGCACAGACATGCCCAATCAGGCAAACACAGACTTGGATCATTTTTTTTTATTATCATCATTATGTTTTTCCTCTCTCATTTCTGTTACTATGGAGCCCCGGAATAGCCAGTTACAGTGTGCCGCTGCCTCCATTGGCTGAGCGTCTCTGCTAACAATATCTTTGTCCCCCCTCCCACCTCCTCCTGTCCTCTCAGGTCTCAGCTGGGAGATGTGTGCAAGGGGCGAATTCAGTATGTTATGCATGCTGCGTGCATTCACTACGTCCAGTAGACAAAATAAACTCACAAAGTGTCTAGAAATTACATGTTCCCACAGAACAGGAGGAATACAACTGTACACCTTCTGAATTCAAGTTTCTCTCTTTTACCAAACTAAGACGACCTTAATTGGCTCATAAACTCCTCAGAAAACACACTTAATTCAAACTCAACAGAAAAACATGTAAAACTCATCAAAACTGTCTTTGTTAGTCTGTCCACTCTTCCAACAATCACCAAGTCTAGTTTGGTCAAAATAAATCCTTAATTCACTTTGCGGAAACAGTGAAAAGAGTCCAACTCTGCAGGCTGTTTTCCTCTCACTCGTCACCCAGCTCAGAGCATTCATGGTTGGCTGAGTGGGTGTGTACTGCGCTACTGGATGAGAGCGTGGTGCAGAGCAGAGGCTGTCACTCTACAGACTATTACTTGAGCAGAATAAAATGACAAATATCGTCCTAAAATCAGCCAATAAAAGCAATTGCGATGGATTCAGCCCATCGTTGACAGGCAATATAGTCGTCCAATCGCCCATCCTAGTAACCAGTACTGTTTAATTACTGTGAAATAGCACTTTAGCATTTCACTGATCTGTACAAATTCCCGGTTAAATATAATGCTGAGTTGACTACAAAACTACAAAAAAGAAAGAAGACAAACAGGATCCTCAACAGCACATTAATGACAGATAATGAACATAAATAATATTGTTCATGTTCAAAAGGGGTAAAAGAAAGTTTTTTAAAAATGTTTCTGGTCCTATCCCCTCTGTTCTTTACAATTTCTTTATCTCTTTTATCCCTTCTTTGTTGGCTATAATATAGCTAATAAATACTGCTCTCTAAAGAAAGAAGTGTTCTGTAGTGTTTTATACAGTCAACAGGCAATGGATTTTAGTTAGAAAATAGTTGTGAGCGAAAGTATGCACCACACAGCCAGAAAAAGAACCTCCTAGGTAGGGCAAGTAGGAATTTAGATGGGGCAAGTAGATTTGAGAAGTACTTGTCCTGCAGGGCAAGTAGAAAAAAACCTTAATGTGGGACCCTGATGACTTTTTGTATGACTTTCTAAGACTTCCCCCCCCCACTTGTTCTTAAATTAAAGGAGCAATATGTAATGACTAGGCAACCAAAAATTAGTGCTATAGTCTAAATAGCCAGTTAGAGCCATAGACTGTATATTAAACATGTTGAAATCATGCGATTTTCCCATTGCCAGTAGACCCAATAGCCTTTTTATGTGCGCCAACACTCAGCTCATGTCTGTGCAGGAGAGCAGAAAGAAAGAGGTTTGTAGAAGTGTTGTTCAGCTTTTGCAGCTCCTGTTCCAAAATGAATCTCTGTGGTTTAAAGTTTCTCTCTTGTACAGCTGTTTGTCCGTTCAGTTGTCTGCCTTGCTCACTCTCAGCTGCACAGGAGTTGTGTTAAATTACTGCAGATGAACACGCACATTTCCTTACTTTGCTGCTTCATAATCAGAGCTTGTAGATGACAAAATAACGGAGAAAATGTTAGACTGACATATTTCCAGTACAACATTAGAAAAGTCAATTTTAGAGTTCAACAGTCAGGTAAAAGTCATTTGAAAATCTGCAGGGTAGTGTAGTCATGACTGCAGTCATGTCAGTGTGTATCAACATAAAACAATGTTCATGAAATAAATAAAAAAGTTACAATCAAAGCAAGCTGACAAGCAGATCAGGTGCGTAACACTCTGTGTGACACAGGATCGCCCCTGAGTTGTTTATTCTTCAGCCAGAATAGGAGGTGAGATTTTAACTGTCAGTCTGTGAACAGCAGTCTGCTGCTGGCTAACATTAGCCTGAAGAGCTACAAGTTTGGGTTGCTACAATTTACGGCTGTTCTGCGACATTGTCAGCTGCTCTGTCTCGTTGTAGACTGTCTGTCTTCTCTTTATCCTGTTCTTGGAATGTGTCGCTGATACCAACTTCATGCAAGCATGTGTCTGAGTGTGTGTAGCTGTGATCAGCGCTGTGGTGGGTGTGATATCACAGCCAGGCTGTCTGCTGTGCACATGCACGTGACCATCATGCAGAACACGTGTGTGACAATGAGGGGCACAGAATCGGGTATGTGACGCTGACTGGTCGGTCACCGGTCAAGGCTGGTCACGCTGAAAAAAACGGCCAGTTCTGGTCTCTGGTCAGTCGATTGGTGCATCCCTAGTAAAAGCACTAATACCACACAATACTGCACTACAACTAAAAGTCCTGTATTCAAAACCTTACTTTATTTAAAGTATGTCAGTATTATCAGCTGTTATCAGTACGAAAAGTAAAAGTAACCATTGTGCAGTAAAATGTTCCCTGTCAGTAACTGTACTGGATATAATTCAAAATTGGACTTAAGTACAGTACTTGAGTAAAATTACTTAGTTACATCCCCTACTGGAAATGATAGAAGCTGAATGTGTTGTGTTGGTCTGTTACAAATTTTTAAATAATACTGTTTTATGCAGAAAAGTGGGCAAGATGGCTTAAAGTAGGTACTTTATATAAACCTGTCAAATACATTTAACCACAGAGTCACTGAGAAATTTACATCTTCCAAGGAGAATTTATGTACAAAAAGTAACATTTAAACCACAAGATGGCATTTTTTAATTAATTATTTCTTAAATCTTGTTATTTTCAAATAGGTTTTAGTGTTTTCTTCCATTTTTTTCAAACTTATTGAGGTACCTTTTGCTTACTTCAGTCTTTCAACATATATTGTAAAATAAAATATAATAATTATAAAGGACTTGCACTAATTGAAGTACCTTAACTAAGCAAGTTTCAGGCTAAAATATGTTCATTTAGTTCTGCAAATACAAATAAGGGCCATTTTCATATATTAAAATACACTGGTGCGATACCTTAAGATATTTGCCTGATTTTCACTATAGCCCCTCCTGGCGAAAAATTCACCAGCTGCCACTGGATCTGAGTACTTTTTCCATCACAACAGGTCAGTGATCAGTGTTTCAGCAGACTCTCTGTGGCTCAGTGAAAACAGTGTTTTATTTATTCTATTTTATTCTATTTATTCTATTTTTGGAGCTGTGCACCTCTCTTCGTCATGTCTAGAGGGGAACTCTTGATTTGCAAAACTCTTGAGAGATTTGTGTCTGTTGTTTCTGGTAAAATAGTCAAACTCCTGGGATGTTTTGCGGGTGTAGGGTTCCCTTCTAGACATGACCCTCTCTGTCTCCCTGTCAAACTAATGACAGCAGACTGTGAACAGCATGATGTTACACTCTGCAGTGTTTCCCACACAGAGACTTGACTTGTGCTTTTTATTTTTTTAATCAGTCTGAGAGGTAAATATTTAATCTTCTCTAGCTTTAGAAAGGACATGACATCCCTGAGCCACTGAGTGCTTGAAGGAGCTTTAGTAGTTTAAGTGTGACATTTGTCACAGCTGTTGGTGATAGTGGATAAATTTGTGACAAACAGGCCTTGGAAAAATGAATCCTAAAGAGTACAGTACCTTGAATTGTATGAGAAGAGCTTGTATGGATTATGTTAAGAGCAACATCCCACCAGTTGTTCCCCAGGTTCAACCCTAGTTCACGCTCCCAGTCAGCCTTGACTTTGGTGGCTGATGAAGTGATGATTGTTATAGACCTTTGAGATGAGTGATTTTTGAAGGGTGTCAAAACTGAGAAACTCGTCCCACCATTGATTCAGAGGTGAGGAGGGAAAAGCTGGAAACAAAGATTTAACACAATGTCTAATCTGAAAATAGCAAAACAGATGAGAGGGAGGGAGCTGGAATTTGCTTGATAGATTTTTTAAGTTACTAAAAATACCATCCTTATACAGGTCTTTAAATTTTTTCAAGCCTTTGTCATGCCAAACAGAAAAGGTGGAATCTGTTAAGGCAGGTTGAAATAAATGATTTTTCAGTAAAGGAGCTAAGGTAGATGCAGAAATAGATTTAAAATGCCTCTTGAAGTGGTACCAGATTTTGAGAGTGGAACTTACCACTACATTATTTGTAAAGCCAGAGGGATTGATTGGAATAGAAGAGGTAAGTAGAGCAAGCAAAGATGATGAGACGCATGACTGTGTTTCTAGCCTACGCCACAGGGGATCCATTAATTTAAACCATAAAGAAATTTTGTGGATATGTGTTGCCCAATAATACAGTTAAAAATTCAGGAGAGACAATCCACCACTAAATTTGCACCGTTGTGCCTTTCCACAGCATAAAAAGGAGGAAATATCCTGATCACTGGTTTTAAAAAAATGTTTTGGCTGGAATAGGGGGAGACATTGAAACAAGGGGCTCAATTTAAAGGGGATATTGGTAATCAAGTTGTAAAGCCGGAGCATTGATGGGATAGCATTCACTCTGGGAAATATCGCGATATGGCGGTAAAGATGGGAGAGAGCCTCAGATAGACTGACAAAGGTTCTATTGCTAAAGCAAACAATAGGGGGGATAAGGGACATCCCTGTCGGGTGCCAGGGGACAGTGTGAAAAAACTGGAATGAATGCGAATGGTGGAGTTAAAAGCTGTGGGGCCGTGTAAAGGAGGCGTGTCCATGAAATAAAAACATTTCCCAGCCCAAATTTGCCCAACACAGTAAGCAAGTAGTCCCATTCAACCCTGTTGAAGGCTTTTCCAGCATCGACTGAAATCACTACTTCGGGGGTTGTTGTGGTAGATTTAGAACAGATCATATTTAAGAGAGTATGGACATTGTAGAATAGCTGGCACCCTTTTAAATCCAGTTTGTTCATCTGAAATCATAGTAGGTAGAATACTTTCCAGGCGAAGAACCAGAGCCTTAGCAAGGATCTTAGCATCCACATTAATTAGGGAAACAGGTCTGTAAGAGCTACAGAGAGCCATGCTGCAGAGATTCATTTTATACAGAATGCAATAATGGGGCCAGTTTGGTTTGAAATCTTTTAAAAAATTAAACCCATCGGCCAGGAGCTTTACTATTTTGCATGCTTTTCATAGCAAGGGTGATTTCTTCTACAGTTAGCGGTGAATGGAGTTCTTTAGCAACATCTGGACTTATGACAGGGAAATTGAGACTATCCAAGAACAAATTCATTTCACTTGTGTCATATGGAGATTCAGGTACGCTTTTAAGAATTCCCACAGTAGTGAGCAAGAAATAGGTTGTCTCATTCTGATTAGTGGCAATAAAGTCATCAATTGAGGCAGAAATAAATTTATTAAATTTAACGTCTGACAGAAGCAAAGAATTAAACCTCCATGATGCTGAATAATGGGATTGTGGGGGAAACTGAATATCCAATGAAAGAGAGGATGGTCAGAGATAACAATGGGATGGTATTTAACTGTTGACACTTTGGAGATTAGCTTGGCATCAGTGACATATTAGTCAATCAGAGAGAAAGACATGCATCTGTGAAAAGAAGGAATATTCTTTGATACGAGGGTTATAAAACTTCCAGGGATCAATGCAGACCATTCCTAGACATGAAGTCAGAGAGCGATCTCCACATTAATGATGGGGTCAGGGTTCTGGGGTTAGAACAGACTAACTTGGGATCGATAACGCAATTCATGTTTCCTCCAAATATAAGGAAATTGTTATGCAACAAAGGGAGACATTCAAACAGGTTATTCAAAAAATGTTGGTTTCAAAATTTTGGGCATAAATGTTAACTAATAATACAGGAACATGCACAGTGTGCCTGGAAGGATTAAATATCTACCATCTTTATCAGCTAGAACTCTGGTAGATGAAAATTGAATAGACCTGCCAATGAAAATAGCAACCCCTCTGGCTTTAGAGTTGAAATTTGAATGAAACAGCATTTATTAAGTACTTATATATAAAAAGTTGTGAAGAGAAGAACAGAAGAGAGAAAGAGAAAGAAAGAAAGAAAGAAAGAAAGGACAGAAAGAAAGAAGAAAAAAGACACAGCACAAGCAGCTGGTATACAGAACAGAACTCGCAACAAACAATCCCACCCCTACCCACCCCTCATACCACTTTACATCTACCCCATCCCCAAACTACAGAGAACCCAGTGCTCCAGGAGTCAAATCCCAGATAGAAAAACTTATGGCTTTGGACTAAGATTTGTGCTCCTGCAAACTTAACGATGAACAACAAGGCACAAATAAACAGATCCACTACATCATATGCATAACTTGGTGTGTGGAATAAAGAATTAGTAAATGTTATTTAGTAAATGTCCAGACATATCCTGAGGTACATCAACAGGATTAATATATTTTTCTCAGTGTTCTTACTTGCTCAGTGTCTTAATGAATGCCCTGGTGTCTTCTGGTGATTTAAAGGTCCCATATTATGCCCCTTTCTGATAAGTTGTTATAGGTCTCAGAGGTCCTCAAAACATGCTTTTGAAGTTTCTTTCATAAAACACCACTCGAATCATGCAGATCAGCAGGCCTCTATATCCCTCTATTTCATCCTCTCTTGAAACAAGCTGTCTGTGTGCATGGAGCTTTAAATACAAATGAGCTGTGACTAGTTGCGCCCCTCTTGGGAGGTGGGCATGAGTTGAACCGTCGGGCCAGTGCTGCTATGTTTATGCTGGACGCTGACACAGACATGGTTGGTTTCAGATGCACTGAAATTCAAACATCAGATTTTGACCCAGAATGTGACCAAGACAGAGGATCCTGCAGAAGTTCAAACTCTGTGGATGCTGCAGGACATTTCAGATGGTAAGTCTACAAATTTGTGTCTTGGTATGTTACAGTTAGTCGATGTGTGTGTTGATACAGCGCTAAAATGTAGTTTGGTAGCTAATGCTAACTGCAACTCACTCCACTTGGTCATTATTGAGGGAAATTTTGGCGAATAAGTGACATCATAATTTGTGAATATATTTAACCGTCATGTCTTCGGTGAGACATGTTAGTACTCTTACCTGTGCAGGTGTTACGTGTCCAAATTACAAACATATTTTGATGATTACTGACAATAAATTCTCTTTTTGTTCTGCAATATTCTCAGCAGAGATGCCTGTCAAAACAGCGTCCTTTATGTAGGCACGTTTTTTAACATGATACTGAACTTGTTTTGGTATACAGAAAATTTCAGTATCATCATTTATTATCATTTTATCATCAGTTTTCAGAAGCTGTGTGCAGTGGTTTGTAAACTACCTGTTATAAAGATCCAATATTATGTATTTGAAATTTGGCAAAGCTTCCTGCTCATCCACCACAGCTTGTCTAATGTCTTTCAGGTTTGAGTTTCATAGGCCTTATATTTTGTTGAAGTATTTACATTTTCCTATTTTTTGGGCGGATGTGCTCACAACAAACCTTAGAGTGAGAATGACTCTGAATGAGCTGTAAAATTATTTTAAAATCAATATTTTGTGTCAAATTTATTTATCATGGTAAGTTACTGTATATTAATCAGGATAATGTACAGTGAGCAGGTCAGTATTGTGAAATAAACTTGAGGATGAATTAACTCCACTTTGTGTCGGGGTCCTGCATCACCCTGTCAGGGTTTATTTCACAATACTGACAGAAAAGATTTTGACAATATATTGTAACAGTTGTATTTATGAAGATAAATATGTCAGATTCTTCACAGTTTGCTTTACATTATGAATGGAGAAACATCCCAAAGTAAGTAGATACTGTGCATATTAACCATGAATTCACAGGAGACAATTTTTACACCATGAAGCATTTATTGAATCACACATATATATATATATATATATATATATATATCTCATAACATATAACATGTCAAATGATGTACCTATCCTCCATGCCAGTAAAAACTGTTAACTGTTAACTGGACATCTTTTCCTCTTGTTTCAGTCGTTACAGGTATCAGCCTATCGGAGTGTTGTGAGCTGGTGCTGGAGCTTCCTCGTCACTCCACATGACAGTCTGGCTCTTTGGATCCGCCACCATGTTTCCTGATGCCCAGGGCCGCTATGTTGGATTCAGACCTCCCCTTAGTTGAACCAGGACACACAGCTGGTGACAACCTCCTCCTTGTCTGGCTCCTCATACTGTGCACTCAAGTCCTCTGGAATGGGGATCTTTATCCATGTCTGGTGCTGGGTCCAGAAAGACTTTCTCAAAGATGAGGTCCATCAAGTCAGCCACACATACCATAGATTTTGCTTAGACTTAAAAAAAAAATAAAATAATAATCTGTGCATTATGGTGCATTATGGTTATATTTTTTATATTATATGTGTGTATTTATATAATTTATTAGGGTTTTTTTTGGTTGAAACTTTTACAACAAAAAATGTGACAGTGCAACAGTAAGTACAACATGTACATGACTTAATTTTAGTGACAATAAAAGAATGTAACACTTACAAAACATCAGCTCAGTCTTCACTGGTTTTGCTCTGCATCCTCCTCTCATGACCTTTGGGAACTTTGCACTTGAAGAGTTGGTCTCCACCAGATGTGATGTGGTTTGTCAGCATTTTTACTGTAATACATGTCAGCCAGGCAGTTATGGAGCTAAATTGGGGTCAAAAGTTTTGTACTTGAAAAAATAAAATTTGAAACTGAAAATTCAAGTTTTGATCTTGAATTTTGAAAAATACATCAATGTATTCAAAATAAAAATAAGTGTACAAAAAGTTTTTTTTTAGGTTTAATATAATTATGATTCACTCTGGTAATTATTTTGAATAAATTATTTTTTTTCATTTTTCACTTTCATATATTTTGATATTTGAGATCCTATTTCTTTCAGTTGCACCTTTTTTCTTTTCAGATTCAGATCTAAATTTTTTCAGTTTCAAATCTTTTTTTCACTTTCAGGTATTTTCTTTTCAGTTTCAGACTTTTGGCCCTGATTTCACGTGGAGGGCGTGGCATCAACTGAGAGGGGTGTGGAATCATGACAGACAGCTTAACAAAAAGGCTAGGGACCTTCCCCTATCACGTTGCCTTCAGGGAACGTAGGAACTAAAACAATTCAACTCAACACTATGTAAGCTACACCATGTGATTGATTGATCAGTGAAAAAACTGATGTCAGTGACAAACTTCTATTTGCACAGCATGCACGTATAACCTGCATGGCTAAATCTGTTTTAATTTTCACTGTTAGGCTAAGGCTGTTAATATGTCACTTAAGTTTTAATATTCTTCAATACGTGGCAAGTTTATCCAAATATCGCCTTTTTTAAATTTACTCCAACATTTTCGGAGATGTGAGATGTGAAAGCTGTTTTAGACACTACTGGTGGGACAGATGAGAAATGTTTAAAATGAGAGGTTGTTTTGTGACAACATACAATGTTTCTGACGTCTTTGAGTGCTGAACTGGCAAAGCTGGAAGTTAAGCATAGAGCTAACGTTAGCATCGAGTAGCTTAACGTTATTTAGCATTCAGACAGTAGTAGGTACTGTGTGAAAAACACAGATAATGAATAAATTGAATAAGGGTAGTGCTGTTTTGGCTGCGGGAATGCATGGGGTGCTGAAAAAACCTGCAGCAGCCTGCGGTGGAAAAGGTTGATCCATGCTACAGTATGAATGTGTCCTGATGCTATCAGCTAGTGTTTGTGAATTGTACTCCTTACAGCAGTGGGTCCCAACCTTGGGTCGGGACGTCAAATGGGGTTACCAGATACTTAAATAATTGATCAATTAAAATTAAATTCATCTTTATAATGTTGAAGCTGGTATGACTCTGGCTAGTTGTTGACCACTTTTGCGAGTCCTAGTGAGTTCATATCCCAAATAGATGCATGGTGTGAGTATGAGTGCGTTAGCCCTATGCTTAACTTCCAGCTTTGCCAGCTCACCACTTAAAGATGTCAGAAACATTGTATGTTGTCACAAAATGACCTCTCATTTTGAACATTTCTCATCTGTCCCACCAGTAGTGTCTAAAACAGCTTTCACATCTCACATCTCTGAAAACGTTAGAGTAAATTTTAAAAAAGGCGATATTTGGATAAACTTGCCACGTATTGAAGAATATTAAAACTTAAGTGACATATTAACAGCCTTAGCCTAACCGTGAAAATTAAAACAGATTTAGCCGTGCAGGATATTGGTGCATGCCGTGCAAATAGAAGTTTGTCACTGACATCAGTTTTTTCACTGATCAATCAATCACATGGTGTAGCTTACATAGTGTTGAGTTGAATTGTTTTAGTTCCTACGTTCCCTGAAGGCAGCGTGATAGGAGAAGGTCCCTAGCCCTTTTGTTAAGCTGTCTGTCATGATTCCACACCCCTCTCAGTTGATGCCATGCCCTCCACGGGTCAAAAGTCTGAAACTGAAAAGAAAAGATCTGAAAGTGAAAAAAAGATTTGAAACTGAAAAAATTTAGATCTGAATCTGAAAAGAAAAAAGGTGCAACTGAAAGAAATAGGATCTCAAATATCAAAATATATGAAAGTGAAAAATGAAAAAAAATAATTTATTCAAAAGAATTACCAGAGTGAATCATAATTATATTAAACCTGAAAAAAACTTTTTGTACACTTATTTTTATTTTGAATACATTGATGTATTTTTCAAAATTCAAGATCAAAACTTGAATTTTCAGTTTCAAATTTTATTTTTTCAAGTACAAAACTTTTGACCCCAATTTAGCTCCATAGGCAGTCTGGAAGTACAGCAGGACAGAGAAAATCAAAGATGTAAATCATGACAAACTGTATACATTTTAACAAGTTCAACATAACCACAATCTCATTTACCTGCACAGCTTTCCAAGAAATGGAAACAACATTGTTTGGTGTAAAACAAAGGACGATGCTGTGGAAAGCCTCAGATGAAGTCGAGGAGGGCTCAGTTTTTGTGACAGTCATCTTGTTGGTCAGCACCTTCTCCAGCTTGTAGAAGGCAGCAGCTGCTAAAAAAAAAGATTCAAATGTTTACAATACAATATGGTACTAATAACTACTGACAGTATGTGTGATGAATTTATAAACCCAATTAAATAAATCAGTCAGCGTAATTATCTTAACAGAATAATTCTGATCAATACTTCTCACAGTCCTTTTCTAATTTTTTTTTTTGAAATTCCTAGAATTCATAGGAAACATTTTTTCTTAGGAAAAAAAAGCCTAAATGAAAGATAAATGTGACATGTTGCAGTGCAGCATTTCAATTAGGTATCAATTATCTCATCACTTTACACTGTAACTGTAACAACACCAAGGGTCTTTCAAATGCTACTATGTGCAATCATACACTGCTATGGGCCTGATACATTTATAATAACAGCTACTGTGTGTGTGACTTGGTCATTGTTACAATGCACAATGCCCTTTTTGTGAGTAAAAACCGATAACCCATGTAGTCACATGATTTTCTGAATTGTATTGATATCAAAGCAAACCAGTCGTCATCATGGACGCGTTCCTCTCCTCCTCCTGCATGTCCTGCACCCTTTTAAATTCCTTCTCGGTACCATTATAGGTGACACAGAAGCACACCAGATATAACAGTCCAAATGGCATCCGTGGTATCTCATGGAGCTGGCGGCAAATGTCACTGAAGGCAGCACAGGCTCGGGCCATTTTCGCGGTGTGGTCGGGGAAGACGAAGATGACCGTGTCTCCAATCTTGACCCATTGTTGGGCTTTGGCTCACCACAAAATATCAACACAGTCCACATGGTAATGTAGTCGAGCGATAATGGGGTTTTGGCTTTGGCTGAAGATTGCGATGAGCGCGGTCCAAGAGGGGCTCCTTCTCAAGCTTAAGAGCTTCCTTAAGTAGAGTGGAGATAGCCGCGGTTGTGGAGGAGTTAGGTGAGTCCTTGGGAGCACCCACTATCCTTATATTGTTGTGCCGTGATCTTGCCTCAAGATCCTCGCATTTCTTTTCCACTCTTACAAACTCAGCTGACAGGTGCTTCACTTTAACCTGGAGAGTTGCGAAGTCATCAGTGCAGGTGGAAAGGGAGGTTTCCACTTCACCTACAGTGTTCTTCAGAGCACTCACATTGGACTGGATGTTGGTAGTACTGACAGAAAATTCAGATATTATTGCCAATAAATACAAATGCCATCTTGATAGATGTTAAATTCTCGCTTAAGGCCACTGGTAGTTCAGTCTTGAAAATTGCCACTATCTTGTTACAAAGGGAGGAGAGCAGCTCAGCCTTGAAATCTGGTGCCAAAGTAACACCTATGGGCATGGCAGCCACTATGAGGCGAGGCGGTGATGCAGCGTACGATGCAGGCCGCTGTGACCGTGCAGATGAAGCGCTTACAGTTTTGGGTTCAGGAGGCATTTTAGTCAGCAAGACGTTGTACTAGGCAGGTGATACACCAAAAATACACAGAAAAATGTGCTGAAAGTAGAATTTTTAGTATTACAGGAGCCTCAAAAATCGTGTCCTACCCCATTGATGCTATGCTGGAGGTCCAGACAGACAGGGTAAGAGAAATGCACTGACCTCGCTCTGTGTGTGCGTACTGTATATGTGCATATGGAGGAGCTGCATTGACACAGAGAGGAGAGGCGCTGCAGCCATGTGATAATAAATTACATCAAAACTTAAATGGCGGAGCTTATCAATACCCTGGTCTTTAATAATTCAGCCATTTAATATCAAATTCCACCCACTCCTATGTGTGAAACACAGTGTGCTGTACAGCTTATTTAAATTAGGTTTAAATGAGGCCTCAAGGCAAATTGTTTTGGAATCGTTTCAGCCCTATTTGGTTGATCTACTATAATGTGTGTCAAATGACCGAATGTACAGCATCTATACAAGCAATAGGCAAGAGACATTATTATACATTATATCACTGGTTCCCAACCTGGGGTACCGACCCACCCTAGGGGTCTCCAAGGCTTCTCTGGTTGGTGTAAGATCTTCTTGATTTCAAGACTTGGAAGAAAATTTAGAAATGTCTTCATTTAAGTATTTCAGTCAATTCTGTGAAGAAAACTAAATGAAATTGTTATTTTTAAAGTTAATAGTGTTATTTAAGAAATAAACTTAAAAAATCTCACAGCATAAGAACATGATGAAGACCTGACCACAAGCTATATTGACAAATCCTTCACTGTCTGCTTAACAAACTCATCCTTGCTTTAGAAAAATACACAGTTAACCAAACACCTAACAGAATAATGGCTAAGTGTTAATCAAATTCAAAATTAAATAAAGGTAAAGGTAAGGTAAAGGTATACTTTATTGTCCCTTAAAGGGAAATTCGTCTTGGGCGCTGGGCCGCTGCATTGCACACATACCACACAAAATAGTTAAAAATCGATGCACACATACATCACAATTAATACTGCTGAGATCCATCACAATTCACAATTCACATTTACAATTAAAACCTAGGGAAAACCCATGGTGAATGAGTCACAAAGTGCCGCTATTAGTTTTTGTTAAGTATTTTAATCGCAGCAGGGATAAATGAGTTCTTATATCTATTTAACCTACAGCTGGGCATCCTGAGCCGGCGGCCTGAAGGCAGGCTCTCAAACTCTGAGTTAAGGATGTGTGTAGGATCACTCAGAATTTTCCGGGCCTCCCTGAGCACAGATTTTTCATACAGACACTGGAGATAATTTGAGTTAGTGACTCCTGTGATCTTCAGTGCTGCTTTGATGGCCTGCATCAGTTTAGCCTTCAGCTGGGCTGACAGGTTCCCGTACCATATCTGAATTCCGTATCTTACTATGCTCTCTAAGATCATCTGAAAGAACAAGAGTAACATTTGATCTAAGTGAACACCCAGATATTTATAGGAAGTGACTTGATTAATTGGAGTACTTTCAATAAAGACAGGACTGTGGTCACCTATGCACCTCAGGTCAAATATAATTTCCTCCATCTTCCTCACATTTACAATGAGGTGGTGAGCATTGCACCAATTGGTGAATTGTTTAATCTGTGGTAAGCTGATATGTCTTGGTCTCTGTGTAACAAGCTGAGGATAGCTGTGCCATCTGAGAATTTTACAATGTAGTTTTGAGGAGTTTTGCTCACACACCCATTGGTGTATAGTGTGAAAAGGACTGGGGAACTCACACACCCTTGGGGGCTCCTGTACTAATACATCTCGGGTCGGATATAGCTTTGTTTACCTTAACATGTTGGATTCTGTTAGTTAAAAAGGAAAAGTACCATTTAATAATAAAAGAGTTAACATTCATTTGTCGTAGTTTGTCCAACAAGAAGTAAGGCTGAAGCGTATTAAATGCTGAACTAAAATCTATAAAAAGTGAAAAGTAACCTTGCATATGCTTTTGTATCCTCTAGGTGTTTAAGAACCAGATGTGTGATGCAGCCAATGGCATCATCAGTGCTTCTACCTTGTTTGTAAGCAAACTGCCAAGGGTCTAATTTTGAATCTCTCAGCTCGCAGTAATGACACAACATACTTCTCAAAACATTTCATCACAATAGAAGTCAATGCTACTGGTCTATAGTAATGATAATAATAACTTAATAACTTTTGAAAGAAGACATAACAACATAACACATTTTTCTTCTTACAAACAGAGCTCAACGGTGAGATTCTGGAGGTGACAATCCTATTCATATTCTGCATGGAGGATTTAGATTATTAGTCATAATGTCATAACCATCTATTGTGGACAGGCCACAAGCTGTGAGAATGTGAAATGATGGTTTATGCTCTGTATGATATCAGCCTTGTTTTAAGAAAAACATGTTTTATTTGTGATGTAATGGAGAAGTACTACAATACCCATAATCCTAAAGTGTAAAAGCGAGGTCTTTGATTGGCAGAGCATACTTTTACCATGGAAATGTAACCGATCCACAAACAGGTAGTTTAGCTTGCCCGTTTGCCCTTTTCCAATCTTTCTTTTGCTCCAAATTAAACAATTTTGTCGTCACAATTCATCTCATAGTTGGTTGGTTGGTCGTCGATTAGTGAATTTTATAAGGTTATAGCCAGTGAAGTTCAATCATCTTTCCCAATCCTATTAAAGATTTGGGAAAAAGATTTGGGGATGGGATTAGATGAAAATACTTGGTCAAACGTCTGTGAAAGAATACATTTCCCATTTACAAGTAACAATATCAAGGAAAGTAACTTTAAATTCATCCATAAATTTTATCTCAGTCCCATAAAAATACATAAAATCTCAAAGGATAATACATCTAACTGCCCAAGATGCAGAATAGCTGAAGGAACATTTATACATATGTTTCGGCATTGTCATCTGTTGAAAAGTTTTTGGAATTCAGTTCATTCATTCACTAAATCAGTTCTTAAAATAGAATTTAATTTAAATCCTTGTTTGTATTTACTTAATGCTATGTCAGACTTCCAAATAGATTCCAAAAAATGCAGAAATTTAATAATCATAACATACTTAGCAAAGAAATGTATACTTTTATTTGGGAAAAATGAATCCCCTCCTTCTTTTCAGCTGTTCCTGGACCACTTATCACAATTTCTACCATTAGAGAAACTGACTTTAGAAAAAAATAATCGGGGACATATTTTTCAAGAACTTTGGTCTCCATTACTGTCTTACCTTTCAAGAGGAGATCAATAAGGGACATTTTTGTTCTCTTTTTTCTAACCTGGACTTCATGGCCTTGAGCCTGTAAATACGTATTGTGGATTGTGGATTATGAAGCTATTGTTACCATCAAATTTGTCACTGTTTTTGTTTTTGTCTTACTTTTCCTTGATAATTTTGTGTATATTTTATTTTTTTATTTATTTATTTATTTATTTTTTTTGTTTTGTTTTGTTCTGTGCAATTTTAAGTAAGTATACTTTTTGGGTATGTTTTCTTTGTTTGTTTGGGTGTATGAGGGTGGAGGGAAGGGTTGAAGGACATGCAGAAACTTTGGACCCTATCTTAAGGTGGCAATTGGGTAGATAGTACGGTGGCTGGGAGGTGCAAACCAACATTACAAAATGTGAAACACTTTTACAAAGCTTGAGACAAATTTACATATTAAAAAACATTTTTACATATCATAAAACAAATTTACACTACCATAACACATTTACAAGTCCCGAAAACAAATTTACATTTCAGAAAACAAATTAACAAGACGCGAAACACTTTTACAAGCACTGAGACAAATTTACAAGTGGCAAAACAAATTTACAAATACAATGAACCGGAAAGGGAACATCCCAAATCCGGGGTTGACCCAGAAGTGATAACGGGAGCAGGCCAATTCGTGTTGTTGGCCAGGCACTACCAAGCAAGCACTACAGAACAGACACCTATGAAAACACCAAGCTTTGTAAAAGTGTTTTACATTTTGTAATGTTGGTTTGCACCTCCCAGCCACCGTACTATCCACCCAAGTGCCATTTTTGCCATGTCTGCAAGATAGCAAATGCACTTGCACCTGGTCTGTGGTGGCTGTGGGCGGGCGGGAGGTCTAAACACGAACGCAAAATGAGGGCGTGGCCTGGCACGCTTGCTATCTTGTGCTTGGCGCATTGGAGTAAAAACCACTTGCACTTTAGACCAGCTAAAAGCTGGTAGAAGCCCAAAGTCTGTGGTCTTTCAGAACAAGATGGCACCCGGCATTTGGCCGAAGCACACACACGTCTTCACAATCACAAAACACCTTCATTTATGTTCATTCTTTTCCCCACACGGGAGTGTGGATTAGTAAAGTGCCATTTGAACATATTTTCTATCAGCAATTAAGTGTAAATATTGAAGTTAAAAGCGTGTGCATGTCTCGCATTTGGCTGAGGGCCCTTCGTGTACTTTGTTATGTCTGTATGATTACATATTGATGTTGCCTTATGGTACCCTCTTTAGAAATAAAAAGATACTGAAAAAATAGTTGGCTGGTTTGAAAAGTCTGGCTTGAAATACTTTACATAAAGATCGTCTGAAACAATGAATGGAGTGAATAAACAGGAAATTCACTTTCGTAACCAGAGCTGCTGAAAAGTGGGCGGTCACTGTTGAGCTCAAGTATTAAAAAGCAGCCTTGCTCAGTTGAGAACTCTTGGTTTTGCCGCTACAGCCTTATGTTTTCTGGTATGACCAGTAGCTTATGATGGCTAATGTTAGCTAATGCAGTACGTTAGTAGTGTTCAGTGGTTTGGGAGAATTCCAGTGTGACAGAATTGTCCTCCTATGGTCAAGTAGACTGTTTTTTTTTTAAATAATATGTTGGTCAGCTGGCGCCAAACATAACTGAACAGGCATTAGATTTCAGATTTAGGTCTGGTGTCATATGTGGTAGAGTTACCAGAGTTATATCAAATATGCTACAATACTCAGATCCTGACTAGGTGGTTGCTACAATGCAGGACCTTAAATTTAATTAAATCTAGTTTAGCACATGATGTACTTGCATTAACTCTCATCAAGGCCTCATACCACAACTCCCTAAGTATCGGGTTGTTCACTGGGAAGCACTCCCTTCTAGTGAGGTTGATCATACATGCTGAAAACACCATTTTATACAACATGTGACCTGTATAGGGAATGCCCTGCGCTGTCTCACACATACAACAGTAAGCTCTCAGACTCGCTGCGTTAAATAGTAACTTGTCACTGTAATTCCACTACCGTGAGTGGTAACTAGATGATAGAAGATAACAGGAATCTGAAAATAGTTGGCACCTGCAGAGGACAGCTGACAAACATAGTCTTTTCCCTGGATTTTCTGATGTTCTAATGTTCTCGATCTTGTCTTGGTCACAGGCACAGACATTACTGATTCAAATGCAAACAGTAACTTGACTCATTTCTAATTTAACATTTCTAGTAGTGGCTGTCACTCCTCCCTGCTGCCCTTTCTCATGCACTAGAAGAAAGGAGAGAGACTGGAGAAGACACTGCTGTGTGGAAGGAGATGTCAGCCTGTAATAAAATATGGCTTTCAAACCACAGAGGTCATTTGCAAAACCGCCTCCAAAAGAAAAGGATGTTTTTGCTTGTGAGAAACAATGAATAGACAGGCCACATAAAGCTGTTTAGCTGATGCATAAAGTTTCGTTATGTAAATAGCTAATTAGCTAATTAGCTAATCTGACATTAATTATGAGTCTTGTCTTCTGACCACGGTACAAAAATAAAGCCAAAATATCCCAGATACGAGTGCAGCCATCATGCTCTGGTGATGTCAGTCATGATGTGAAGCCTCCTTTGATGGCAACAAATAACTATTTAAAGCCAAACTGATCAGAAATATATGAACACTTGAACATACAGCAGTGTGAGAAGAATAACCTAAAATGAAATAGACTATCTTTGAGAACCATTTATTTAACATGTACTTTGAATGAATGAAATAATAAATTAACTTTATTTATATAGCACTTTTCATGCACAGAGCACAGCTCAAAGTGCTTTACAATTCCACAGCAAATAAAAGCACAACAACAAAATTCAAACACAAAATAAAGTTAAAGACAAACAAACAAACAACAATAACAACAACAGAAAAGTTCAAGTAGAAACACAAGGAAGAACATGTATAAAAGATCTAGCCTATAGGTCTATAACTCATTATAGGCCATTTTAAAAAGATATGTTTTCAGTTGCCATTTGAAGCTGTCTACCCACTAAAAACTGTTGGGTTAAAAATAACCCAATTTGGGCTGTTTTTAAACCCAACCGCTGGGTCAATATAGCACCAGCCCAGCAGTAGTTAATTTGACCCAGCAAGATGGGTTGGTCCATTTTAACCCAACAGATGAGTTAAATATTCTACCCAAATTCTGGGTCAAATTAACTGCAAATCTGGGTAAATTCAACCACACATATTTGTTATATACTCTACCCAAATGCTGGGTCAAATTAATTAAAATTCTGGGTTGTTTCAACTACGTGTATTTGTTCAGTAATCTATCCAAATGCTTGGTCAAATTAACCAATATGCCAGATTAATTCTAACACATTACAGTACAATCTATAAGAAAATAAATTGCAATAGACTACCCATATCTATAAAACTGTTCAACTACAAACCTATAACAAAATACATGCTAAATTTGGTCATGCAAAGCATATATTATGCAATAAACACGTAAACAATGGAACTGGAATCTTTACAAGGCACCGCCTTGAAATTTATTATTACAAAATATCCACAATATAAAATGTTCTATCAATCAGTCAAGAACTGGAACAGTTCAAATCAGTGTCAGTAAAACATTCAGTGCAAAACAACAGTTAACAGGCCTAGTGTCCATTTTTCAAACGCCTGTTTGTCTGGTAGTAACAAGCTGTCCTTGAGGCCGTTAGCTCTACTTACAAGCAAGTATTCTAGTTTGAAGAAACTTTACCAGTTTGGACTCCCCTCCCGGCATTTCATAGATTGCACTCTGCAGGAATTCCCACACGTTCACACTGCTTTGGATATTTAATGTCTAAGATAAAGAATGCCTTGAAGCAGACATCGATGGCCTGAAGCAGTGTGTCGTGTTCCAAAGCCTGTCCAGCAATGATGACAAAGGCCTGAGATGCATGCTGACCATCATTTCCCAGTGTCAGGACCTGGGGGTATGGTCTGGATGCCTTGGCCTCATTGGAGGTACTCCACCATGTTTGTCCCAGGCTAAAAAAGAAAGAAAGAAAGAATACAAGAGAGCAAGTGAGAGAGTATGAGTGAGATAGGACCAAATGTCTACCAACTAGTATAGTAGAATTAAAAAATAGACATTGTGAGGACCACCTCACAAGAAAAATGATTGTTTTAAGATAAAGTATAGTTAGGTTTACAATTTGGAAAAGATTCAGTGTATCTCTAATTCAAAAAGTTGAACTTTAATGGTCTACCTTTCATTGCACATAACGAAATATTTCAAACCTTTTTTTTGTTTTTGTCTTGATGGTTATGGCATATAGCTCACATTACAGAAAACAATTTAAAAAAGGATTCAGACCTGAACTGACCTAAGAAGCCACAAATCGATTGATGGTTTATCATTACAATAAACATGGTCTGAAAATGCGTGCGGCCCACCTATCTGACCATCCTATCTGGCCGATAGGCAGCCGGGTCAGGTGGTCACATAGGTGGGCCGCAAATGCTTTGTAGATTTAGAAGACTTTTTTAGAGTCAACCTCATAGAGTCAGGTCCAAATGGGTTAAAATACAAAAGTGTCAACCTTCTTATAAATATGTTTATTTCTGCACTCAATACAAAGTACAAATACACAGTACAAATTACTGCATCAGTGCGGTGTGGTACGGAGGTGATCAGCCTGTGGCACTGCTGAGATGTTCCAGAAGCCCAGGGTGCTTTGATAGTGACCAACACGTTGTAAGCTTGTAGATAGGCTATTTTCCGACTATTGTCAAGCTATTTTTGATGCCTGTCCCCACAAGTAAAGTAAAACAAACCTGGATATGCGTGTGTGTGTTTGCATTCTTGAGCCAGGAATAACAGGTATATGTTAATAAAATGAAAAAAGTCCCCTTTAGATGTGCTGGAGGACTATACAGGCTTATGGTCGATGAAGGCCAAGCTGCATTCTTCAATGGTGTGGCGAACCATTTTTGCACTGCGGCCACGGCCAAGTTTGTAAGCGGTTGGAGGAAGCAAGGCTAGCAGCTGCCTCAGGGCGAGTTCCCCAACGGCATCTGTAGGAAGACATTATAGGTATCAATACGATGTGGAATGGCATACCTGTGATTTTGTCATTCAGTATCCAACTAAAATAAAACCTATGCTAACTGTTACGTGCAGCCAATTCCCACCCTGCAGCTGGTTAGTTTGTAGTTTAATTAATCCCCATATTAGTGGGCCGGAAGCTGGCAGAGATCTCTAGGCGGGGCTCTCGGAGGAAGGGGTGTGCCCACTGGTTTTTTAGGGGGACACTACCTGAGAAGAAGATGAAGAACCCGGAAGCACCCGAGAGTGTGTGGTGCGCGTGCCAAAGCCACAAAGAGACTGTCACCGCGGTGTAGGCTCTTGCCGCGAGTGGGACTGTCAGCTTACAGCCTTTGAGAAAGAACTATTTTAACCTCAAACCTGAACAGAGTAGGAGAAGAGACAGGGAACGGTGTGGAAAAAGACCTGGCCAGACCGTGGGAGGCTGCTAATAAATGGTGGAAACCAGGTGAGGTAACCCCATCTGTCCCAAAGCGCTTCACAAAAAATAAAAACATACAACAGAAATACAACAAATAACTGAAAACCTGCCCCTCCCACCCCCACATATAGACACACGCACCCACACGTACATACACACACAGCACATACTAACTGTTGGTATAGAGGCATGGCAGGGCACTGAGGATCCAGGTGAGGAAAAACCACCTATGGGGAGCTCATCCACACTGAGAGGTGCCACAGCCTACAGCCACAGGGAGCGCTGCCACAGAGACCCCCTCCTAGCCCAGTTGTTTGAGTTGTTGTGCCTGTTAATAGTTTAGGGCAAAGTAACGTGTTCCCCAGTTCGACAAACGTAGCCTAGTGAGCGAGACCAGCCTCGCTGGGGAAACCTTACATTGACACAAACCAACATTGACATTTGCAAGGTTTGCAAACAAGAATATTGTCACCTTCCTAAAATAATGGCCTAAGTCATTTTTTGACAAAAATGATTTTTTTTTTGCCTAAATCATCTTCTCATGATGCTGGCCACCTCTGGTAAAATCGCCTAAATCCTCAGTTGAGGAGAACATGCAATTCCACCCCTGTTGTATAATGGCCTATGTCAAGAGTGTGACTTAGGCTGTATTATTTTGCCTAAGTCAAAAGACAATGTGACTTAGGCAATTTTACAAGCTTTTCAAAACGGCGACTGCTTCAAAAAAACAAACAAACAAACAAACAAAAAAAAAAATGAAACTCTACTCAGCCACTCAAGTTATCTCCATAATTCAGGGCTCATCCCCTACTGCAATGTTTCCCAATCCTGGTCCTCAGGCCCCCCTGCCCTGCATGTTTTAGGTGTTTCCCTGCTCCAGCACACCTGATTCAGATGATCAGCTCATCATCAAGCCACTACAGAAGACTGATAACAACCTGATCATCTGAATCAGGTGTGTTGGAGCAGGGAAACATCTAAAACATGCAGGTCAGGGGGGCCTGAGGACCAGGGTTGGGAAACACTGCCCTACTGGTAAGTGATGAGGATTACTACAATATAGGCTACGCTTTAAATATTGCATAGTTATTTAGTATTTTAATTCAGTCTTTTAGTCAGCAAAGTAGCTACATCCATGAAGCTAGCATTTAGCAAAGAGTGGAAAAGCTCCAGAACCTGTGGCTGTTACAAGTAATAGGTTTTCTGTCAACTCTTTTCTTTCTTTTTAAACATTATTTCATTAACAGTTTTTGTTTCATTTTTCCACATTATATGATCTAATTGAAAAAGATATGTAGCTTAATAAAAAGGACCACAAGACAATGGATATTTTTCAAAATGATCACACATTTGGGTTGAAATGTTTTTCCTTTTTGGTAGGAGATGCACTTGACAATGCTGACACTAATCAGGCCTCATTTACTGAAACTGACGAGACTGTTGTTGAAGAGATGGAGCGGCATATTACAGACCAAGACTCTGTTACTGATAGTGCAGACAATACCTTAAACACTCCTGTTAATGTTGTTTAAGATGTCAAGCTGACACATCCACACCATGAAGACGACATATATGACGATGACAATGATGATGATAATGGTGATGACGTCATCATCGATCCAGACTATACCCCATCTTGTGATGAGTCCTCTACCCCTGAACATGAAGATAGCCTAACCATGGTTTCAACAACTCCAGAACAGCAGGATGAGGAGATAGATTTAGACAATATGGGCAAAAGGAAAAGAAACAAACGCCTCAGTCCAGGAACATGGAAGCAAAATGAATCCAAGGAAAAACGTCTCAAAGGAATGTCATACAAGGGCAAAGGTGGAAAAGAGATAAGTGCAAAGACTATGGGTCCTCCCTGCAACTCCAAGTTCTGTCAGGGGTGTCTCAACTCGTGACTGCCAAGTAATTACAGAAGAGCAGAGGCTGTGGATATTTCAGAAGATATGGGCAATGAAGACCTGGGAAGAACGTCGGTTATACGTCACCGCTTTAGTCAAAAAGGTTGACATCAAGCAAAAGAAAGTTGCTGAGGGATCCCGACGCAATTCCTCATTGTCCTTCCAACTGAAGCTTCAGGATGGAACGAGTCTCAAAGTGTGCAAATCACTTTTTTCCTCTACACTTGGTCTCCCTGAAAGAACCATTACACACTGGCTGAACAAAGACACAACTGACCATGACAAAGAAGCGGAAGCACTGCCATCTAAATGTGGACCTAAGAGTGGCAAGCATGCAAAGCTTGAAACTGAAGTCAAGGATTTCCTTAAAGACTGGTTGAGGGACCTGCCCACTGTTGATTCACACTACTGCAGAAGCACAACACACCTACAAAGACAAGAAGTTCCTTCACCCAGGCACAACCATCTCCCAACTACATCGGGAATATCAACAGGCAGCTGCAACTGCTGGAGTGAGGGCTGTTGGGATACGATATTTTACAGATGTGTTCCATGAAGAGAACTATTCTGTATTCATTCCATGAAAAGATCAGTGTGATGTTTGTGTTTCATTCAAGCACAGAAATATAAGTAAGGCTGAATATGATGCACATATCATCGAGAAAGATGAAGCGAGGCAAGAGAAGTCCCGTGACAAGGATTCTG
The DNA here is from genome assembly GCA_034769285.1 of Lutjanus argentimaculatus. Taxonomy (NCBI): domain Eukaryota; kingdom Metazoa; phylum Chordata; class Actinopteri; order Lutjaniformes; family Lutjanidae; genus Lutjanus; species Lutjanus argentimaculatus. Next base: position 2,089,354 of record JAWZSL010000057.1, on the reverse strand, counting down.
CAAATAATGAGAAGTCAGTTTGGTCAATGGACTTGCAAGCTGTGCTGCTGTGTCCAAGAACCCAAGTCAGCAGCCTGTATTACAAAGCGAAACTGCAGGTCCATAACTTTACCTTCTTCAACTTGAGATCAAAGGAAAGGTACTGCTACATTTGGGATGAAACGGAGGGCAACCTGAGTAGTAAGGTATTTGCCCACCTTCAATACTGCCATTTTGAAGGTGTGATCCAAGACCATCCAGAACTCAAGGAGATCATAGTGTGGTGCGATGGTTGTGGTTATCAGAACCGCAATGTGTGTGTGTCAAATACATTCTCTGAGCTTGCAAGGAAATATGGGGTACTAATAACACAGAAATACCTTGTTACAGGGCACACACAAATGGAGTGCGATAGCATACATAGTACCATTGAACGCAAAATAGTTACAGATATCTTCACCCCGAGAGACTACGTCGTCATACTTCAGACTGCAAGAATCAGGCCATCACCTTACCATGTGAAGGTGCTCAAGCATGATGCGTTCCTGAAAATGAGTGGATCTTACTTCATGAGCATCAGACCAGGCAAAAGAGCTGGTGATCCAACTGTGCATGACTTGCGGGCTCTTCAGTTTAGCAGTGAAGGCAAGATCCATTTCAAGCTGTCCTTCTCAGAGGACTCTGTGTGGGAAGTACTGCCACAGAGGGTAGAGGTGCCAAATGTACCAATATCATGGATAAGAATGTTTCCGTGTGCTCTGCCAATCAAGGAGAGAAAGTTCCAGGACCTCCAGTCAATGAAATACGTAATGCCAGTGGAGTGTCATCACTTCTTTGACAATTTGCCACATTAATAGGCATCAGTCAAGAACCCAGCAAAGTGGGGCTAGAGGGAAGAGTGAGGAGATGTGCATGCCTCCTCAGCATAATTCTTAGTTACTTTGTTAGTTGAGCTTTATTGTTGACAGAGTTAAAGGTTCATATTGCTTAAGTCACAAAGGCATGTTCAAAAATTTGCCTAAGTCATTTATTCCTCTTGTGTTACATAATTGGCAGACATTCTTATTAGTATGTCAACAGTCATCTGTTGTAATGACCTTTTTGAGTGAAATTATTAATAAGTATTATATATTCAATATTTTGTTAATTTTTTTTTGTTTCCTGAAAAATCTGAAAAAATGACTTAGGCCATTATTTTAAGAGGGTGTTGATATATTACCTGGTGTTAATCCATCCAGGGGCAATGTCAGCTTCCCCTCCCGTCTTGCCAGGTGCAGGAACTTCTCAGCATAAATGGGTAGCCAAGTTTCAAACAACTTTGATGCAGTGTCCCCATGCAGGACAAGAAAGTCCTGTGCAATCTATAAAATGGAAAACACATTTTTAAAACAAATTCAATGTGGCACACTAATAAAACATTAGAAACAATGGATCCTCATCACATGTAAGATCATATTTCCCTAAACTTACCATGCCTTTGGTCATTAGGTGAGGGAACTCTTGGAGGATCTGATCGATGGTCCAATTGTTGTCCCTAATGCACTTGACCTTGTAGACTGCCGTGTCCTGCATGTAGGTCTCTACCTGGCTGAGGGGCTGAGAATTGTTTCTCAACCATTCTTTAAGCTGTGGCGCACATTTGTCTGATATGTTACATTCTGTAAAAAAGAACACAAGAATGTTGTCAGTCACTAAAATATGGATGTTTTGCTTCATCAAATAATTTTTAAGTTTAATAATTACCTGGTATGAGAGCCCTTGCAAGAGCGCCATCATCTGGTGTTTGAGGTGGTGTCTGTGCTGTGCTCCGCGACCTGCTGGTTGATCTCAGCCTCTTCCTGATGTTGTTCCTTTCCTCCAGGAATCCAGTGGCTGGCCGGTGGTTCCGTCCTGGGGTATACCATATTTCCTGCCAAGAAATCAAAATCTTTGATGAATAGAGATGAGGCACATTTTGACAGCGTGGGCTACGGTTAGAACAGGGTTTGTCTGTACATCTGTCTGCCCTCCGAAGTAGACAAATTATTGTTCCTGCTGCTTAGTGCGTAACACCAGGCATCAAACAGCATGGAGGCATTTCTGGGAGGAGTGAGCTGTATTGTGTCTGTTAACTGGCTGTTTTAGCATTCAAGCTCAATTTATGCTTCTCCACGCTCCGTTGCTAAAAAAAAAAACAGCAGACCTACAGGCTCACAGAGCGTCACAGTTGTGACTTCCAGCCAAATTTTGCCAAATTTAAGACAATTTAAGGCCTCAAATTCCAGATTTTTTTAAATCTAAGACTTTTTAAGGACCTGTGGGAACCCTGAACAAGGAGAAAAAAGAAATTGAGATCAAATGGGCCAAAAAAAAAACAAAAAAACAAAACAAAAAAAAAAACACCAAGTTTTTTTTTAGTTTTTTTTTTTTACTTAGACTGATTTCACATGTACGACCCCCTAGTGTGTCTATTCTTTGGTGAGGATTTGCCAGAAATAGATCTACATTGGAAATCTAGCAAAAAAAGAAGGGGGCCTAGTTTAGAGCCCTCGGCTGACTCCAGTTAACTAAATGAAGTTTAAATTGAAAATCAATTGGATTGTGACCTTAAAAATCAAATTGAATCGGTTTGAGAATCATGACACCCCAAATAAATATTTCAGTGACCTTTTACAAAAAACACTCACACTGCCACTACTTGATGAGTCTTTCAAACTGGGAAATGACTGAACCAAACCCGATGCCAGGGCCTTTTTGGTCTCTGTCGTAGGACTGTAAAACAGAAAAAACACATCATCACACAGGTAAAAAGTGAAAACTAGATTTAAATGGATAGTTTGGATTGTAGGACATAAAGATGTATGAAATATTTACATTTAATATTGGCAATGCGAAGGGATTCATTTATAACCCGAGTCTCGTGTTCAAAGTTTTGATTTGGTTATGATCCATATCAAGTAGTTCCTGTGAGTTGGCTGGAACAAATAAATTGCAAAAGCTTGCGTAAGAACAGGTTGTGCTGCGGTCACCCGCAGGCAGGGAACAGCGCAGGCGCATTGATAAGTTGCATAACAGATACAGAAAATTGTGCCTAGTGACAGCATTTCTTAGAAGAAATAAGTCAACAATACAAATGCAATGACTTTTGTGGAGTAAACGTAAACCAACCAAATCAAAACTTTGAACACAGGACTTGGATTATTAATTAATACCTTCGCATCGACTATATTGACGGTAAGCATTTCATACATCTTTCTTTATGTCCTAAAATTCAAACTACCCCTTTAAAATACTGCTGGAACATGTGTCATATCCCACGTAAATAGCTGTAGCAGTTGGAAAAGTCACCAAGGTGAAATGTTGGTTCTTCCTAGCAAATCTAGGTCAATGTCAGACCTCACAGTAGTGTCCTGTTTTAGCTTAAGTGAAATGAAAATAAAGTACGTTATAATTTTACTTTTCAAATGAGAATGTTAGCATATTTAACAGGAACCCTATTCAACATAAAAAATAAAAAAAAATAAAAAATCTGTTTAAGTACTTCTCTCCAAACTTCTCAATGAGGTGCGACACCAGGATACAGACGAGGAGACATCTCTGGCTAGTTGTGATGACATCATCATCAAGGCTCTCAACAATTTGCTTGCCATCAGGTAAGCCTGTAAGAATCTGCCAGACATCCTGAGAAAATTGCAAGAAAAGACAACATTGCAGATTTATTTATTCATTTAGGGAAGAATGATATGAATTCAAATCATTATCACCATTATTTCAAACTTTTGCCTTGATTACAATTAATGAACGATTATAAGCTCATAGCGCATCACAATGTGTTGTGAGCTTGTAGAGAGCTATTTTCACTCTTTTCACGCACCACCATTGTATAGCAAAATACAACATAGGGCTTAAGTGGTTAAGAAATTAGAAATTAGCTGATTTACAAGCTCAAAGAATTGAAATGCGATGCGTTGTGAACTTGTAGATCGGCTATTTTCAGTGAAGATATGGGCTCCTGCCAAACAAGTATGGGGCTTAAAAGGCTAATCAAATAAATTTAGTCGATTATAAGAAAATTACTATTTCTTATCCAGGTGGATTCGCCGATTTTTTAAAAAAAAAAAAAAAAGCTTCTTGATCAATCAACATACACAAGATATATTCAGTTTTGTTTCTAAATTTTGGCTTTGATTAATTACCCAGCATAGTGTTGATTAAAAAAAAGTGACACCCAAGTCTTAAAAGTAGAACTTACAAACTGTAGAATGATGTGTATTGTCTGAATCAGCTAATTCACTGGTACCACAGCTGCTGCTTGTTCCTCCATGACGGGTGGACGGTTGTGGCCACCTGGAATAGTTGGCTGAGAATCAGTATGTAAACTCCAGGATGGATAGTGAACAAGGTGATAGATGAGGTGGGGGTCAATATATAAATCTGTGCATGTTTTTGCCACACTAGACTAGTGGACTGCATACAGTATGCATGGTGTGACAGATGTGCACTGGCTGGCATTCTCACTGCCTAAGGATTTATACTGTAGCTAATGCAGGGCAGTATATGAGGCTAACTAACAGCTCCGCCAAGCAGAGCTGCCCCTATTGATGTTGCGGTTAGGAAGCCGGCTTGGGGACCCGGGTTCAAGACCAGTAGGGTGCACTCTCCTCCACATTCATTACAATACATTTGGAAACCTATGTGGACAGTGGTGCAGCACACTTTTAGAGGGTGCACATGGTTTCAGACACAAAATCGCTCAGAAATTCTTCACCCAAGTGTCCTGTTTTTAGGTGTAAAAGATGACAAGTTTGCTTTGTTGGACCATGCAGGTGTCTTTAAAGTGACTTCTAAAACATAACTGTGGCAGTGACGAAGACTGTATATGGAGCATATAGACATTAAGTGATTAAACCAAAAATACTTACAGTACAACTTATCACATCCCAGTAGTCATTTAAATAACATCCCAGCAGTCCCATAATGTCATCCCATCCCAGATGTCCAGTAGTTCTTGCCTTCCCAGTAGTCAAATACTGATCATCATCAAGCAATGGACACTTTATGTAGCATGTATAGCTAATAACTAAACTAATATGGGGGACTATGTCAAGCTAGGCCTTTTCAACATATAAAAACCTGTCAAAATACTATTTACAAGTGTCATACATACACACAAACACACACACACACCAGGTGGCAGTCAGCTGATTATCTAAAAAAGTCTATAGCGCAGGGAAATGTATAAACTGTCATCATCCTCTCTGTACGACTTGGCTGCATGGAGGGGATGGTGATCAAGCAGCTCTCTCACATCTACAGCTGCCAAAACTTAAGTGAGAATCACACTGTATGCAAATAAATGCCTATCAAACCACTGTGTTTCCCACTTCTTTACAACAAGCTTTATTGTTGGTGTGTGTGACGTTTGCTCCAGTAGTAAAACTGATTGTATGAGACCAAACTGAGGCTCATCATATGGATCATAGGACAGGAATACAGTCATGCCTGCTCTATATTCAGTTCCCTTAAATGTAACCCAGGCTGGCAGGCTGTGCCCTGGACAAACTTCTGTATTGTGGCACAACACAGTTCCACACAGGAAATTGTAGCACTGCATAATCTGATGGCGAAATGCCATGGTTTTACAAATGTTTCTGAAGTTGCAAGTTACATGGCTAACCTGTTTGAAAAATGCATGTTGAGCTTCAAATCTCATCGCCCAGAACTGCCTCAATGGTCCGAGTTTTTGAATGACTCCTGGGTAATGGAGCATGAAGTGGTGCTTTGGCCGTAAATGTAGTTGAGGATAGAGCTCCAGGAAGAGGGAGTGATGCTTTTCAGTGATTTTGCTTAAGTACAGTGTCGCTGCTACAGTAAGTGAAGGAGAAAAGATGAACTCCATGCACAAGAGTAGGAGGAGTAGAAGTTCCCAATGCTTGTTATCCATAGGGATAAGGTCACCTATCATTGTCGGCAGTAACCTTAGTAGGCACCACATTTGAGATGCTGACTGCCGCATGGAGCCTTCAGGGTTTCTGAGATCACTCTTGCTTATGACAGAAGGTTTGTTACCCTTATCACAAAATCTACAGTCAAAGCTTGTTATTTTGTAATTGAGCTTTTCTAGTGTGAGATGCTTTTGCTCGATTAGTGAATTCAACACAAGTTTGACTTCATAGGGTCCCACCCCTTCCAGTACATCATGCATGATGTCAACTGCCACATTGTCTGATACATGATAAAAAGACAAGTTGTTCAAGACATTGTCTCTTTTCAGGCCTGTCTGGGAGGAGTCGGCTGTAAGCAAATCTGCCTCATAACTATTGTGATCACGCAATAGTGCAGGATCTTCCAGTGTCAGAGACCGCATCACCCCTTTATCTGCTTTGCAGAACCGACACACATAATTTCCACTGAAGCTTTCAATGTAGCCAAGAAGGCCACGCAAGCCCAAATTATCTCCAACTACCTGGACCACCGTGAACTTGACAACACCTTGACAGTTGGGGGTATTAACAAGGATGCCATCACTCTCTAGACACCCGATCTCTTCCACGATAGGGCGCAGGATTGCATCAAGGCCAGAGGTCGTTACGTCATTGGATTTGTACACTGCTAAAAGGAACTGTGACTGCAAACTTGATAGCAGGTCTGGTGGCAAGCTCTTCAAGATGAAATAAATAAGTCCTAACTTGTGAATCCCACTCTTTGAATCAAGCAGATTTACTATCTCACAATCATCTTGGTAAATCACAAGTGGGATTGAAACCTCATTCTGGAACAATGGATGTGTTTTGCAAAACTCCCCATCAAAAACATCCTGAATTGCATCACCTCTCTGCGCTGCCATTCCAGCATGGCCTGTAAAATCCCGGGAATTTCAAGAATCTTGATCAAAAGGCTCTTTAATGGAATACGGCGATATGAATCAGGAATTCCAACTTGCTGGACAATGCCAGTGGCAGAGGCCGCTGGCTGAACATAGGAAACCTCAGGCAAAAGCTCCTCAACTGGCTGAAAGAAGTTTCCAGATTTAGCAAAATACTGCATTTATTTATAATCTGTCTCCATTCCTTTGAAAGGCTCAGCTGCTTCTGAGAACTCCACCCCAAGCTGTTCTACCTCCTGGCTTTGATCAAGACCAAACTGACGAAATAAAGACATAGTCTTTGATTGCAGCCTGCTGACAATATCGCTAATTAAACTGGAGGTATGCTGAACCACAGAGTTTAAGTTGAGTATGTCATAGAAGATTTGGATCTAAGCTGAGCTAAAAAGAGGGCCACCCAACTGGTAATGCCCTCTGGCTCTAGTTCATCCCAATCCTCCTCAACTTCCTCATCTCCCTGTGCTGGCTCCATTTCAGCATTCAACATTTCAACATTCTGTACATCAACAGGTGGGGCTGAACCTTCAAAGGGGTCATCAAGAGTATTTCCAACTTCATGCTCCTTTTCCAAGTGTCTTTTAAAAGACCAAATGTAAGAAAATGTCCTACCACAACCACTTTCACTACACTGGAAATGTGTTGATGCTGAGTTTACATAGTGTACTGCACGTAAATGCATAAAAAGACTCTTGATACCCTCTTAAATTTGCTTTTTGCACTTAAAGCAAGTATACGCCATCTTCCCAAAGAAACTATTTAATAGTAAATAGAAATAATAATAGTGTGTGGAAAACTGAAGAATTGAGCCTCTCACGTCTCCATTGATCTTAACTACGTACAAGTCCTCTAAATGTGAAGATAACAAGCTTGTTTGTGGGTGAACAGTGAACATAGCCATTTTATTTAGCATCACAAAATATAGAGAAACCAATCCTCCCTCTCTCCCTATATAATTTATATGTGATAAATTGCATACATGTAAATTGAGCTAACTTTACATCACTATAACAATCACTATGTTTTTACTTCACAAGAATTTTGGTGGCTGATGCAGTCTGATGTAAACAGCCTAAACAACGTAAGATCCATCCATTCCCATTATATGCTGCTGTGACAGAACTACTGCATAACAAGAGACATTAAAAAGAAAATCTTCAGATTCATTCTTTTAGACCTAAAATATTAGGAAACTATATCCCCAGGTTGAATTTGCCTGGAATTGTCCTTAAACTGGCGAATTACCTGGCTAGCTAGCAAACTAACTAGCTGGCAAATTAGCCTGCTAGCTAGCGAACCAGCTAGCTAGCTGGGGAACTCAAATTAAACATGACCATACGCCCATGGGCATTATGAACTAATTTCATTAATTCATTCGGTAAATGGCCGAGACCAAACAGAAAAGCTGTAGCCGTGTGTGCCTCCATGATAACGGCTAAATGGCTAGCTACATTGTTAGCCAAACCAACCAACTAGCCTCGACAATATAATGATACTACTTTAATAGGTAACGCAACACAGACAATGTGAATTAGATATGTAGTGTGCACAAACCTTGTATTATTGATTTGCCTCGCCACGAGGATGATCAGTCAGGTTCTCCCGGTGCTAATATGTGTGAGCTCTCAGTGCATGGAGCCTGGCGCAGTGTGTGGATTTGTGGAGCACGTCTGTCGACGTGATGACGTTCGAAGCACAAAAAACCCAGGTGCTGAGTCAACCGATGTATGTTGGGTTGATGGATTTTGACCCAGCGCATGAGCTGCACAAAAATGACCCAAATCCCATACAAATAACCCATAATGGGTAAAACATTTCATAACCCTGTGGTTGAGTAGATGAAATAACCCAGCTGTTTTTAGTGTGTACTGAGTCAGCAAGTCTAATCTTTAAAGGCAAGGTGTTCCAGATTTGGGGGGCATAATGGCTAAAAGCAGCAACACCAAAGGTATTTGTGGTGACCTTGGGATAGTGTTAATTTTATCAGCCATTTTTAAATTTAGTCTCAGTTTTAGTCCAGTTTCAGTCGCGCTTGTTAGTTTTTTATCACATATAGTCAAACTCATTCCGTTTTATATTTAGTCAAGTTTTAGTCGACTATAAGTCGAGCATTTTAGTCCAAGAAAACATAATTTTATTCGTCTAGTTTTAGTCAACAAAAACTTTCAACATTTTAGTCTAGTTTTAGTCAGGACAATCATTTTACCCTTTTACTATTTTTGTCAGCAGATAATATTGAACATTTCCATCTGATCTAAAATTATTTCACATAAGTGCTTTCTAGCAAGCTAGTTCACATGGTATACACAGGTACAGTATTTAAGGTGAAACAAGGCAGAGCTTGCTAGAACTACTGTAAGAAAACTGTATTTTTTTAACTTGCAAATGAACAGAACAGGAATGAATTTTGAGGTTTTTTTCTCCACTTCAATGTAGCGAAAATGTGTCCATATATCACGTCCAGTGTTGGGCACGTTACTTTAAAAAAGTAATTAGTTATAGTTACTAGTTACTGCTCCCAAAAAGTAACTGAGTTAGTAACTGAATTACTCCACTATAAAAGTAACTAGTTACCAGGGAAAGTAACTATTGCGTTACTCTTTTTTTTTTTTAGTTTAAATGTCTAATTTGAATTTTTTTCGAAGCAGGTTTCACAAGCCAGTTGCATAGAGTAGAATTGCATAGACAGGTACTTACACAGAACTTTTAATATTTATTGATTAGAGTTGCTTACAGCGGACGTGAACAAACACTTCGCTCCGGGACATAATGTACACTTCACATGTACGTTCTTGCCTTTTACCTCAAGGAGAATAAAATAGTGTCTGTACTTCCACGCCAACTTTCCCTCCAGACTCGCCATTGCTGCAGTTTTACCTCTGCTAGTTTGGGTGTGTGGGGCTACTGTGTGTGTGTGTGTGCGGTTTGTGTGTAAACTGAACACTGCCTCTGATTGGCTTGCCATGAAAGCTTACGCTACCTTAGCCAATCATCATTACTTATGCGGTTGTCTCGTCCCTCCCTCCTCCCTCACCAAAGAAAAAAATAAACAGCTTTGCAGCTCCTGTGGCTGAGAGACAAGTCGGATGACAAGAGCTTCAATGAGTAGCTATAGTTTATAACGCGCCCCATTTAATTGTTGGTAATGGTAACGGCGTTGTAACGATGGAAATAGTAATTAGTTAGATTACCCGTTACTGAAAAAAATAGCGCCATTAGTAACGCCGTTTATTTTAACGCCGTTATTCCCATCACTGATCACGTCTTCTCTTTCTCCCGGGCCCCGTGCAAAGCATGTCCATTAATGTTTTACTTTTAACCTTACGCCGGGAATCCACCTCCTGTCTGTCCCATGTGTTTGTGCACTCTGTGCCCGCTACAGATTGGAAAGGGGGTGTGTCACTGTGTGTGAGTGGCAGAAGAGCCGAGGAGGAGGAGGAGGCGGAGGAGACAGGATTTGACAAAATCATATCATATAATAATATAATATAATTTTCGTCTCGTCTTTGTTCGTGAACTAAAATGTCCATAGATTTTAGCCCAGTCTTTATTTAGTGAACTACATTTTCGTCTCGTCTTTATTAGTCCACGAAAATGCATACTGATTTAGTCCCAGTTATTGTTTATTAACGGGGGTTTTAGTCTCGTCTAGTCTAGTTTTCGTCCGGTGAAAAATGTGTGTTGACGAAAATATTTTCGTTTAGTTTTTGTTAACGAAATTAACACTACCTTGGGAACAGTTAAAAGAGTGGCTGTAGAGGATCTAAGGGTTCGTGGAGGATCATAAAATGATAGGGAGTCTGTGATATAAAAGGGAGCAAGGCCATTTAGTGATTTAAAAACTAAAAGAAGCACTTTAAAATCAATTCTAAAAGATACAGGAAGCCAGTGAAGATTAAATAAAACAGGAGTTATATGATCTCTCATCTTAGTTTTAGTTAAAACCCTAGCTGCAGCATTCTGAATAGTTTGTAGTTTTGCAGTGGCTGCTTTTGGCAAGCTAGTACACAGAGCACTACAGTATCAAGACGACTAAAAACATGGACAAGCTTTTCAGCATCTTGCTGGCTCAGTAGAGGTCTTACCCTTGAAATGCTGCGTAAATGATAAAATGCAGTTTTGGTTAAAAAATTAAAATGGGCAGTAAAATTTAGGTCTGAATCTAAAATAATACCAAGGTTTTTTTACACGTGACCTTTTGTGTGAGGCCAGATGTCCCAGGTGAAGAAGAACAGAACAGAACAGAACAGTCTCTCTTATTCTTAGGGCCAACTAGGAGGATCTCAGTCTTGTCTTTGTTTAACTTTAAGAAGTTGGTGCTCATCCACTCATTAATGGCTGACATACAGCTAGTTAAGTTGGATAGAGTACTTGGGTCATTGCGGCTCACAGATACATACAGTTGTGTGTCATCAGCATAGCTGTGGAAATTCACACCATGCTGATGGATTAAGGTTCCCAGTGGCAACATATATATAGAGAACAGCAAAGGTCACAGAACACTACCTTGTGCCACACCATAGTCAATATTTGCTGCTTCTGATATACATTCCCCAATCCTGACGTGGAATTTCCTTCCAGTAATGTAAGACTGAAACCAGCTTAGAGCAGTACCAGAGAGACCAACCCATTTCTCAAAACGACCAAGTAAGACATAACTATCACTATTGTGACATAACTATCACTATTGTGATCAATAGTGTCAAATGCAGCACTGAGGTCAAGGAGAATGAGGACGGATACATTTCCATTATCTGCATTCAATCTGAGATCGAAAGAGCTGTCTCTGTGCTGTGGTTTGGTCTGAAACCAGACTGAAAATGGTCAAGAAGACCATTCTTAGAAAGGTGTGTGTTTAATTGTTTTAACACTACCTTCTCTAGAACCTTGCTCAGGCAAGGTAAGTTTGAGATTGGGCGGTAGTTATTCAGAGAGGCGGTGTCTAAATTGGGTTTTTTGAGTAGACGTTTTACAGTTGCAGTTTTAAAAGGGTTTGGGAAAATGCTAGACTCTAGGGAGGAATTTATGATAAGAAGTGTATTTGTTTATCATAAGTGCTCTGAAAAAGGTCAGCTGGAATAGGGTCGAGAGAACAGGTGGATGATTTCATACTAGAGACAATTTTAAACAGTTCATCATCTGAAATTATGTTGAAGTTAGTCAGGATACTCTGTAAGGGAGGGGTAATTAGAAATGGGGCATTTGTGTATCCTGAGATTGCATTAATGTTGAGCCTGATGTTATAGATCTTTTCTTTAAAGAAGGAGGCAAATTCTTCACATCTGGTGGGGGAGTCTTGGTCTGCTAGATCTCCAGTTGAATGTGGATTTAAGATCCTGTTTATGGTTGAAAATAGTGTTCTGGGGTTGTTTAAGTTGGCAGAAATAATGTTTGAGAAATAGGTTCGCCTTGCATCTTGCACTGCTTTATTGTATTTAATAATAAGGTCTTTATATATATCATGGTGGACAGTCAATTTATTTTTTCTCTATTTGTGCTCAGCTCTTCTGCATTCACTTTTCAATTTACATATTGCACTAGTTCGCCAAGGCACGGGTCTAGTCATCGGACGTTTCTTCTCCTGTAGAGGAGCAGCCTTGTCAAGTGCCTCCAGAAGTTGATTATTAAAGTGTACTACTAAGTCATGTACGGAGCTGGCAGAAGGGATAGGCATGGAGGTTTGACCTATGATTTCAGAAAATTTTGCAGCTGCAGAGGTATCTATATAGCGTTTCTTAATTAGGTGATTTACTCTTTGTTTTGTAGCGGAAATAGATGCTTCGAACAGCACACAATAATGATCTGAGCTTACTTAGTCTTGGAGAATGCATGAAACTAAAGTCAGGGGGATAAGCTTCAATAAGGCTGGCAGAGTTAGCAGGAGACAGCCAGGTTTCAGTGAAAATTAAAGCTGCAAGCAGCGTTGAACGGGCCCTCACACGCACGCGCCACTCGGAGCCATCTGCGGCCGTGACCATGTCACCAGAGGCCCACTGGTAGATGAGGTGCTGAATTTTCACCCCCTTTTGACACAGTAGGAAGCAATTTTGTTTTACTTCCTGTCCCCACTAGGTTGCGCAATGACTGTGACTCATGAGTTTCATGTAGATGTGTTCAGGCTGGGATTATTATCATACATGTGAAGTTTCATGGCGATGCGAACGTGTACACAGAAGTTAATGCCATTAATGTGTTTGTACGAAACGTCAACCTACGTTGCACTGTCAGGGCGAAGCCCATCGACAAAACGTTACGACTTTCACAACATAGCTGTTACGGATGTGGTTAGGACCCAATTGCAGTACACCAAACAGGAGGGAGCGTTGGTAATGACCTTTATTGTTCAGAGGCTAAATAAGAACCCGGGCAGACAAGAAAACACAGGTACAGTTCAACTTCGGGCTCAGGGATTGGGTAGAGCCGAACTGAGGGACAGAGGGAGCAGACAGACCAGACAGATGACCAGATGAGGGATTAGCCACAGGGTAGTGAGGACCAGATGGAGAAGTCGGGACCAGGCGGGTAGACAGACCAGGCGGGTAGACAAACCAGGCGGGTAGACAAACCAGGCGGGTAGACAGACCAGGCAGTGAAGTTGGGACCAGGTGAGCAGAGGCAGACCAGGCGAGCAGACCGACCAGGCCAGGCGGCGGAGTGGGGACCAGGTGAGCAGACAGACCAGACACACGGAGTTGGGGCCAGGCAGCGAAGTTGGGACCAGGTGAGCAGACAGACCAGGCAGCGAAGCTGGGACCAGGTGAGCAGACAGACCAAGCACACTGCCACGTCACAGGAGGGAAACACCAACCAGCCACAGGGACAGGCAGACAAACATCAGGAATACAGAAGCAGATCACAGGCTCAGAGACAGAAGGCTGTGGTGGTTTCCCAGAGATCAGATGAGGCAGGTGAGTCCAATGCAGGCAGGGTAGGCAACCCGAGATCAGACAGGTCATGAGTGTTGAAAAGTCCTCCATGAAGGTAGGGAACGATCTGACAAAGAGTGAGTGTGCTGGAGAGCCTGATATGCTGGGCTGACTGGGGATGAGCTGCAGCTGGGCTTGCAGGTGAATGGAGTTGGGCTGATTAGGTGGGAGTGGCTGGCAGGTAGAGTGGAGCAGAGGCAGGCAGAGTGGAAAATAACTGAGGCAGAGAAACAGGAGGGAAACTGGGAGAATGAGAGAACTCTGGGGCAGAGGAATAGGAGGGGAGACAGGGAGGATGAAACTGTGACAATAGCATTACCAAGGTCTTAGGGGCTTCCACACCAAATTGAGTGAGACACGGTCAATGTGTGCGCAGCAGCACCTCAAAGTCTAAAACATGACATGTCCTGTCACCAGCAGGGGGTGCTATGACAATCGCAGAATATTGTCATGCCTATGTGTCCAGGGCAGGACTATTATGAAACATGGCGAATCATCAAATTGAGCTGCCAACTCAAGGCCACACCCTTTAACTGAAACACAATCTTTTAATAACTTTTAATCACAAACTAGTCTAGATGGTACACACCAATTTTGAAGCCAATTTGATGAGTTGATGAAGTGGCGGTAATGGCTGTGTTTAGAGGGCGTGGCCAAGCCATTTGGCCAGGCCCATTGACGAAACTCATATCACATGTTCAGACCGGACCATTAACAAGCATGTGAAATTTCAGACAGATTCGATCAAGTACACTGAAGCTAGGGTCACTTCCTGCGTTTTGTGAAACGTTGACCTTCGCCATGCCGTCAGGGCAACGCCATTTGACGATACGTCACAATCTTCATGATATAGCTTCGCCAAGGTCTTAAGGCCTTTCAGACCAGATTTGAGCTGGATATGGTCAGTGTGCTGGGAGCAGCACTTCACAGTGTAAAACATGTCATTTCCTGTCGCCAGCAGGGGGCGCTATGACAAACACGGAATTTTGTCATGTAGCTGTTTTCAGGGCGGGACTATTATGAATCATGGGAAGTTTGGTGAAGAATGGACAACGTAGTCCAAAGTTATAGCAATTTCAGGTTTCATGGCGAAATGTCAAACTTTGACGCCAAAAAGCCGATACGCCCTTCAACGATAGCGCAATCTTTTGATAACTTTTGATCACAAAGTAGTGTAGATGGTAGCCAGTGATTTTGAAGTCATTATGATAAATCCTGTAGGAGGAGTTCGTTAAAATACAACACTTGGAAAACCAAAAATGACCACGGAATTCAAAATGACTGACTTCCTGTTGGGTTTAGCCTATAGGGTCCCCAGACTTTTTTGTGCGTCTGGGCATAATCTATGTGTGTACCGATTTTCATGCAAATCGGTGAAACGTGCCGGTAATGGTTGCGTTTAAAGGGCATGGCCAAGTCACTTTGCCATACCCACCAACAAAAAGCACATGACACGTAAATTTTCACCAAGACTCACATGTGTGCCAAATTTGGTGAGTTTTTGAGTATGTTTAAGCTCCCAAAAATGCAATTCATTTTTTTGCAGTCTGAGCGAAAACAATAGGGCCTTGCACCTACGGTGCTCGGGTCCTAATTAAAGCTGCAAGCAGCGTTGAACGGGCCCTCGCACCCCCTTGCCACTCGGGGCCTGCTGCGGCCACGACCACGCCGCCAGAGGCTGACTGGTAGACGAGGTGCTGAATTTTCACCCCCTTCGGACACTGTAGGAAGCAAATATTGTGTTACTTCCTGTCCCCACTAGGTGGCGCTATGACTGTGACTCGTGAGTTTCATGTAGATGTGTTCAGGCTGGGATTATTATCATATATGTGAAGTTTGGAGCAGATCTGACCATTTAATGTCATGTTATAGCAATTCCGTGTTTCATGGCGAGGCATCAACTTTCACCGCGCTCTCAGGGCAACGCTGTTTGACGATACGTCATGATTTTCACAATATAACATTACCAAAGTCTGAAGACCTGTCATACCAGATTTGAGTTGGATATGGTCAACGTGCTGGGAGCAGCACCTCAAAGTCTAAAACATGTCATTTCCTGTCACCAGCAGAGGGTGCTATGCCAATCACAGAGTATTATCATATAGATGTATTCAGGGCGGGACTATTATCAAACATGTGAAGTTGGGTGCAGATCGGACCATGAATGCTAAAGTTATAGCAATTTTGTGTTTTATGGTGTGACATCAAAATTTGCTGCCACCTCACGGCCATGCCCTTTAACGATAGCGCGATCTTTTAATAACTTTTGATCACAAAGTAGTCTAGATGATACACAGTGATTTTGAAGTCATTCTGATTTATCCTGTAGGAGGAGTTCGTTAAAATACGGCATGTGGAAAACGCCAAAATTGACCACAAAATTCAAAATGGCTGACTTCCTGTTGGGTTTGGCCTATGGGTCCAAGAGGCTTTTTTGTGTGTCTGGGTGTGATACATATGTGTACTGATTTATGTGCATGTCGGTTCAACATGTAGTCGGGGCTGCTGTTTAAGGGGCGTGGCCAATCCGTTTGGCCACGCCCATCACCAAAGACCATATCATACGTAAATTTTCACCACGACTGACGCGTGTGCCAAATTTGCTGAGTTTTTGAGTATGTTTAAGTTTCCAAAAATGTGATTAATTTCAAGGAATAATAGCAAAGAAAAAAAATCCTTCAATTTCAATAGGGTCCTCGCACTGAGGTCGGTGCTCGGGCCCTAATAATTAAAGCTGCAAGCAGCGTTAAACGGGCCCTCGCACCCCACGCAACTCGGGGGGGCTGGCAACTCGGGGCTGTGGCAACCGCAAAGCAGTACATGGCAGGCTGGTAAAATCAACGATCACTCAAAGTTAACGGATCGTTTCTTTATTTTCACTGCAGCGCAGCATTTGTGCCTTACTGTGCGTTCACACCAAAAGTGGCAAAAGCGGCAAGGATGCCCAAGGCTGCGCAAGAAACAGGACAGCTTCCGAAGCGGCAAAATATTTTTGCCACTTTGGTCGCTCTTCACGTGACTGACGTCAAAGTTAAATCGTGCTAGTCATTTAAAGGAGCCGCAAAGCGGACTTCTTGATAGCGGCATAGTGCTGCTTGCTGTTGTTCACCTTCAGTTTGGAGGTTTTGTGTGGTCATTAAATACAGAAAAAAATTAAAGCTGCAAGCAGCGTTGAACGGGCCCTCGCACCCCCGCGCCACTCCGGGCCTGCTGCGGCCGCGACCATGCCACCAGAGGCCGACTGGTGGACGAGGTACTGAATTTTCACCCTCTTTAGACACTGTAGGAAGCAGTGCGGTGTTACTTCCTGTCCCCACTAGGTGGCGCTATGACTATGACTGGTGAGTTTCATGTAGATGTGTTCAGGTCGGGACTTTTATCATACATGTGAAGTTTCGAGCAGATTTGACCATTTCATCTCATGTTATAGCAATTTCGTGTTTCATGGCGAGACATCAAAAGTCGACAGCACGCCACGGCCACACCTTTCAACGCTGACCAATTCTGTTAATAACTTTTAATCACACACTTGTTTACACTTGTCACAGCAGTTTTGAAGTCAATCGGATCAGTTGTGGAAGAGGAGCCTGTTTAGCCACGCCCACTTATGAAATTAATATGCTTAGGGCGGGACCAGTGACAAACATTCAAAGATTCAGGAAGATTCGACTAAGTAAACTGAAGTAATGTCCACTTCCTGTGTTTTGGCGAAACATCGACCTTCACCGCGCTGTCGGGGCGGCATCGTTTGACAAGACATCATGGTCTTCACAAAATAGCATGACCAACATCTTAAGGCCTTTCTGAACAAATTTGAGTTGAATATGGTCAACCTGCTCAGAGCAGCACCTCAAAGTCTAAAACATGATATTTCCTGTCGCCAGCAGGGGGCGCTATGACAATTACAAAATATCTGCATGTAGACATGTTCAGGGCGGGACTATTATCAAGCATGTGAAGTTTGGTGCAGATAGGACCATTCATGGTAAAGTCAGAGCAATTTCATGTTTCATGGCGAGACATCAAAATTCGCCGCCACCTCACGGCCACACCCTTCAATAAGAGCGTAATCTTTTAATAACTTTTGATCTCAACGTTGTCTAGATGGCACATAGTGATTTTGAAGCCATTCTGATTAACCCTGTAGGAGGAGTTCGTTAAAATAGAACACGTGCAAAACGTCAAAAATGACCGCCAAATTCAAAATGGCTGACTTCCTGTTGGGTTTGGCCAATAGGTCCAAGAGGCTTTTTTGTGGGTCTGGGTGTCATACATATGTGTACCAATTTTCATGCATGTCGTTGAAACGTGCAGCAGGGGCTGATGTTTAAAGGGCGTGGCCAAGCCATTTGGCCACGCCCATCACTGAAACTCATATCACATAATCAGTCCTGGACCGTTAACACACATGTGAAGTTTCAGGCAGATTCAACCAAGTACACTGAAGTTAAGGCACTTTCCTGCATTTTGGTGAAACATCGACCTCGCCGCGCTCTGGGCGCAACGCCATTTGACGATACGTCATGATCTTCACAATATAGCATTACCAAGGTGTTAAGGCCTCGCTGACCAAATTTGAGTCAGATATGGTCAACGTGCTCAGAGCAGCACCTCAAACTGTAAAACATGTCATTTCCTGTCACCACTAGGGGGCGCTATGGCATTTACAGAATATTTTTATATAGATGTGTTCAGGGCGGGACTATTATCATACATGTGAAGTTTGGTGCAGATAAGACCATTTATGCTAAAGTTATAGCAATTTCGTGTTTCATGGCGAGACAACAAAATTCACCGTCACCTCACGTCCATGCCCTTCAACGATAGCGCGATCTTTTAATAACTTTTGATCACAGAGTAGTCTAGATGGTACACAGTGATTTTGAAATCGTTCTGATGAATCCTGTAGGAGGAGTTCGTTAAAATATGAAACGTGCAAAACGCCAAAAATGACCACGAAATTCAAAATGGCTGACTTCCTGTTGGGTTTGGCCTATGCATCCAAGAGGCTTTTTTGTGCGTCTGGGTGTGATACACATGTGTACCGATTTTCGTGCATGTCAGTTGAACATGCAGTTGGGGCTGCTGTTTAAAGGGCGTGGCCAATCCGTTTGGCCACGCCAAATAATTCCTTCAGTTTCAATAGGGTCCTCGCACCGGACGGTGCTCGGGCCCTAAAAATCGCAGAGCATGAACATAAATCAAAATCACCATCTAATTAAAGCTGCAAGCAGCGTTGAACGGGCCCTCGCAACCCCGCGCCACTCGGGGCCTGCTGCGGCCACGACCACGCTGCCAGAGGCCGACTGGTAGACGAGGTGCTGAATTTTCACCCCCTTCGGACACTGTAGGAAGCAAATATTGTGTTACTTCCTGTCCCCACTAGGTGGCGCTATGACTGTGACTCGTGAGTTTCATGTAGATGTGTTCAGGCCGGGATTATTATCATATATGTGAAGTTTTGAGCAGATCTGACCATTTAATCTCATGTTATAGCAATTCCGTGTTTCATGGCGAGGCATCAACTTTCGCCGCGCTCTCAGGGCAACCCTGTTTGACGATACATTATGATCTTCACAATATAACATTACCAAGGTCTGAAGACCTGTCTTGCCAGATTTGAGTTGGATTTGGTCGATGTGCTGGGAGCAGCACCTCAAAGTCTAAAATATGTCATTTCCTGTCTCCAGCAGGGGGTGCTATGCCAGTCACAGAGTATTGTCATATAGATGTGTTGAGGGCGGGACTATTATCAAACATGTGAAGTTGGGTGCAGATCGGACCATGAATGCTAAAGTTATAGCAATTTCGTGTTTTATGGCGTGACATCAAAATTTGCCGCCACCTCACGGCCATGCCCTTTAACGATAGCGTGATCTTTTAATAACTTTTGATCACAAAGTAGTCTAGATGATTCACAGTGATTTTGAAGTCATTCTGATTAATCCCGTAGGATGAGTTCGTTAAAATACGGCATGTGGAAAACTCCAAAATTGACCACGAAATTCAAAATGGCCGACTTCCTGTTGGGTTTGGCCTATGGGTCCAAGAGGCTTTTTTGTGCGTCTGGGTGTGATACACATGTGTACCGATTTTCGTGCATGTCGGTTGAACATGCAGGTGGGGCTGCTGTTTAAGGGGCGTGGCCAATCCGTTTGGCCACGCCCCTTAATGCAGCATTGAGCAGGAAGTAATTAACAAAGGGCATTATGATTTATCCACCACAGGAACATCAAACTTTTACAACTTTGAAATATACTAAAAATATGGCAGAAACAAAAAAGCAAGGATGGCAATAAACTCAGAATACAGCTTCAAACTTTGCAATAGAGAAAAGAAAAGACGGCGTCAACATTGCACGGCAGTTGCTGTTTCTTGTGATGTCTTTGTTCATAAAAGAAACGGAAGAATCTCCGCGCACTATCACCCAAAACGTCCCGTTTGGCCCGGTAGAATCAATCCAGGCACAGTTCATTTGCTAGTTTGGTGAAACGGCTTCATTTAATGTAGAACAACTTCACATCATTTTCCAAGTTGCCCAACACTGACATATAAAACTCATTGCACACACAAACTCAACACAAATTCACAAACTGTGCACACTGATGATTGTAATGAGCAGAACGTGCGTCTGCATCCTGTTAATTTTCTCACAATTAAGATGCAAGAGCCAGTGCATTTTAACACATTTTGAATGCATGATTTCATATATTTTGAGTTTACATGTTTATCACAAAAATGCATAAAACGCTGCATAAGGAGGGAACGAAGTCCTGACGAACTTGTATGACACCAAACAAAAGACAAGCAGACAACACCACATGCGTAATTGCGCACAGAGATGTTGCAGCTGAGACATGGTAAGGAGCGCGCATTTGCACCCGTGTGTGTGTGTGTGTGTGTGTGTGTACTATAGGCCTAAAGAAAAATACCCCGGAGCTGGAAAACATAACAATCTTGTGGCCAAAGATGGTCCCTCAGACCTTTCCATTTCTTTCTGCAATCTTCAGCTAATGGACAGAGAACACAAAAAATTGTATTGCGAACATGAATCAAAACAGAATAAAAGATCACATTAATTAGCACTACTATTGTTAAACTGTTTTAAATGAATAATTAACCCTTTGATGCACAACATATGAACACCCCTTCTAATGCACAACATGGGTCAAAAATGACCCGCATTCATTTTCCATGTGTTTTCATGCTGGGTGAGTGTTTCTTTGCTGTATTTTTTTAAATCAATTTATTTTATTATTAAATGTCCCAATTATAATTTTAATATCTTGTTTTTGATTAGTACAAGGTCAATGCTTCCATTGTCCCTTTATTATTTTAGGAATAAAAATAGATTTTGGATTACTACACCACATGGGTCAAAAATGACCCATTTATCCAAGTGTGATTTTGAATTAAATTACTTCATACTATAACAATAATTTGCTTCAAATAATCACTTTAGCAGTGCTTTGGGCCAAATGATCATAGATTTTAATTTGAAATGTGTTTATTTGTCGTACACAGACATGGACATTCTGTAGACACATACCTGTGATAACAATTGAACAGTTGATATTTTAACCATTTTACCATCTGATTTGTGACCAAATAAAATATAACAACTGATCACAGTACATATTGAATAGATAGTTTAACAATTGTAATCTTATTTGTGACCAAATACAATAAAACACAACTGATCACAGTGCAGTAGATAAAATTGAACTGATAATTTAACAATGTAATCCGATTTGTGACCACCTAACATAACACATCTGATCACAGTAGACTGCTAACAGCCATCTCAATTCTTACATCCCTCACAAATGACCACGACATGTCTGTGCTCCTTACACACAGGTCTGGTGCACTGGGAACACCAGCTGCTGGCTTTTCTGTCCTTGGAAGTTGTGCAGATTGCACACCTCTTCCTCTTCCCTTGGCTGGCCTGCCTGATGTCCTCCTGTGGCTGTGTGGTGCCTGGGTTTTGTTTTTTGATCCCGCATCTTCCCATAGCCTCAAAGATGGACTTTTGGAGTACGGGTGTGCTCTCCATGCGCCTCTTCATGTGTGGCATGACTAACTCCTGGCCCAGCTCTTTGATGAACAGGCGGCGTGCGTTGCTTATGCCACTCATGTACCCCGGGTGTTGTGAAGTGAAGCTTGTGTATGCGTTGAGGATCGCAACATCCAGCATGTTATACCAGAGGACCATTGGCCACCTCCTTGTTCTCCGCTTACATGTGTAGGTTCTAACCATTTGATCCATTGTGTCTACTCCTCCTTTTGTTTTGTTGTAGAACTGGATCACATATGGCTTCTTCTTTTGGTTGCTCTCATCCACTGCTTTGTCGTCGTGCATTGTACTCAAAAGGATAACAGACTTTCCTTTTTTCTGGACGTAGCTCACCATGGTCATGTTGCCTCTGAACCCAAACTCTGAGCTGTAGATCTCACGCAGTTTGGATGGCTTCATCACAGGTGGGATATCAGCCTTGTTCTGTCGGAGAGTGCCTACAATTGTTAGGTCCTTCTCAAGGAGCTTCTCAGCCAGAGGGACACTGGTGAAAAAGTTGTCCATCGTGATGTTGCGGCCTATGGGAGGAAAAAAAAGATTGCACTTTATCAGTATACAACATAGAATTAATAATTAAATTCACTGACCTCACATTTATTCTTTCTTTCATTCTTATTTATTCTATTCTATTTTGCTTACAAAGAAACCATATAAAATAAATTACACAGTATGAAAGACTGTAAACATGGATAGAACTGATAATCTGCATTCACCTGTCCCTCTGATCCCACTGCACAATTGTTGGACAACAGTCTCCCCAAGCTTCTTCTTAATCTCCTCCCCTGGCTGCCTCCCTGTGTAGACAGTTCCGTCTATTGCATAAGGTACCCTTGCATCGCACATCCAGAAGATTTTTAGCCCATATTTCGCCGGCTTGCTGGGCATATATTGTAGAAACCTGCACCTGCCCCGGAACGGCACCAGCTGCTCGTCGATGGTGACACAGTCACTAGGGATGAACCGTCTTCTGCAGTTGTCCAGGAAGCACTCCCACACGTACCTGAATGCCGTCATGTGGTCCGTTTCCAGTCGCAAAGCCCTGGTCCTCCTGTCGTCAAATCGTATGAAGCGGCGGATATTCTCATATCTCCTGAGACCCATGGTGGCCTTGTAAATTGGATTTTGCAGGGGGTCGAGAAACAGCTCCCGCAAGGCAACATCCCAGCTCTTGTCCCCCCCTGCAAGGAGGGTCAAACCAATAAAGGCCAGGAATTCTTCTTTGTCGATGCTTTTCCACTCTTTCCCTTTTGCTGCGGCTGCTCTGCGTCCCTCTAAGTTGGTGCATCTTAGAACCTCCTCAATGATGTTGTCACTGATGAATTTATCTTTTGGTGAAACAGCTGCAGATCCAGGTGTAGGTCCTGGGCAGCTCCTCAGAATGTTATGACTTCTTATTCTGTTGTGAGTGGAGGGATTCTCATTCCAGTAAGACCCGTTTTTACTCAATCTATTTGACTGGGTCTGAATTTCCTCTTCAGAGGACTCATCATATGAGCCCTCTATGTCATCAGAAGAGTCTTCTTCATTCAGGAGAGACACACCCATAACTCCAGCTTGACCCTGAGGCACATAGACTGGGTCATCATCATCATCATCATCAGAGATTTCAGACTCAGAATCAGGACCAATTCCATCCTCATCTTCCTGATCTAGTCCCTTCTGCAGCATCTCCACAACCATTTCAGCAGTGAATTGATGAACAGCCATGATCTGAATATAGAAAAGCAAATGCGCAAAATATTATCATCAGTATACAGAGGCAAGCTTGATAGTGGGGCAGCCAGGGTTTATTATGATCTTGAGGCATTTCTAGTGACAGGATCTGTCAACTGTCGCAATAGTTTAGCTTTATTTTGGTGTCCTAGCTATGATAGCTTGCTAGCTACAATATAATATATTATAATACAATATAGCTAATAGTATTGAATATATTTTCCTCTCTGACAAGTAATGTACTTTTTCTCAAGGTAACTTAAACCTTATCAATTATTATACAGTTATCTTTCACGAGTCTAGCTAGCTAGCAGCAGTTACTTAGACAAGTCTAACTAGCTCGTTCATTCTAGAACCTGCGCACTTACAAGTTGCAGCAAAGTCTGGTAGTTCTCAAAATCTTTGTTATTTTTGTCGCTTTTTATCGGATTTTTTACATCTACTGATGGATATTTCTGTGGAGAGAAGAGTTTATTCAAAAGAAGAGCTTTTTTCATTGAAATGGAGCAAATCTGGAGTATATTACCCTATTCCAGCTGAGATAAGGAGGAGCTTTCGTGGTTGCCGTGCTGGTGCAAAGTTAAAGGCAAGGAAATGGAGATACAAGCCCGTTCTGCCATCAGTCATCATGGGGAATGTCAACTCTCTGCCCAACAAAAGTGAGGAGCTGGAGATATTGGTTAAGACTCAGAAAGTGTACCGTGAGTGCAGCCTGATGTGTTTTACTGAGACCTGGTTGAATAATAACATCTTGGATTCCATTGTGGATATACCTGGCTTCACTCTCATATGGTCAGACAGAGATGCAAAGGCTAGTGGCAAGAAAAAAGGAGGAGGACTGGCCTTATTTGTGAACCAGAGATGGTGTAATCCTGCACATATTGCTGTCAAGGAGAAGATATGCTGTCCAGATACTGAATTATTGGCAGTTGGAATGCGGCCATATTATGTACCAAGAGAATTTGGTCATATAATAACAATACTTGCGTACATCCCTCCCAAGGCAACGGCTGATGTTCCATGTGAAATTCTGCATGAAATTGTTGCTAGGATACAGACTAAACACCCTGAGGCACTTATAATAATATCTGGAGACTTCAACCATGTTACCCTCTCCTCCCACCTGACTGGATTTACACAATTTGTTAACTGTGCTACAAGAGAAAACAAAACCCTTGATCTGCTGTATGCCAATGTCAAAGAAGCTTACAGAGATACTGCCTTACCACCACTGGGCAGGTCAGATCACAACTTGGTTCTTCTGCAGACCTGTTACAAACCCTGTGTGCAAAGGGAACCTACAACTACACTCACTGTAAGGAAATGGACACCTGAGGCTAGTGAGGCTCTAAAAGACTGCTTTGAACGCACTGATTGGGATGTGCTTCTGGAAACAGATGAGAACAGTATGGACATTGATAGACAGGCTGATTGTTTCACTGAGTACATCAACTTCTGTAGAGACACAGTCATACCTACAAAGACTGTACGCTGTTTCCCCAATAACAAACCCTGGATCACAAGTGACATAAAGGCAATCCTCAATCAGAAAAAGGAAGCTTTTAGAGAGGGTGACAAAGAACGGCTCAAACAGGTGCAACATGAGCTGAAGAAGAGATTGACGATGGCAAAGGTGGAATACAAAAAGAAGATAGAGAAGAATTTACATCATAACAACATCCGTGAGGTGTGGAGAGAAATAAATACCATCTCTGGCTACAACAAAAAGAAAAGACAGCCAATCGTGGGTGATGTGGAAAGAGCTGATGAACTCAATCAGTTCTTCAACAGGTTTGACACTGAGGTCACATCCCATTCCACTGCCGCTCCTCCTCCTCCTCCTCCTCCTCCTCCTCTTCAACATGTGGGCATCTCCACCATGGCTCCTCTTCAGCAACATCTGGGCATCTCCATCATGGCTCCTCCTCCTCCTCCTCCCCCTCCTTCTCCACAAGTGTGTTCCTCCACCATGCCTCCTCTTCAACAACATCCGGGCATCTCCATCATGTCTCCTCCTCCTCCTCCACCACAAGTGTGTTCCTCCACCATGGCTCCTCTTCAGCAACATCTGGGCATCTCCACCATGGCTTCCTCCTCCTCCTCCTCCTCCTCCACAAGTGTGTTCCTCCACCATGCCTCCTCTTCAACAACATCTGGGCATCTCCATCATGGCTCCTCCTCCTCCTCCTCCACAAGTGTGTTCCTCCACCATGGCTCCTCTTCAACAACATCTGGGCATCTCCATCATGACTCCGCCTCCACCTCCTCCTCCACATGGGTACATTTCCGCGACTGCAGCTACTCCTCTTCACACACCTGTTCCTCCACCCTTGTTTGTCACTGAGACAGGGGTGAGGTTGGAGCTCGGGAGACTTTGCTCTGGGAAGGCAGCTGGCCCAGATGGTGTGTGTCCAAGGCTGCTTAAAGACTGTGCTGCCCAACTGTGCCAACCTCTTCACAAAATCTTCAACCTGAGTCTACAGCTGGGGCGGGTGCTGGCTCTGTGGAAAACATCTTGTATTGTCCCGGTACCAAAAAGAAAATGTCCAGCTGAACTAAATGACTACAGACCGGTGGCCCTTACTTCACACATCATGAAAACCCTGTAGCGGCTGATTCTACGTCTTCTGAGGCCTGAGGTCAAAGACAAACTCGATCCCCTGCAGTTTGCCTACAAAGAACACATTGGAGTGAATGATGCAGTACTCTACATGCTCCACCGTTCCCTCTCTCATTTGGAAGAATCTGGCGCTTATGTAAGAATTATGTTTTTTGACTTTTCAAGCGCATTTAATACCATCCAACCCAACATACTCAAAAACAAGCTCATAGAGATGGGAGTGGTTTCTTCCTTTGTCTCCTGGATCACGGATTACCTGACAGAAAGGCCACAGTTTGTCAGGTTGGGGAACTGTTTTTCTGGGACATTAATGAGCAGCACAGGGGCTCCACAAGGGACTGTCCTGGCTCCATTCCTGTTCACATTGTATACAGCAGACTTTAAATATAACTCTGAGTCCTGCCACATCCACAAATACTCAGATGACACTGCTATTGTAGCTTGTATAAGGAATGGACAGGAATCTGAATATAGGGATTTGATAAAATCCTTCAGTGACTGGAGTCATAAAAACTGCCTCATACTAAACACCTCAAAGACAAAGGAAATGGTCATTGATTTCCGTAGATCCAAGCCCCCTCTTCAGCCTGTGAACACTTGTGGAGTGGACATCGAGGTGGTAACAAACTATAAATATCTTGGTGTACACCTGGATAACAAGCTGGACTGGTCCCTTAACACAGATGCACTCTACAAAAAGGGGCAGAGCCACCTTTTTTCCTAAGGAAGCTCAGATCTCTAAACATCTGCAGTAAGATGCTGCAGATGTTTTATCAGTCTATTGTGGCAAGTGTTTTATTTTATGCTGCAGTCTGCTGGGGAGGAAGTTTGGGAAAAAAGCAAGCAAGGAGGCTGGATAAGCTTGTGAAAAAGGCTGGCTCTGTGATCGGAGTAAGGATGGACTCTCTGGAGGAAGTTGTGGAGAGAGACACAATGAGGACGGTGGAGGCCATCCTAAACAACATGGATCATCCACTGCATAACACCTTGATGGACCAAAGAAATAATGGTGGTGGAAGGCTTCTCTCTCTACATTGTAGGACAGAGAGATACAGAAGATCTTTCATACCAACTGCCATCAGACTCTATAATTCTTATAAAAATAGATGAGACTACAGACAAATGAATTTCCCCTTGGGGATCAATAAAGTATTTCGTATTCGTATTCGTATTCGTATTCGTAGCTCGCTAATAGGCTAGTAATTTTTCTTCTATCTTTCTGAGATAAGTAGTCTAATGTACTTATTTAATAGACTGTATGACTAATTCTCAAGGTAACTTAAACCCTTATCAATTATCATATACTTATGTTTCACAAGTCATCAAATGTCAACAGTTAGCTAGCTACAGTAGCTAGCTAGCTAACTAACAGTAGCCTATTGAAAATGTTTCCCTTTCTGACAAGAAATGGAGCTACTTAGTCTTCAAATTACCTTAAACATAATCAATAATTATGCAGAAATCACATCAAATTTCTTATCAGGTAAGATTATAATTATTGTAAAATAAGACTTACATGTTTCAGATGTTCAAATAGTTGTCCACAGTAGGCTGCAGTAAATATGTTACACAAATGTGGGTCATTTCTGACCCATGTGTGAAAACTTCATGTAGACTGACAAAAGCTATGCTTATTCATAAAGGAAGAACAGAGCACTTAATATGATGATTTGTGCTAAATAAAACAATTAAAATTTACTGAATAGTTGGATTAATAAATGATAAAATACATAGATTCTAAACATTCAGCATAGAAACACTCAGCCATACATGAAATAACATGGGAAATGGATATGGGTCATTTTAGACCCATGTCGTGCATTAGAGGGGTAGTGATATAAAAAGTGCTTTTATTCAAAATGTAAAAAAGAAAAATATACAAGAAGGATGAATTATGATCAAAAACAAGTTAATTGAGGAATACCTGGAATGCTGAGTAATGAAATTAATTAATTGCAAAGATACAGCACACAAAAACTCAGTCGGGTCACTTTAGACCCATGTTGTGCATCAAAGGGTTAAGCTACATTTAACTGAATTAAGTTTTCAACAAGCCCTTGACACTAAACGAGATATATTTAATCGTACCGATGATCCGTCAATAGACGACGTTTGCGGTGACTTTTCACTGCACACATCAAGATATTTTTGCTCTATTTAAATGGCAGTTAGTTTTCAAATCCTGCTGATAAAATGCTTTGTTGTGCAGTGTGTCATCTCATTCAGATGAAGCAAGAAAGGCTTGTATGCTAAGCTACGTCTTTGCCACAGACTGCACTTCACTCCGCTATTTTTCTGTTATTACTACACATTTTTTTTAAACTCACCAGACCAACCAACCACCTCCGCGACACGATCCCAAGCAACATTTTTTTTATTTTGGTCCCAGTAGCGAAAAAGGCGAACATTATAGAGGATGGGATGAGCCCGAACACAGGTTATCAGCTTCTCAGCATCCATGACGGAACAAGTGTGTTCTAGGAACCAAATTTACATGCGTTGTTCTTTGGGGCCCGCTCGATCGAAGGACACCTCTACTCTGACTGGTTGCCGCCGGTTGCCGCTGAACCACGTCATAGCTAATTACAATTAAGTTAACCGAGGCTTAACTTCTCATCTGGTGCCGCTTTGGACGCTTTAGCCGCTTTGGACGCCCTGGATGCGCGGCTGACGGCGGCTGACGCTTTAGCCGCTCAGGACGCCGGGCTCTCATTGAAAATGTATTAACTTCCGGCGTCCTTGCCGCTTTTGCCGCTTTTGGTGTGAATGCACAGTTAGTATACGTGCAATGCCACAAGGTCAGACACTGAGCATGCAAGTGCTTTTTACTCAGCGCTTTGTCTTAATGATATGACTGTGTAGTGTTTTACCGACACAGCACACACACAGACATATCTGCTGCAGGTTTTATGACAGTAAAGTGTGAGCGTACATTATTTTGAATATATCTAATATGCTCTCTGCTTAAAGAAGATACATATTAAACATTTCTCCCATTTCTTGTCATTGCATTTCCTGGGAAATGTGAAATGGTCTTGATTAGATTTCCAGGGAATCCCATCTCACGGGATTAAATCCTAGTTATGACATTGTTGGAGGAATTAGAGGTATATTCTGTTTCCATTACGTGGTGCTATGACTTTGACTCCTGGTTGTCATTTGGATGTGTTCAGGGTGTGACTTTTATCATACTTGTGAAGTTTGGTGCAGATCAGACCATTTATACCAAAGTTATAGCATTTTCCTGTTTCATGGCGAGTCAGCAAAATTAGATAAGATAAGATAAGATATTCCTTTATTAGTCCCACAGTGGGGAAATTTCCAAGCAAATTGACCACAAAATTAAAAATGGCCAACTTCCTGTTGGGTTTAGCCTATGGGTCCAAGAGACATTTTTGTGCATCTGGGTGTGATACGTGTGTACCAATTTTCGTGCATATCGGTGAGACGTCCTATGCAGCTACTGTTAAGAGAGGGCGTGGCCAAGCCATTTAGACACGCCCATTGATTAAATTAATATCATATGTTCAGGTTTGGACTGGTAATAAACGTGAAGTTTCATGCAGATCTGACCAACTACACTGAAGTTAAGCCTACTTCTTGTGTTTTGGCGAAACATCAACCTTCACCACGCTCTCAGGGCAACGCCGTTTGACATGGCCTCAAGATCTTCACAATATAGCATTACCAAGGTCTGAAGAGCTGTCTGAGTAGATTTGAGTTGGATATGGTCAACACGCCTGGAGCAGCACGTCAAAATCTAAAACATAGCATTTCCTGTCGCCAGCAGGAGGCGCTATGACTATCACGGAATATTGCACCCGAGGGTACTCGGGCCCTAATTATGTTCAGTAATCATGTCTTGAATGAAAAAGCTCTTGTTGGCTCTTACAGTAAGAAGAGCCATTTTAAGTTTTGTATTTTGATCTCTAATAGGCCAACTACAGACCAGGGAAAGAGTTGGCCTAATTAGGGCCCGAGTACCGTAGGTGCAAGGCCCTATTGTTTTTGCTCAGACTGCCCAAAAAATGATTTGCATTTTTGGGGGCTTAAAGATACTCAAAAACTCACCAATTTTGGCACACTCGTCAGTCTTGGTGAAAATTTACATGTCATGTGGTTTTTGTTGGTGGGCATGGCAAAATGACTTAGCCACGCCCTTTAAACATTGCCATTACCGGCACATTTCACCGACTTGCACAAAATCGGTACACACATAGATCATGCCCAGATGCACAAAAAAGTCTGGGGGACGCTATAGGCTAAACCCAACAGGAAGTCAGCCATTTTGAATTCTGTGGTCATTTTTAGTGTTTCCCACGTGTTGTATTTTAACGAACTCCTCCTACAGGATTTATCATAATGACTTCAAAATCACTGGCTACCATCTACACTACTTTATGATCAAAAGTTATCAAAAGATTGCGCTATTGTTGAAGGGCGTATCGGCTTTTTGGCGTCAAAGTTTGACATTTCACCATGAAACCGAAATTGCTATAACTTTGGACTACATTGTCCATTCTTCACCAAACTTCACATGATTCATAATAGTCCCGCCCTGAAAACAGCTACATGACAAAATTCCATGTTTGTCATAGCGCCCCCTGCTGGCGACAGGAAATGACATGTTTTACACTGTGAAGTGCTGCTCCCAGCACACTGACCATATCAAATCTGGTCTGGAAGGCCTTAAGACCTTGGCGATGCTCTGTCATGAAGATTGTGAAGTATCGTCAAACGGCGTTGCCCTGACAGCATGGGGAAGGTCAACGTTTCACAAAACACAGGAAGTGACCCTAGCTTCAGTGTACTTCATCTAATCTGTCTGAAATTTCACATGCTTGTTAATGGTCCGGGTCTGAACATGTGATATGAGTTTCGTCAATGGGCCTGGCCAAATGGCTTGGCCACGCCCTCTAAACACCGCCATTACCGGCACATCTCACCGACATGCACGAAAATCGGTACACACATAGATCATGCCCAGACGCGCAACAATGTATCAACAACCTATAGCCTAAACCCAACAGGAAGTCAGTTATTTTGAATTTCGTGGTCACTTTTGCCGTTTTCCACATGTCGAATTTTAACAAACTCCTCCTATAGGATTCATCAAATCAGCTTCAAAATTGGTGTGTACCATCTACACTAGTTTGTGATCAAAATTAATAAAAAAGATTGCATTTCACTTAAAAGGTGTGGCCGCTAGGTGGCGGCTAATTTTGATGATTTGCCATCAAACAGGAAATGGTTATAACTTTGGCATACACGGTAAGACCTGCACCAAACTTAATATGTTTCATAATAGTCCTGCCCTGAACACATATGCATGACAATATTCTGCGATTGTCATAGCGCCCCCTGCTGGTGACAGGACATGTCATGTTTTATACTTTGAGGTGCTGCTGCGCACACAGTGACTGTGTCTCACTCAATTTGGTGTGGAAGCCCCTAAGACCTTAGGTAATGCTATGTTGTGAAAGTTGTAACGTTTCATCGAAGGGCTTCGCCCTGACAGTGCAGAGTAGGTTGTCGTTTCGTAGAAACACATTAAATGCCATTAACTTTGTGTACATGTTTGCACCGCCATGAAACTTCCCATGTATGTTAAAGGTCCTGCCCTCAATATATCAAATGACTTTCGTTGCTAACCTTGGCCAAACGCCTTGACCACGGACTTTAAACAGCAGCCCCTGCGGGACGTTCCACCACTCACAAAATTGGTACGCACATGTATCCCAACCGGACCCACGAAAAAGTCTCTGGGAGCCATAAGGCAACCCAAATAGGAAGTCGGCTATTTTGAATTACATGATGATGATTCGCCATGAAACGGGAAATGGTTATAACTTTGGTATAAATGGTCTGATCTGCACCAAACTTCACCGGTATGACAAAAGCACCACCCTGAACACATCCACATGACAATCAGGAGTCAAAGTCATAGCGCAAACTAGTAAAGACAGGAAGTGACATCTAATTCCTCCTCAATGTCTGAAATACGGTTTAATCCCAGGAAACAGGATCCATGGGACATCTAATCAAGCCCATTTCACATTTCCTGGGAAATGCAATGACAACAAATGGGAAACTTGTTTTTTTTATTTATCTTTTTGAAGCACAGAACATATTAGATATGTTCAAAAACATGTAGGCTGACACTTTACTGTCATAAAACATGCAGCAGATATGTTTGTCTTTGTGCTGTGTGCCAGTACAACAGATCACAGCCTATTAAGTAAGACACAGTGCTGATTAAAAAGCACATGCATGCTCAGAGTCTGACCTTGTGGCATTGCGCATATAATGCACAAACGCTGAAGTGAAAATAAATAAATGATCTGTTAACTTTGAGTGATCTTTGATTTTGCTAGCCTACTTTGTATTGCTTTGTTATTACAGGAGGCTCGCTCTCGCAGCCTCAGCTCTACCAGTGGAGCAGCAGTAAGATATAGATTTGCCTGGGCAAATCAGGCCACGAGGCAGCGGCCGCAAGCACCCCGAGTTGCGCGGGGGTGCAAGGGCCCGTTCAACGCTGCTTGCAGCTTTAATTTTAATTAGATTCGTCCTATCCTTAGTAATTTCAAGTGACTGCCTGATTGAGAGGCTTTTAGTGAGTCTTTTGCTAATTAGGACAGGTATGTGTGGGCACCAAGGAGGTGCTGGAGTGATAAACAAGGGGAGAGACTGACATGTTGGTGAGGGAGGTGAAGGAGGGCATGGATCTGATAACTGAGCTGGGTTTGCCAGTTAACGGGGGGAAGTCATGGAGATCGAGGATATTATATCTATTTCTCAGTTGGATTTCATGTAATGGAGGAGCACAGGGGAGGCGTCTACCATTCTTTCTTTTGGGTGCCGACTGTGGACCAGAGTTCAGCGTGGGAAGGAGTGGAGTTTTGGGCTTCGCCCCGAGCTTGATCCAGGGATCAGTGGAGGGGAAGACGGGGCTGCAACATCATCAGTAGAGTGGGGAATGGTGAAGTCTATCTCTCCAGCAGCGGTAGTGGTGTCCTGTGCGAGGCCGAAAGTGATGAAGGATCAAACATGGCAGTCTGTTGGCATTTCATGTTATTTCCTTGGCGAGTGAGGTCCTCTTAGTGGCCACCGGATCAATCCGTAGAGCTCGGTTTAAAAGCACTTAAATTGTTGTATTATCTGACTTGATCTTAGAGGAATTTCTTGGAAAGACTTTAAATAACAAAACATAACAGGATCGGAAGTTTAAAAAAGACGTAAAACATGGAAAAAACAGTAAAATAGCTCAGGCCGTTTCAGTAGGGAAACTAGGAGGCTGCCATCTTGCGCATGCATGATATCATACTTTGATGTTTTAGTTTGGCCCATGTCCCATCTATTAACATCAGGGACATAAACACTACATGCCACAATAGCTCTCCCTCAATTGGGTGAGAGAGCTAGAGATGTGACAGCCCTTGGTTTTGACTCTGTCTCACCCTGCCTTGGTCTTGTTCTTGACTTGGTCTCAACCCCCTTAAGACTTGGTCTTGTCTCTGTCTCGATACACTCTGGTCTATGAGCTTGCTTTGTATTAGCAATCATAATGTTTCTAATATACAAAATGTGGATTCATCAGATATAATTATTTATGAACTACTGTAGCAAAGCTCAGTTAACACACATCCAGCATCATGCAGGTCCTTTTCTACTGAATCTTACTGTCTAACCAAGACAACACAAGTGTATTTTACAGGTAGGAATGTTACTCATTGCTGCCCTCTGGTGGTTGGAAGTTTTAATAACACTTTTAAGTGATAATGGGTAGACTATAAATAGCTCAACTCTGGCAGTTGCCCCACACTGTGCTGTAACAACACAAAAGTAGTATAGCTATGTGTGCATTAATAGGACTGAAGCAGACATTTAATCATAGGGAAGCACCGATACCAACACCAGCATTGGGTATCTGTCCAGTACTGTCCTCACGTACTCATTCCGGTACTCATAAAACTACTCTGATACCCCACAGCCGCCACCACATCACAAAAAGTAGCCTCTTGACATCAGCAAACATCTAAAGATTCAACATGACGTAGAGTTCAGTTCGCAACATCATCTACTAATGACTGACTTTGGCAACTGTCCATAAAATTCTATATAAGTCCATGTAAAACTGAAAGAATCTCACACCTGTAGACTGCAGCCAGCTAATGTCCAATAAGTCCTGGAAAGCTTCTCCTAATTAATTTGCAGACAAAGAAAAAACACCACTGCCATCAGACTGTAACCATCTTTTCTTGGTAATAAGCTGCTACAATTTTTCTTTGTATACTCTTTGTTATCCTCCTGTTATTCTTCACAAAACAGCCTGACCGCACAGTACACCCAACTTCACTCTTTGGGGTTCACAGCAGGGTAAACAAAACTTTTGCACACGTGGCACCTCACTCATACCTCACTAAACCGTTCAAATCTCAACTAGCGACAAACTTAAAATGGTGCTGACATGCATCTGTATATAATGATTTAGTGGTATCCCATGTATGGTTATATTACTCAGCTTTGCAATTTTGAGAACTTTTGATCTCTTTTGCTCTCCCCTCTCTGTATTTAATGGGGAGGCTGTGCTGTAATAGTAGTTGCTTTAATAGTCCAGCAGGCTGCAGTAGAGAGCAGAG
Source organism: Lutjanus argentimaculatus (assembly GCA_034769285.1). NCBI lineage: Eukaryota > Metazoa > Chordata > Actinopteri > Lutjaniformes > Lutjanidae > Lutjanus > Lutjanus argentimaculatus. The sequence continues at coordinate 2,054,538 of JAWZSL010000057.1, read as the reverse complement.
CAGCAGAAATGGATGAACAGGTGGTCTCTGACTCAGGATGGATTATCATCATCAAATGTCTGCATGGTGATCCAATTTTGGCATGGAGAGAGGAAAGCAGAATATTTACTCACATCCAGCCTTCAGACAGATGTAGAGTCAAACACAATGATGATGGAGATTGTACACAGCTTGATGTGGAGAGGATGATGTCCTCATCAGCTCTCTTTGTGGTCGTCTTTATGATAGACACATTTTCACTGTTTTCAAATAGCAACACTGCAGATTTACTATAACCACACTACTCCTCAGATAATAGAAAAAGACTAAAACTTAATAAAAATATAATATATATTAGAATTAGAATAGTATACAACAGCAGCGGACAAGATAAAACAGTAAGATTAAGCCTGATGCCAAATACAGTGTAGTTATAGTAAATCTGTACTTTCACTTGTACTTAAGTATGCACTACAAGATGTAATCTACTTTTTTCTTTAAAATTATAGTCAGGTACTGAGTACAATTTGAAGTAATATTGAAACACTTCACCTGCATTTTAGTTGCCAATAAGGTGATCTGATCACAAAGAAGCCAATGAAAACATCCATCCATCCATCCATCTTCAACTGCTTATCCAAAATCGGGTTGCGGAGGTAACCGTTCCAGCAGGGGAACCCAGACTTCCCTTTCCCTGGCTACATTAGCCAGCTCTGACTGGGGGATCCTGAGGCATTCCCAGGCCAGGGCAGAGATATAATCCCTCCACCTAGTCCTCGGCTTCCTCTCAGCTGGATGTGACTGGAACGCCTCCCTAGGGAGACGACCAGGTGGCATCCTCACAAGATGCCCGAACCACTTCAACTGGCTCCTTTCTATGCAAAGGAGCAGCGGCTGTACTCCGAGTTCCTCACGCATGACTGAGCTTCTCACCCTATCCCTAAGGGAGATGCCAGCCACCCTTTTGAGAAAACCCGTTTCGGCCACTTGAATCCGCAATCTCGTTCTTTCAGTCATGACCTGCCCTTCATGATCATAGGTGAGGGTAGGAAAACACATGTAGACTGGATAGGCGTACTCCCAGGCCCCCTCCAGGATCCTTGCAAGAGTGAAAAGCTGGTCCGTCGTTCCACGACCGGGATGGAACCCACATTGTTCCTCTTTGATCTGAGGTTCATCCACGACAGCCCCTCAAAGCCTTCAGCATTTCTGGGCAGATCTCATCAATCCCCAGGGCTTTGCCACTGTGGAGTTGTTTGACTACCTCAGTGACTTCCTCCAGGGAAATTAACGCTGATCCCCCATCATTCTCCAGCTCTGCCTCTACCATAGAGGGTGGGTTAGTTGGGTTCAGAAGTTCCTCAAAGTGTTCCCTCCACTGCCAGATTATCTCCTCATTTGAGATCAACGGCGTCCCATCCTTGCCATACACAGCTTGGATGGTCCCCCGTTTGCCTCTCCTGAGGTGCTGAACAGTCTTCCAGAAGCACTTCGGCGCCAACCCAAAGTCCTTCTCCATGGCTTCTCCTAATTCCTCCCACACCCGCTGCTTTTCCTGTGTCACAGCCGAGGCTGCTGTCCTTCAGGCCCGTTGGTACCTTGCAACTGCCTCCAGAGTCCTGCAAGATAACATATCCTGGAAGGCCTGCTTCTTCAGTCAGACAGCTTCCCTGACCACCGGTGTCCACCACAATGTTCGATGTTCCAGTGAAAACAGTGACATACAAACAAAAAACAAAACAAAATGCTGTGGCAGCACACATTTGGAGTGAGGATGTTAAATATTAATCATTAATCAATTCAATGTTGTTAAGAATCTAACCAATTAAAAATGTATTTATAGATATTTAATCAATAGTCATGGCAGTTACTGCACCTCATTTGACATGATGAGGAGGACTGTTTAGAATCAGGTGAGCCAAAGGCCCTGTTCAGACGTGGTATTAATGTGCGAACAGGTGTGAACTCACCCAGGATGCACTTGAGATCCAATAGCTCAAACTAGGGCTGCACAATTAAATTAATTGTAAAACATAAATAAATAAATAAATAAAATTACAATCTCGATTCATACTTCTATATGATCTCATTTCTTAATGACGACGCTTCACTCAATCCTATTTCCCGATGCATTCATGGGTTTATGTATTTGTTTCCATTTCCTACAGTATATCAAGTTGACCACCCGCCCCCTGAAAGAAGCTCAATGTTTTATTTACGTAATTTACCAAGTTATGTGTACTTGTTTTATTTAAGCTCAGTGTGAGAGTCTCTACTGTGTTTATCTGTCACTCAGTAGCGTTTCTACCTTTCCTCCTTTCTCTCCTCCGTTGTGTTTCACCAATGTGCTCTCACTTGAAGCTGAGGAGAGAAAAAGGTTAGAGAAACGTGAGTGAGACAGGTTAAGTTAGTTGAGTGAACTACCTCTTGTTACATCACTGTAACTGTAAGTGCAATAAAATCTTTAAAACTAGAGTAATGTCTTAATGCCTGAAGGGAACCCTGAGGACCTATATCAGTATTTCATATGTTATGTTTAAATATATTATATTTGATTTATTTCATTTAATTATTTGGCTATTCTCTTGTAATTCTAATTTCAACCTCATTTTCTATCAACTTTGATGCAGAAATGAAAGGGTTACTGTCCTGTACTGTCTCTAGGTGGTGAAATATCAGATCTGGTTCACTAATTGGTTAGGACTTCATCACTGGGACAGGCCACAGCCTGTGTGTTTGTTTAGAAGACTGTGTGTGGATTAACCAATCATATTTTGATTTACAGTGGGTGGGACCAAAAATAATCCCCTGAGGCCTGCCTGAAGGTTATCTTCCAATATCTTGTTCAAGACGAAGCAGACAAGACCTGTTGCTAGGTGGCTAACTTGATAGCGCTGCCTTTTTCAAGGCAGAGTTTCGCAGCATAGCAGAGGATCTGCAAAGGACTGTTATTTAGGAGACTGAAATTGTGCTCATCCCAACGTCTGTTAGAAAACAATTTTTAGACACTTGAATCTTCTTTTTTAAAGCAACTTCCAACAGTGTAGCACAGCAGATAGAGCTGTGTTGGTAGGCATAATATAGCTGGAGATCACTGCTACATGTAACTGAGTATGTGGTACTGAAACAAAGAAATAAGAATGATAAAAGAAACTTCATATAGATTATTACCGCTCTTAATATCAAACACAAACTTACTAGAACTGCAAGCAGTTATGAACGGGGGCCAAGCTCCCGCGCGACTCGGCCCCGAGCATCGCGGAGCCTACGCAACACAAACGGCTCTGTTTCGTCACCAGGAGGCACATAGCTGAGATTTGCTGTCGAGCGTGGGGTCAAACAAGGCTGCCCTGTTTCTCCCTTCCTCTTACTGTAATGGGAAGAGCACTGCAAGGGTCAAAGGCTGAATATGTTTGTGTGTAACAAGTCACGCCCACTTTGAGCAAACATCACTAAAACCTTACAGGTGGCCTCGGGAGCGACTCCAGATCACACTCACCGAATTTCATGTGGATTCGACCAACTTTTTGACGCTTGATATTACTGTGTTTATAACGCCCCCTTTTGCCCAATTTGTACAAAATTTGGTACAGAGCTCTGGTTGACCTCTGAAACAAGTGACTTGAGTTTAATGTTGATAGCTTTTATTTTGACAAAAATATGCAATGGTATGTGTTTTTTAGCTAGCAGAAAAAATTGCAAATTTATAAGTACCGCGTTTTTTGGAGTAGCAAATTCTTTTGATAAACTTTTGATCAGACAAGTCTGGAGATTGTGTGTGCAAAGTTTCGTGCAGATGGAGTGTACATCTAGGAGGAGTTCAAAAAGTAGGTTTTTGACGTGTAGTGACTTACAAAGAGAATATGCTGTGGGAGTGGGCGTGGCCTATGTCAGAAGATGCGACTCTATGTAGGAACACGTGGATATAAAGTTTATGAAGATGTGATTTAAATGTGGAAGTTACAGGCTAAAATGCGTTTTCATCCGTTACAGCGCCACCTAGTGGAGGAGATGCACAATTTTTGGTATGGGTGGTCTGTGTCCTATTCTATATATACCCTGTAAATTTCACAGCCCTCAGCATAAAACTTGGCTTAAATAAATGTTTGTTGTTTATCTCATAACAAGCCACGCCCACTTTTACCAGTCATGATTACCTTCAAGATATGGCCTCAGGAGTGACCCAGCATCATACCCACCAAATTTCGTTAAAAATCTGTGTTTCCGTTTAAGAGATATGACGTTGCATATTTACAGCGCCCCCTAGTGGCCAACATCAACCAAATTTGGCTCATGCCCTCACAGTCAATGCCAATCAAGGAATCTCAGAATTGGTGTCGTTAGCCTTTATTTTGACCGAGATATGCAACTGTTCACATTTTTATAGTTAGCTAGAAAATTTTATTTGTTAATAATTTGTGCATATTCTGACGGAACAAAATTCTTTTGATAACTTTAGATCAGATCCCTCTCAAGACTGTACGTGCCTAATTTCACACTGATCGGACAAAACCCCAAGGAGGAGTTCGAAAAAGTAAGTTTCCATTTTTCGCGATGTAGCAAAAAAAAATAATTGGCGAAATGGGCGTGGCTTACGCCCACGTGATTCAGGCAATTCAGGGAATCTGTGGATATGAGGCTTTTGAATGTGCAACAAACGGTTTGGGAGATATAGGCGAAAAGGTGTTTCCCTTGGTTTATAGCGCCACTGCTGGCAGACTATGTGAATTTTTGGCCTGAGGTACGTGCAGGGGTCTGGGCCAACCCTCCAAATTGCACCACCTCCCTTGCACGGTTTAGCCTGCAGCACCACTTTTAGCAGTGGAAAAATAAAAATAGAGAAAAAAAATAAAAATCTGAACAATTACAATAGGGTTCCCAGCACCCGCGGGCTTGGCCCCCTAATTATAACTTATCCAAACAACAGTAACAAAGTAAATGGCAATTACCTACTGTTTAATACAAGTTTAAGGGAAGAAAACTCTAGAAAAAAAAATACTTTTTCTGATATAATCGTGAGCTGCTTGTTGCCTTCTACTGGGTTTTTTGTAGATGGCACCTATACACTACAAACACATGTCACAAGTTACCTTCTGCCTGCTGCTTATTGCAGCAAAATCTTTTTCCATTTTGCTGACATTTTGGTGTTTCTGGCAAAGTTTTGGCTGAACTGAAATTCCTCCTCTAGAAGTCATGGTTCACCACTGCTTAAAGCTCCAGTAGGCAACATTGTTTTGGTATAATTGAGAAATAATTTAATAAAAACCTTTAAGCATGTTGTAAATCAGGTGTTCTGAGAGAGAGCTACACTTCTGCACCTCCTCTATGTCTCTGTTTTCAGCATTTAGAGAATCTGTGCCTACATACTATCCCAATGTATGTAGGTTCAAAACCTGATCACTTTGGTGTTTTATCTGATGGTATTAATAATTATTACTGAGGCAGAACGTCATTTCAACATTAATCAACAATATAATGAACATAATATAAACTGCGCAGCTGCGTGCAGCTTGACTTCTGCTGCGGCTGCATGTGAGGATGAAATGCCAACTTCAGCCTGTGATCTGTCGCTGTCTGAATGAACAGCCTCGTGGAAGTGAGATTTTACAGTTCTTCATATTTTAATCTAACAAAATTCGTTTAAAAAAAGTCAGTTGGTGTTTTCAAAGTCATGATATTTAGCTGAAACAGGTTCCACACTTCGTTCACTTTCACAGGCTGCTGCTGAGCGGAGCAGACGGCTCACACCGCGCGCACTGTGATGTTCAACATTGTAGTTAATTATCGCTGAAAGTTAAAAAGCAAAACTCTAAAAAAGCTCTCACTCACTTGGTCTGGGGCTTTGGATACATTCTTCGGGAGATGTTGGTGTCTTTCTTCAGTGAGGGGCGCTTTTTGCAACAGCCAACTGCTGACGGTAAATCCATCACATGCAGTATTTCACCCCGACGTGTTTTGAATAAAGTATAAATCCAGTGATCTTGAAGCTTCGAGCTGCTCCTGGAATTTTATCTGAGATTCTAAATGTTGCAGCAAACATCAGTCCAGCGGATTTTATCCCTCCAGTGCAGCGCACAGTTTGCATCTTCATTGTTTAATATTTTGAAGTATTTTCACACAAAGCTGGTGTCAGACATCATGTGTGTGTGTCTCATTCAGATGATAGAGCAAAAAGTTTCTGTATTAAGTGCATTAATGATCAGAAGTGCTTGAATTCGTGGTGATTTGTAATCGTTAATTGATTCATAAAAGCACCAGATGTGCTTGGCCGGGTAGCGCATAGGAGCCATATACCCCCACTATACCGGCTGGAAAATTTAATCTTAAGAATAATATAGCACATGCTATGATATTATGATGATATAGTAGACTAAAAGGTATGTATTATTTACTATTGTTGCATGTATTTTAGCAATTATCCACTTTAATGGGAGATGTGAAGCAAAAAAAAAAAATAAAAAAAATAAAAAAATAAAAAATGCGCACAATAAAATAAGAAAAGCAACTAGTAAACTGATCTTAGACACTGAAAAGTCTGAGATCCTGCTCTAGGCTGTGATATTTTGTTTATTTATCATAATTTCTGGCATAAAAAAAAGCATTCTTGGTGTGCGTCTGAGCACAAACAATGGAATTACATATAACGGTCTGGCTGACCGTTGCGGTGGTTGGAGGGGGTACTAGAATGCTGGCGGTCCTAGTGTTAAAACCAAAGATAGACAAATCGTCCCCAAACCTGTTGAAAAAATCAAAGCTGCCAGCTTCACCCCTTCAAACAAGCATGTATTGTGGCTCAACTCATGTCTGTGCAGCACCCCAGAGTTTCAAAGGTGTCTGAGTGTTCAGCTCTCAGTACTTTTGTAACTTCAAACTGAATTTCTGTTATTTGAAGTTTAATTTTTCTTCTGTGATGCTGTTTGTACTTTCAGGTATCTGCTTTATTTACTGTTTCTAGTTCACTCTTTAGGAGCAGTGTTGGTTAAGTTACTTGGAAATAATAATTAGTTACTGATTACTGATTACTTCTCCAAGAAAGTAATCTAGTTACTTTACTGATTACATATTTTCAAAAGTAATCCATCCATCCATCCATTTTCTGTAACCGCTTATCCGTGAGGGTCGCGGGGGGCTGGAGCCTATCCCAGCTGACATTGGGCGAGAGGCGGGGTACACCCTGGACAAGTCGCCAGTTCATCGCAGGGCTGACACATAGAGACAAACAATCACTCACTCTCACATTCACACCTACGGGCAATTTAGAGTCACCAATTAACCTGCTGCATGTCTTTGGACTGTGGGAGAAAGCCGGAGTACCCGGAGAGAACCCACGCGGACATGAGCAGAACATGCAAACTCCACACAGAAAGGCCCTGCCGGCTCGGGGATTCGAACCCAGGACCTTCTTGCTGTGCGGCGGCAGCGCTAACCACTGCGCCATTGTGCAAAGTTAGTTACTTTTCAAAAACATGATGCAGAACCTGAATACGCTATAAAGCAATAGACATTTCAGCCTAATTCTATTCTTTCTGCATATTCCATCATATAAAATTGAATCAATTTAAACAGTGTCTTTTTTTAAAAACTTGTTTTATTAGTTTCAATCTTTTAACTTTATGCACATTGCATCAAGCAAAAATTTAATTAAATGCAACAGTCTCTGACTTGAAGAAAATTGTTGAACATTTAAACCTATTTTCTGCACATTCCACCATATTTTAATAAAATAAAGCAAGTCTTTCTTCTGTTAATATTTCTGCATATTCCAGCATATAACTTTCTTGGAGAAGTAATCAGTAACTAATTACTATTTCCAAGTAACTTGACCAACACTCCTCTTAAGTCTATTTTCACCTGTTTAGCAGGAGAAGGGCCCTCTGAGGTTCGCCCGGTGGAATTGGATGTGGTAGCTGCAGCGGGCATGTCAGTGGGGGGGCGGGGGTTTCTCAGTGAGTTTCACATTCCTGTGCAGGCTTGCTAGGTGCTTGCTCAGATTTGAGGTGGAATTTTTCGCTGTAGATAAAAGTTTTCTTCCCACGCAGAGTGTACATCGGACACTAATGTTTTTGTCACCTTTGAGTCAAACTCAAAGTAATGTCGGTACTTCCAAGCATTAAACGCTGCATGGTCCTGCTCTCTCCCGCACTCCATGTTGTCTCTTGTTGATCACTACACGTGTCTGTTGTTTACCACTGATGTTGCGCTGCTCATACATCATTGTGACGAGACAGTCTCACAAAACAAAATCACGGTTTAGTAACGCAATAATGCAGCCTGCTTGCCGGAAAGTAACAGTAATCTAATCACTGTTTTTGTAACTGTAATCCCTTACTTTACTCGTTACTTGAAAAAAGTAATCAGATTACAGTAACGCGTTACTTCTAATGCGTTACTGCCCATCAGTGTTTAGGAGTCATGTTAAATTACTGAGGGTTCGAATGACACAGTGGCTTTCGGGGGAGCCCTATTTTTCAGTGCATGCTACTAAAACATGTCACATGCACATGCATACATGGAAGTGTGCAGCTGTGCTGTCAACACAGCTGTCTACTACAGTTAATACTGTTAGTAACATTTAATAGACACTACATAACAACAACAAAAGGATAGTGTTTCAAAGTCAAACAATAATCAGCTGAATATTTAAAAAAAATCACAAAATCAGCTAGGGGATACAGGCAAAGATTTTCTGCCTCTCTTTCACATCTAAGATAAGATAAGATATTCCTTTATTAGTCCCACAGTGGGGAAATTTCCAATCTCATATCACATGGTAAAACAGTAAAGCTGAACATTTGTTAAATATTGTTTAATAAACTTGTGTTTTTAATTATGAATAAACAGACTTCTTGTGCTGTTTAAGGAAAACTAAAAAAGGAAAAGACAATATAAGAAAAGAAATATAATCTCTAACACTGTAAATGAACAGTGTTTTAGAGCTCCCCCTAAATGTCTTAAAGTAAACTTTCAGGGGAGCTCATGTCCTTTTCAGGAGAGCCAAGTTCCTCTTAGCTCCCCCAAAATTTGAATTAAATTGAAGTTACTGCTGATGAAAACCCAACATTTCCTGTTTGGGCCGCTTCATAATAAAAGCCTTTACCTAACAAAAAATGGGGAACTTTTATAGTGAAAAATTAACAGGAAACACAATGTCTACTGTTTTGCAACTGCTTGACACAAGACAAGTGGGTCATATAAGGGTCAGTGTATGTGTTGTTTATTCTGAAGTTGTAACTTCACATTCTATTTTTTTTAATATCCAACAGCATTTAAGTTAATCACTGTAATGTTAAAGTAAGAGAGGAAAAGAGAGTAGAAGATACTTTTCTAGTGCAAGAGACTTTTAAGTTTAAGTCCAGCACTTTAATATATGTTATGTTTAAGTCAGGCATAATGATATGTCTTATGATTATGTCATCTGTTTAAAGCCTTGTCTAGACAGTGTGATGTGATTTTTTTTATTTGAGTACCTAAGAGTGTAATAAATATTTTTGTTGGTTGCTGTCAACTAGAAATTCTTAACTATTTCCCAGCCAGCATTTTTTTTTAAAAAGTTGCCAGCCAGCGTCAGCATTTTTTTGCAGAATTCACTGATCTTTCAACACCCACAGAATATTAATTTCTATGAATATGTTAATATGGAATATATCAAAGGAAAGAACAAATCTTCTTGTGTCAGACAACAAAAAACATTTTGTTTTAGCTTCATTCATTCTTCCTTGTACTTGAATGTTGGTTGGTTGCATCAAAAAAGCCACTTTTCAGACAAAAAACTGAGGAAACTTTGTTTTTGTGAAAGAAGCATTTTTAAGCAGAATATCGACTTCAACTTTTTATTTTTGTTTGTCACTTCATATTACGTGAGTGACATTACTGTCACCAGTGTGCTAACTTTAGCTGTGTTTGTCCCACACCCTCGACCTGAAACACTGTCAGAGAGGCCCAAGAGCTGGAGTGCTCTCTAACCCGGCTGCAGCATGACTCCTTGGGGCAGCAGTGTGAGCAGCCTCACTCTGTGGTAGGGTTGCGTTGCTCCCTGCCCCATGGATCTGCTGCTGAGCACTGATGTTTTCATACTATAACACCATCCAGTGTAATTCCAGTGGTTCTCTTCTTCTTCGAGTGAGAATTTTTCATCAGATGATGCGTCACAGCATCCCCTACTGCCTTGCAGTAGAAACGGCAATTGACAAAATATCTCGTCATTGGCGGGGAAATAGTTAGTTATTCAGGCCTTGTAATTTATTTTGAAGTTATCAAGCCGCCATTGCTGCGGTGGTATAGTATGAGAGGGGATTAATATGAAAAAATACAAATACGATAGGAATAGTAAAGTACAGTATGAGTTAAGAATAAGAAGTACAGATGACCTGTTTAATAAGATAATAAATGGAGAAAAGCAGGAAATCTCCCCATTTGAGAGGCTGAGCACAGCATGTTTTGTCATGTTTGCATAAAAAATTACTTTAATGATTAATTGTAGTTTGATCCTTTTTTACCACATGCCTGGCAGGGCAAGTGAGTCGCTAGGGCTAGTGGGCTTATTGTTTAGCCCTGTGCTTCCTGATTAATTGTAAACCTTCTGCGGTCATTTTGATTTCTCGCCACAGGAACACAGCAGCAGGCTTGTTAGTGCAGGGATGTTGTGACCAGAGTGGTGGCTATTGTTGTGCAGGCACAGAGGTAATTGAGTGGAAGTGGAGGGAGGTAATTAAAGAGCCCATGCTCAGCTGGAGGCCACAAAGCACAGATGTCAATAGAAGAAAGAAGGACAGCAGAAGCTTCTTGAAAAGTGCTTCATTCACTCTCAGGGTGTGAAATCCCGCCTGCAGCACAGCAGTGGGGCTGGAATAAGAGGCAAGGTCAGCTGCTCCCGGTTTGATGGAAATAATTCAAACATTAGTCTGTAAAATGATGTTGCAAAGATGACAAGAACTGGGCAAGGTTCCAAACACAGGCAGACAGGCAGCAACTGCACTATGTGGAACCATGCTGTGGCAGTGTCCCCTTCGCTACTGAAGGAGCAAAATTTTCATGATGAAAATAACATGTCACTACATTAGACAAAGTAAATTGTAAAAGAGTTGGTTTGTCATAGTTAAATACTGGAACACTGATTAAAAACTTATTCAACTAAAATTTAATAGCAGTCACGTTGTAGAAATGAGTGAATTAGTACTGATTTGTCAACCATGAGTGAGAATCTGATGTTCAACTATTTAACATGAAATATTCAAGGTGTAATGTATCTTGTTTATTGTATCATCAGGGTTTGTGTAGGTGCTGGAAATCCTTGAAACTACTGTCATTTATTTTTTCATGGTTTAAGGATTGCTTGGATTTTGGATAAAGTGCTTGAAATGGCTTGAAATTGTAATTGCGTTACTTTTTATTAAACGCAAAATTTAATTTAGACTAGTCGACTAGTCTAACACTAAGAAAACAGTCAGAAAGCAGTTAAAATTGAGCAGAATTTATTAATTTATAATGTTAAACACTGTTGGAAAAAATACTGTGCGTATTAAGAGCCATTTGAAGCCGTTAATCACAGTCAACAATCGTCAAATCGTACTTTAAATGCCGCTGAAATGTGCGCTATGCACGCTAAATATGCAATACAAACCAAACACATTAACGTACAAAACATTAGAGCAACTCACAAAATGCTTCAACTTTTCAGACCGAAGAGGATCACGGAGTCTGCAGGTAAACTAGACCTGACGTTTGCAGCTGACAGCAGCAGCTCCGCCTGCAGATTTCCGTGTCTGTGTTTAATGTGTGCACGTTTCTCCAGTTGAGTGATTATATATCAGCTTATTCTGTCACAGTCTACATTCAACATTATTTCCATTTTCTAGATTAAAACACTGCCAAACCGCGCTGGTTTTCATCTGTCCAACTTTGACATAAACATCCGGGGTTGCCTAGGTGATCAGGGCGTACACGCTGGGCGAGAGGCTGCCGTCTGAGGGCCGCGGCCCCGACTAGTGGCGGGCGGCTGCATGCGCCGACAGATAACTGACATCGTGCATGATTGAAATATTGATTAATAGTATAAACGACTAGTGAGGGAGACATGGAGATGATTTTGTATCAAAAATAGGCTTTATATATTGAAAAAAAGATTCTATGTATCAATTTCTGCTCAGCAGTCGTGGGCACCCCCGCCTAGTCAGAATGGTATGGTCTAGTTACATAACAACATTTTCTGACGATTCGACTGCGAGGTTCATAGTCGAATCAGACCTCTCCGAATCGAATCGTCGAATATTCGACTATTGAAAGTCAGCCCTACAGTATATATCTGTATAATTATGTAATTTATCACAGCTGTAAGGTGCTAGAAAATATTCAAAATACACCTTGAAAATGCTTGAATTTGACTTTGGAATATGTATTAAAATCCTGTGCAATGTATTCTGTTGTTTCAGGTTAGTTTTCTTGCCTTACTCTTAACTTTCCCTTTTGCTGGCCTGCCATTAAATGCCAGATGAGAGAAGAGAGGAGATAATTCAGACTGTACTTGGTTGAGTTGTTTTTGCCATGGGGCAAAAACAAGCTACATACAGGTACTATGTTGTGCACATAGAAAAACAACTGTGTTACAGGAACGAACAGTGGTGGCAAATGTACTGAAAATCTTTACTCAAGTACAAGTACTGTTACTAAAACTCAATTACAAGTAAGTACTGCTGTTAGAAAAATAGTACAAAGTATTCATCTAAAACTCAATTACAAGTAAGTACTGCTGTTAGAAAAATAGTACAAAGTATTCATCTTAAAAACTACTCAGAGTATTAGTTACTTTTAATGCTGATATTTAATACATTATCAGTTGCACACATTCAATCAAAGAGGTTTCTGTCTCTCTTCAGTCTAAATTCCTCCCAACTTCCTCTCTGTTCTGCTCAGTGCTCACTGTCACCTCTACAAACTAGGGTCACAAATTTTTGGTTTTCCTTAATCGATAGTTGAAAATGCTAACAATCATTAATAATGTATAAGATATAAAACACTTTTTTTTTTTTTTTATTGTTTTCTTTGTTTTGTTTTATCTTTTTTTTTTATTTTAAGGTTTTGTTTCCTTATTCAACCAATGGCTTCACCAGACAAAACAATGTCAAATGAGGTCCAATTACTGCCATTTCTAGACTATAGATTAAATATTCATGGTTACATTTTTTAAATTCTCTATGCCGATTAACCGATCATTGATTAATCATTAACATCCTTACTCCAAACCTGCTGCTGCTGCAAAAATGCAGATGAAAGATTTGGCTATTAATTCAGCTTCTACTCAGTACTCAATTATGATTTTGAAAGTAACCAAGTAGATTAAATGCAATATTATAACAATGTTTTTATTGAGTTTTGCACATATTTCACACATACACAGACAACAAAGCAAACAGTCACAATACCTCACATATTTAAAGAAAGAGAAATAAATAAGTAAATAAATAAATAAAACAAAAAACACATCAGATTTTAAAAAACAAAAGACAATAACAACATAAATACACTCTACACACAGCTATTTCATAGTGGTTGTGAACCCTGATGCCCAAGAAACTCCAATAGAGGTTTCCACACTTTTTCAAATTCTCCTGCCCCTCCTCTGTTTATATAAGTAAGTCTTTCCAATACAACACAAAATGTATCCCGCATACTTCTCAAAGGTATATCCATTTTTCTCCAAAACAGATCTATCATTCTCACGCCTGCAGGAGTCCAAACTCAATTACATTTATCTGCTTTGAACTAACAATAAAGTTATTTGGATATTTGCTGAGTACACACAGTTTTGCTTTGTGAGGTACCTTCATTCCAACAATCACAGATTAAGTCTCAATAAGTGTTTTCCAGTATTCCTGTAATGTTGGATACTCCCATACACAATGGAACAGAGTCCCCTTTCATTCTAAACATTTAATACAAGGGTCTGGGATGTCAGGGGACCAACGGTTCAGTTTGACCAGGGGAATGGTAATGAATACTTAAGTACAAGTAAAAGTACTGACTTGAAAATCTACTCATAAAAGTACAAGAACCCTCAAAAACCTACCTACTTACAGTAACTTGAGTATTTGTAATTAGTTACTTCCACCCCTGGTAACGAGTAGATGTAATTCAGACTTTCAGTTAATCACACATTCATGTTTAATCAACTTATCACAAATTAATTTGAGACACTGGAAAACTGGACCCAAGTAGTATTTGAGCATAGTAATAGTGAAATGGTTAGTATCAGGGAATAGGTAAAATTGAATGTAGCCTGCTGTGTGCACTGTACGGTGATGCCCGCTTCAAGAATAACTATATTACAATGTTATAAAATGGCATCGCATCAGTACACTGAAAGCTGCTTAGTGAGCACAAACAGCAAAAATGTTTTTCAGGCTTCCGCCAATATAAAATGTAAAGTCCTTTTCCTGCTGACTGTCCAACACATGGAAGGCATCAAGTTATTTGCTGTTACAGCTCTCAGAGACCTTTCAAATCTTATTGGACCGAGTGGATGAAATAATGATTATTCAAAGATTCATTTGTGGATGTTGTGATAATGATTGTGTGTAGTACAAGGTATTTTTTGGGTATGTATACAGTCGGAGGGTCAGTGGTGGCCCACAGCTCATGTTGGCCCAGGGCCCTGTAATAAATTAATCCTGTTGTTGTCCTTTAATCTGTTATGTATTTGTTCATCTGCTTTATTCCTGAAACATGTATCACCTATGACAGAAATTAGTGTCACATAGCCAGACATCTCTCCACAGCGCTCAGCACACTGCAGAAAGGTCTGGCTCCACACATACACATTCTGCTATTAGAGAAAAAAACGCCAAACCTTGTTTGCATTAAACCAATCACAGATGTTTTGGGCAGAGCTAAACCCAGGATGCAGCAATGGTGCTGCTGCAAAATAGTGTTGAGGAGGAATATGTTTTTGTGGAACATTTGCACATCAGGAGGGGAGTTCTGGAATTAAAAAAGACTGTCACTGCAAAAGAAAAGGCAACAGCTTTTAGCTTATTCACACTCATTCCATTAGCACCCCAAGCACTATATTGCAGTTTTCAGTGCGTAGGTTGCAGCTCAGAGGTTGTTCTTGTTTTCGGGAGACTTTGAAAACATGGCTAGCGATACCATGATGCTGCTTGAACCAAGTGACCAATGGCGGACTTACACCCGCAGTGTGCATCTGATGAGTCAGACTAAACGGAAATACTCTCGTAGGCACTGGCGAAGAAAGTGAGTTTAAATTAAAGGGATGTGGACCTTGAAATGATCAACAATGTGCATACAGCATCTTCAACCACCAGCAAAACTGGCCAAACACACTGTGGGGACAAGAGCTAACTCAGCTTGGACTTGAAGCTCCCACTGGCTAATGTTCAGTCAGGAAAATGAAATGGACGACATGGGACTCTGACTGGACAAATGATGGGAAACCAGAGTCTGCTGATCAAGCTGTTGCACTGGAGGTGCTCTGAGCAGACAAGATGCAACACACAAGACTCTGGAAGACGAGGGAAGGAAGACTCTGTGTTTACATTGATGATGTTTCGAGATCAAACAGTCACAAGTGATGGACAATGTTTCCCAGATATAGAACTTTTTTGTGAAGATGTCAGGATCACCAAATTGTTGCTGCTGTTTACATTCAACCCGATGCAACATCAAAATTGCACTGCAGAATTATTTTTAATTCATTAAGTATTGTATTGTATTCTATTCTATTTTGAATTATTTAGTGTTTATCTGCACTGCATGTCTGTGCAGTATTAAGGAACTATGAATCTTATTTCATTGTGCAGCCTTGTGTTAATTACGTTGATACACTGAATACTTTTGCTGTTGTCAGCATACTTTGAGCACCTTTTTTAAAATCAACCAAGGGTTCTTAACTGAATCCATCTAAGCGTTCATTATTGGTTGGCGGTTAAAATCTAACTATTCTTACTCAGTCACTCAGTTCCATTTTTTCAGTGGGCTGACAACTCTGTGGCAGCTGGACCACTAAAGACAATGGGTCTCATTCAAGAACCACTTGTGCAAACAGATTTGTTCTTAAGTGGTGCGTACGAGTGATTTAACAGAACTTGTGGCATTCACCATTTTCTCTGTATTTTGAATTTTCTTTCAGATACGAACACAATTTATGAGGTCCAGACCTGTCGTAGAGTCATGTGCAGTCATTACTCTTCATAATTATGTCGACATTATCCTGTTTGACTACATTTAAAATGAATAGAATTGTAAATTTACATATAAAGCCTGTATTATTACGCGCTGTCGGGTGTAATGGCCTTATATCTGCATATACAGATTTATGAAGTCTCTGTCCACACTTACTCTGTCCTCTTTGTCTGTGATGGAAACTGTCCCTTAACCCCCTCGTCTCCCTGCAGTCCTCAATTGCCCCTTGCTGTGGCTGTGGTGAGTTGTTTTTTTTTTTCTTTTCTCTTAAGTCATTTTCATATTGAGACGTTTCTTCATTATTTCAGTGACAGTCCGACCCTCCTGTAACACGGCATGAACAGCACTCACTTTCCCCGTTACTTTGCTTTAGCAGTTCTTTTAATTCCACTCCTGGCACTGATAAAATGACAGATTTTCCTTTATTAATCTCTGAAAGCAGGACGTCAAACTCCAAACTCATAAAGTTCTTCTTTCTTTCTCTTTGATGCCATTTTCATGAATGAACACTTCCTAACACATTGGGCAGGAAGCACACATACACATATATGGTAATACTGGGGCGTTAATTATGCTAATTTACAAGTCTCATTCAGATGCACTCAAATACGCACAGGTGGATAAGTTACAAGCGTTTGTTGAATCTGACATGGCGTGTTTGTATGAGGCCTTCGTACGAAAAAAAGTAAGAGAAGACAAGAATACAAAATGTTCTTGCATGAGGCCCAGTGTTCCTAAGTACAGCTAACACCACTCAAAAAAGAATGAAATATTACTACTACTACTATACTTACATTAACTGTGAGATTTTAAAATATTATCCTGTTAATTGGAAGATAAGGATAACTAATATATTATTTTCCCATTCAATTGAAATATTCCAGAGCCAGTATATAATTTTTGACACATTTTCCAGTAAATTGCATATAAAAATAATACCATATTTGGTCATTTTAGGATCTGAACTAAAATTTTAGATTAAATTCTGTAGGTTTTAACTGTTTCACAGCATAGCATGAGTTGATGTCGAAAAGATTAACTAAGCACATTACTTCAGTCCAAGTGTTGTAATCTTTCTTGCTCCCTTCTATACCAGGTATGTTTTATACAAACATACCAGCAGGTCACCTTACCCTGCTTACACTAATGTTGATCTGACTCGTAACATCTGTGAGGAGATGGACTCAGGAGGCCAGTGAGTCACTGCAGGACTGCTTTGAGTCCACAGACTGGGATGTGCTCTGTGAGCCTCACGGGGAGGACATCAACAGCATGACGGACTGTATCACAGAATACATCAAATTCTGTGAAAACTCCACCCTGCCAACCCGGACTGTGCGCTGCTTCCCCAATAACAAGCCGTGGATCACCAGTGACCTGAAAGTACTTCTTAACAATAAAAAGAAGGCTTTCAGATCTGGGGACAGAGACGAACTGAGGAGGGTGCAGCGAGATCTGAGGGACAAGCTGAGGGAGAGCAAGGACTCCTACAGGAGGAAGCTGGAGGTCAAGCTCCAGCAGAACAACGTGAGGGATGTGTGGACTGGAATGAAAGAGATCACTGGGTTCAGGGGGAAAGAGAGACAAACAACAGGCAACAATGAGAGGACAAATGAGCTGAACTGTTTCTTCAATAGGTTTAGCTCACAGACCCCTGCTGTCTCCTCCTCCACCCACACACATCCAGACCTCCACACACCCTCCCTACCCCCGATGCCCCCCCCCCCCGCCCCAACCCCTCAACCCCCTCTGGTGAGCTCACAGGACACAAACACAACACCTCTGCAGCACCTTCCCCCCTCCACGGAGTCAACATGCACCCTCCCCCATCTGACTGTGACTACAGGCCAGGTTAGGAGACAGCTGGAGAGGCTCCAAGTATGCAAGGCTGCAGGCCCTGACGGTATCAGCCCAAGGGTTCTGAGAACTTGTGCTAGCCAGCTGTCTTCTATTCTGCAACATCTCTTCAACCTGAGCCTGGGTCAGGAGAGAATACCGGTGCTGTGGAAGACATCCTGCCTCATTCCAGTCCCCAAGAAGTCAACATCATCTGGCCTCAACGACTACCGACCAGTCGCCCTCACATCTCATATGATGAAGGTGCTGGAGAGGCTGGTCTTGGCCCACCTGAGACCACAGGTGAAATCATCGCTGGACCCTCTGCAGTTCGCCTACCAGCCTCACCTGGGAGTGGACGACACTGTCATCTACCTGCTGCAGCGAGCTCACTCGCACCTGGATGGCCCCGGCAGCACTGTGAGAATCACATTCTTTGATTTCTCCAGTGCTTTCAACACCATCCAGCCACTGCTACTGAGGGAGAAGCTGCGGGCGATGAGGGTCGACACTCCACAATCTCCTGGATTACTGACTACCTGATAGACAGACCACAATTTGTCAGATTGGGCAGTGTCCTGTCTGACACGGTGGTGAGTAGTACAGGAGCTCCACAGGGGACTGTTCTGTCTCCTTTCCTGTTCACCTTGTACACCACAGACTTTCAGTATAACTCCGGGTCATGCCACCTGCAGAAGTTCTCTGACGACGGTGCTGCGGTGGTTGGGTGTATAAGTGATGGACGGGAGGAGGAGTACAGAGCACCGGTGGATGACTTTGTGGAGTGGGCTGGTAGAAATCACCTGTTGCTGAATGTGGCCAAGACCAGGGAGATGGTGATTGACTTCAGGAGAACAGTGACAGCTCCTCAACCCCTGCGGATACAGGGCGAGGACATTGATATGGTTGAGGACTACAAGTTCCTCGGCATCCACATCGACAACAGACTGAACTGGAAGGCCAACACCGAGGCTGTGTACAAGAAGGGGATGAGCAGACTCTATTTCCTGAGGAAGCTGAGATCTTTCAACGTGTGCAGCAAGATGTTGGAAATCTTCTACCAGTCTGTTGTGGCCAGCGCACTTTACTTTGCTGTAGTCTGTTGGGGAAGCAGCATCGGAGCCGGTGAGAGAAACAGACTAAACAAACTCATTAAGAAGGCCAGCTCTGTGATTGGCTGCAAACCGGACTCAGTTGAAGCAGTGGTGGAAAGGAGGACACTGAACAAACTGTTATCCATCATGGATAACCCTGACCACCCTCTCCATCACACACTGGACAAACAGCGGAGTTCTTTCTCCAACAGACTGAGACAGCTTCGCTGTCATAAGGACCGATACAGGAAATCTTTCCTCCCCCAAGCAATAACACTGTACAATACCTCACCTCTGTCTGACAGACAGCACTCCGAACTCTCCACAGTGGGTTCTTTATAGTTCTTATAGTTCTGGTCCAACCAGACTTCCTATTGCACTGCTGGTCATGGCTAATGCACATCTGTTAGCTATTTGCACATCTGTATCAATACCTGTTGGTCATGGCTAATTGCACATTTGTTAGCTATTTTGCACATCTGTCTCAATACCACTCTACCTCATTTCTCACCACTTCGTGTATATAATTTATGTCTACTTATATTGATATTTTGCACAGTGTTACACTACTGCGACTGGCGTAGCGTATTTCTGTACATTTCAGTATAGTACTTTGTATATTTTTTAAATTTATAATCTTTATGTATACATGGCTATTTTCTTATATATTTTATTTTTTACTTTTGACCTGTTTTTCTGTCTGTCTGATGACAGCTGCTGTAACACAAGAATTTCCCAGTTTGGGATCAATAAAGTACTATCTATCTATCTATCTATCTATCTATCTATCTATCTATCTCTATATCTATCTAACAGCTCTGTTACTACCTCCCTTAGCATATGAGAGGCATGACAAAAATGACCCCCATTCCACCTCTGTAACTTTTATACAAACAGCAAGGTGGAATAAGGGCACAACATTCCCGCCTTGAACAGGATGTGTAAAAGGGTTCTTACAAACTGGTGGTACACTGCACAGAGAGGGAGGAAGGACATGTGGAGGGGTGTTGATGTTGGATTGTGGTGTTCTCTCTGCTCCTCTCTGGGGAGCTGCTGTGCTCCACGCTGTCACGTCACCTCAGCAGACGGTCTGGCTCAGCACCTGCTCCTCACACTGGGGGGAGGGGTAGGATGCTAGTGATAGTGACGGGGGAGGGGGTGTGAGGGCAAAGTGTGGCCTTTTGTGTAGTGATGGGGGAAGGAGTGTCTGTATGAATGTGTGGGAAGATCTGACTGTACAGGCTGTCGACGCAGGGAGCGTTGTGCTGAACAGACTGCTCCCCAGACAAAAGCACTCAGACTGGCTTAGATATGCCAATTATAAGCATCCTGCTGTATCTGTTGAGACCCACTTCATATCTTTGTGCACTCAATTGCTACTTGGCTGGTAGTTCCTTTTGTGCTGATTGTAAGTATCAAAAGTATTTTTACTCGAGGACAGCAAGAAACTCAAGTATGGTTTAATTCTGCTGGTATTTTTATTTCTGTTTTCTATTTTTGTGCAGACACACACACACGCACATATATCCAGTGTATATGATATATAGATATGGGAATGGAAGTTATTCAGACATGAAATATGTGAAACATGGAGTGCCTCACGGAAGCTGTCTTGGGCCACTCCTGTACACTATTTTATTACTACTGTTACTAATGATCTTCCTTTAAGCCAGAGATATACCTGTTGTTTAAAGAGATTGGTCACCCAGAATTGAAAATTCAGTCATTATCTTCTCACCCTCATGCCGATTGAAGGTCAGGTTTAGTTTTTTAGTCCACAAAACAATGCTGGAGTTTCACAGGAGAACAGTGTTGCAGAATCTTCCAAACACTGAAAGTGAATGGTGACCAGTTTTCAAACATAAAAAAACAACAAAATAGAGACATAAAATGCCTCGATACTGATCATCTGGTGTAATCTAAGTCTCTTAAAGCCCCAACATGCCAAGTTGACTAAAAATGTTACTTCACCATGTTTTCAGTCTGAATCTTCACTGTAGATCCTTAGCTTGGAGCCACATTCATGTACATATGCACACTGTCTGAACTGTGTGTGTGTGTGTGTGTGTGTGTGTGGTGTGACGGTGTGCAAACAGCATGTCAGGGGTTTAGGAGACTTGGATTACACCAGACAAGCAGTATGGAGGCATTTTATGTTTTCTTCCATGTGTTTAAAAACTGGTCACCATTCTCTTCCATTGTTTGGGAGATTGTACAACACTGTTTTCCAGTGAAACTCCAGCAGTGTTTTGTGGACTAACATAATAACCCAGACCCTCAATCAGCATGAGGGTGAGTTGATAATGACTGAATTTGCATAGCGTTAAAATCTGAAGATGTACACATACATGGTGTTAATTAGGAGCTTTAGAGGTGTTGGTAGGTGCATTTTCAACCTGTTCTCATCCCAACTTGTCACATACTGACGCTTGGTCACCCTCCCCATGTTCTTCAGTGTCTTGTTAAGCTCATGGTAGCCTTTTGCAGCTGTATGAAATGCTGCCAGAAAGCCTTTTTAACACATGGTTCATATGAAACTGTCACTGTTAGCGGTAGATTTAGGCACAAAACCTACTTTGGTAGGTTTAGAGTAAGACCATGTTTGGGGTTGCATTAACTATGTTGCATTACATATGTCACGTGACAACACAAGTCAAGCGACTCACAACACAAAAGTCACCCGACGAAAGAAACAACTAGGGCTACGCATCTAATTGAAATTTTATTGAAATCGCAATGTGGCCTTTTACAAATTTCAAATTGCAGGAGGTGCAATGTTTTTAAAGGCAAAATGTGTCAAATAACTTTTAAATGAATGAATGTCATGAAACAGAGATGTAAAGTCCTACAAATTTGATTCTACAGACCTAAAAAAACATCTTCATTTGGTGCAGATTCCTGCAAAAAAAAATCACACCACAGTCATTTATAAGACATTTTTCAATCAAAATAAGAATAATGATGCAAAAAATATTATAACCTCTAATGTCACAAATCACATTGCAATTACTGTATCAATCAAAATAACCTCAATTAGATTTCCCCCCCAAAATCATTGAGCCTTACTAACAACTTTTAATGATATTTTGGTTTCACACAGGACAGGAACTCCAGTGTCCAAGGTGAAAGCCCTGTCTTTGTTTGAGCCATTCATTCACCCCACCTCCTTCATATGAGGACCCTCTTAATACTACCTCGACAGCCCAGGCGTCTCATACAGCTGCAGATGTGTTTACATTAAAGTCACCTGAAAGGCCGGTGCATCTCTTGGGATGAGACCGGGTTGGGATATTTTAACTTTGGAAAGAGCTGGGGTAGATGTTTCACCCTGCCTCCAGTCTTTGTGTCAAACTTGACTAACAATGTCGTGACTCCAGCTTTAACACACACACAAGACTAATATCCATCTTTTCATCTTTCACAGAAAAAAAGTGAATTCACAAAACATTTAAGAATTCTGTCATTCCATCCCCAGTCATATTGTGCAAATATTTAACAACATATGCCAATTTGTATTCTTGTATCAGTATCCATCAATCCATTGGATATCCATTGGATATCCATTTCTTCTTGTAAAAAAAAATATGACACATTTTTATGCAAGATTGAACCAGCAAATTTCAATTAATAATAATCATGACATCCATCTAGCGAGCAAGCAACAGCATGGTCTTTCAGGTTGTGACATGCATAATTTTCATCGGTCAAATTAAATTCCTGCCAACATTCTGTCCTGTCTGCCTATCATGTTTCACTGGGAAATACAATATGGAAACTAGATACATTTTTACCATTTTATCTGGACTTTAAGGATTTGAGTGGACTATAATTTTACAAGTGAAGAAAGTTGCCCTTGTCATAAAGCTGTTTAATGATCAGACTGTGAAGATAAGTAATTGACCCTTTGCTAAGCACGACCCTCCTTAGTTACTGTTGCAATGCCTGCCATACTTTCCATTCTTGCATTACATTTATGCAGTTTACGGTGATAACGGTGACAGATTTAATATCAACATCGGGAGTAACTGTTGAAACACAAGGTCTTTGAATCCTTAGAGAAGTTAACAAAAGCAGTCTCATTCCTAGCTGATGACCACAGATTTTGATGGCTGAACTAATGACTCACAAGCAGATTTCATAAGTGTAGCTGGCTGATGTGAGCTAATGCTAACTCCTTGAGTCAGAGAAGTCTCCAGCTGACCTTTTATTGTTATTGTTTCCATCTGCCATGTTTTTAAAACAAGAACCCTGAGAAAGTGTTCATGTAAAGCCAGCTGTCAGCTGTATACATGATATAATGTTAATGCTAAAAGACAGAGGCTAAAGCTAGCTTACATCTCAGCAAACAATGGTCGGATGTTGAAATATGGCAGGTATATCTACATGATAGATGAGAGAAAAACAATGCAGTAGCGAGCCAGAGAGAAATGCATCATTGTCATTTGATTCTGCATCAGTCCACATCCTCCTCCTCAAACCCCCACAGAACAAATGCAGATGCAGTAGGATCTAACAAGTTTGTCTGGAGGTAAAGTTACTGCAGCTAGTAAGCTAGTGTTAGTTAGCCAGACATGCTAATGTTTGCAGTTTACATTAGAGCAGATGAAAACAGAGTTTAATCCATTAACCACACGTGTGCTCTTGTGTTTCACATTTCTGAGAAACTACAAAAAAAGATGCCACTGTCCAGATTCATGAAACACCGAGTATAGCCCTTCTCAGAGCCTCCTGCACACCTTCAACATGGAGAGAAATGGAAAGCCTGCCAGCCCTAGTTATGGTTGCTAACCTATGATTGGACAGTTGCTATTTGGAGGCGGGGCTTAGCGAAGGGTCAGTTAGAAGGACTATACACTCAGAGTGATGTCATGACTTTCTCATGATGTCTAACATTAGTGACTGAAGCTATGATGCCTGTGTGTGTTTTTGTGTGTTTTTGCACATTCTTTTGCTTCCTGGCTGATAAAAGCACCAGGAGTCACTGATAAAACACATCAGGCAAGAACGAAGGACAACGTTGCTGATGTTGATGATGTATATTTACTAGTATATTAATTATTTGTTTTATAGTATACAAACCTATGACAAACTGTGACTTTCTTGTCTTGTAAAATTATAAACATCATATATGTATGCCTTTTTACATGGATTTTTTTTTAAGTTATTTTTTTGGCATTTTTGCCTTTATTGGACAGGACAGCCAGAGAGTAGACAGGAAACGGGGCAGAGAGAGGGGGGATGACATGCAGCAAAGGGCCGAAGGCAGGAGTTGAACCGGCGGCCACTGCAGAGGACTAACAGCCTCCATACATGGGTTGGACGCTCCACCAACTGAGCTTATTGTCTGCCCTTTTCATGGATTTTTAACTAAATAAATATATTTGACACACTGGTTTGATACTGAAAAGATAATCACAAGCACACCAACTGAATGTATGAGAGGTGGGAGACTCAAGTCATATTTCTTGATTGAAGTCAATGATTTCTAGTGCAATGCTTTGTCTTAGATATCCTGGTATGTTATAGGTGATCTTTTCCTGGTTTTAAAGGCTGCATTACAGTAAAGTGATGTAATTTTCTGAACTTAATAGAGTATTTCATTGTTTGCCGTTGCCCATTTAAAGGGACAGTTCACCCTAAAAATAATAATTTGTAAAAAATAATTACGGTTCATATTTTTTCTGAGGTAAGGGCAAACAGAAAGGGGAGGGGCTTCCCCTCTTTATTGTGTTGTCACTGTGGGCAAGAACCTCTCTGGCTCCTTCCGCTTGTTGATTGCTTTATTGTAATTTATTATTTAGAGGTTATGGATGATGGTAAATCTGATCACAGAACCTTGTTTCAAATGCATGCAGAATGCAGGCCTGTTATGTAACAAATAGTGTCCAGACACATGTGGTGTTGTAATCTACAATCCTCTCAACACTCTCAGGCTGTCATCAAACAAAGTATCATCTGAATTCACATTTTTATGAATTAATTCAAAGGACTTCAGCCTACTCACTCTCCTCTTTTACTAATAATGCTGAGTGAAAATGGATGCATTGATTACTTTAGGATGGCACCCTTGGTTACTGATGGTGGAGCTCTGCCATGAACAGCTGCTCTGAGAGCTGTGATTGGAGCAGGCTGCTCCCGCAACTGCTCCCATTGGCTGCTTCCACAAATACACTTGCCTCATTACATACAAAGCTCCACCCTCCTGTACAAAGGAGGGAGAAGTTAGGGGCTAATACAAGCCCTTTGCGTTGTCTTACAGGCTGGATGTTTCAACATATCTGTTTAGCCTGGCTGTTTTCTTACCCTTACAGCCATTTCTAGTATTTTGATAATTAAAAAAAAACAAAAAAACCCAAAACATGTATGCATTCGGTGACTCAGAAGTTAGAGGCTGAGATTCAATTTTAAAATTTATATATTCAGGTATAGGTAGTAATTCATATTAATCCATCATTACATAAATAAATTGAATGCATCAATCAGTTACAGTCTAATTGTTTATTGTGTGTAATTTAACGAAAGTCAAGCCTGAAATGTATTTCTAGGTCTAGTCAACAGTTTGGCAAAAAGCAGAGCAGCTGAGTCAACCGCACATTGCGCCTCCTTGGGAGCCTGTCAGACAACACTGGGGACACATGAAACCCAATGACATCGTTCGCTACTGGTATCTAAACACATTGTTAAAAGCCGCCTGATAACGCTCATGAATTCCCACTTTGTTTATCTGATGCTGGTGAGGAATAGTGAGCGCTGAGCATCTGCTTCCATACAGGATCTTTTCTTTGCGGGATTACCTAAGTAGAGGGTGAGTGTTATGTTCATCACACTGCGAGTGAACCACAGAGAATTTGTTGACATTTTTTCACATTCAGCGCCATTTGCAGACAGGTACACCTACCGCCCCCTTTATTGTTCCCACTGTCAAACGCACTGCTGCTATCACGGAGCAAACGGCGCAAGAAAACCACCAACGGTCTGAATATAGTCTTTAAACTGATATGATATGTTAGCATGTAATGCTGCTTATAAGGCGATGCTGTAATGATATCAACGACAGCTGATGTGATGTCAGCAGCGACACTTTTCGTGTTTTTGGTATAAAATGACCGCACTGAAGCGATAAATTGTAGCTGTTTTTGCAAATGATTTGGTATATTAGTCTTAATCATAAAGCCTATAAGGACTGTGGTCGCTCTCCATGTTATCCACAGTGATACAGTTGGAGCAGTCGTAGGTTCACTATCATATATTCTGTAGGATAATCATGGAGTCTGTTGATTGTGTACAATCAGCAGGGGCGATGCTAGGGTCAGTGGAGATCAGGGCCGGGAATCTTTGAATGAGTTCGGGGTCATGCGTCGATCCAGAAATGTTACAATACATAGAAGTGCTATGTGAGTGAACAATAATTATCATCATCATCACCATTATCATCATTATTATTGTTATTTATTATTATTATTATTATTATTATTTTTTTATTATTATTATAGCCTAACCCAGTGGTTCCCAAACATTTTCTGGCATGCCCCCCTTTTGGAAGCCGGAAGAAAATAGCTTTATGCCATATCTTTATATGCAAATATGTAAGACCATAGCATTAAATGAATACTGTCCAAATCTGTAGTTTATAGAAGCCAGATAAAGAGATAAAGAGAGTCACAATTATGACTCTTTAGCTCATAATTTCTATTTTTTATCTCTACATTTTGACTTTTTATCACATCATTATGACCGTTGGATTTTTTTTTATTTCAGTGGTGGAAATGGGCTTCCATACTAGTTGGAGCCAAAGATGGTACAACGTGTATTAAAATATGTTGATGTGAGTTGTGTTTGCCTAACTTACTCATTGTGCAAATATTTAGCATTATTTTTAGCTTCATATAAAGTGAATAAACATGAATGAAATGTATGTATGTGGAAGCCACAGGCCACAACAAAAACAGATGATCCACCCTGGAATGCAAATTTTAAAGGAGAACATGCTAGCTGTAGTGTTCGGTGGAGAAACCAGTGTTTCAATTTAGAATGTTTCTTTAATCTCTGATGACATAACATGGTCATTTCATGATTTAATACAGTAAATTCAATTTCAACTTCAATTTATTTATTTGAAGGGACAGTGCAAGTTTATGAACGTCATATGCAGAGTGCAGAGACGTAAACAAGCCAGATTGTAGCCATAGGCTAATTTCCATCTGTTGTCCCACTGGCAGATGTTCCCTGAATTACAAAATATAAAACATAGTAAAAAACACATATCACATTATTGCCTCATATAACATTATATGTTACATATTTCTCCTTTAAGTTCATTAATTAAAAATGTTTCTTCACAAAATGTTAAAACTGAAGGTAGCTGATTGTAGGACTGAGTTAGTATTATGAATAATAATCATATTCATATATTCTTGTGTAGAACCTGATTTGAATGTCTCATTAGGATCAGTGTCGGTAGAATCAGGACTGTCAGCATGCTTTACACTCTCATGTTCATCAACTACATGGGGGGGTCTGCACCCTTTACAATCAAAAGAGCCATTTTTGGCCAAAAAATAAAAAATAAATCTCTTTGGAACCTCGACTATTAGATTCTACCTTTTCCCTGAGCACTTTTTTTTTTATTTGGCATCCATAGCTAGCTTATGGAGACTCAAGAAGGTGAGCTACCATCACAATTTAAGGGAAAAGGCACCGAGCCATGGAGGTAGGCTATGATGCACATTTTGTTGACAAATTTGGTGTTTAGGCTTCATATTTTTACAGTTGATAAATGTAAGGATCACTTTGTGCATTTTAAAATAAACGTTAAAAAAACTATCATCTTTTGTTGAGATAATTTACTTTCCTTCTTTAGATAAACTTGAATTGAAAGAATTGAAACTTGCATTTCACAAATTGGTCACAGTGAAGTGTGAACCTGATTTGTCATTATTTTGATGCCTGAAAATGGAATGCATTTATGAATAATGAATTTATGAATAACGAATTTTTAAATATATTTTTGGGGGTTTCTAAAATTCAAAGATTTAAGTTTATCTCAAGAAGTAAAGTAATTTATTGCAACTAAAGAGCAGTAGTTGGTAAAACTTTTTCAAAACTTGAGTTTGAGTTGGGCTCAAATCTCAAAACTCTATTGCAGTACGTTGCCTTGAAATTTTGAGTTGTCTCAACTTTTTTATAGATCTATAACAATGATTGATGAAAATGTTAAAAATAACGGTTATTCATTTCCCACATAATTCTTTGCCAAAGTCACAGGGAGCCACTGGTGAGGTGTGAAAGAGCCGCATGTGACCCCTGAACTACACCAATGTAGTTGACAAATTTGAAAATCAGGCTGTTTTAAAAAAATTCAACTGATGCAAACAAATTTAAATGCATCTGATGTTGAAGTTGCTCTCCTGTGTTAGTAGCTTCCTGTTGTATGTGAGTGTTATTTATACTATCTGTAGGAGTCACCGTGGTCTGAAATGTTCAAGTCATACACACACTCCTGAAGGGATTTCAGCCAATCAAGCACTGTTCGTGTGCAGTATTTGTGGTTGTCGGGTGCTCGGTGGGGCACTGTGCCACTTATTCTTCATGGCTGTCTTGACTCATCTGCCTCTTCATCTGTCTCTGTATTTATCTCTCCTCTGTGATTTATTTCACACTCTCATGTTCCTCCTGTACAACTGATGTCTGTTCTTTATCTCTAGAGACTGTGAGTGAACAAAGCAAATCATGCAGACGTACATCTCCTCCTTTTCAGTATTGTTCTTTTCCAAATGAAACAAACGAAAGAATGAGAAAAAGGCAAACAAAGAAAATAGTTACCACCTTTCAGGACTAATATTAACACTATGGATTTATGTGTTCTGGCATTATACAGTTTTCCTTGTATCATCACTTTTTCCTGGTATGTTGTGCTTTCTGTCTCATCTGCATTCTGTTTTTGTGTTGGTCAGTTACAAACTGTAACAGATGTCTGATGTTTGATAGTGATTAGCTGAGCGTGAAAAAAACCTGAAATAGTAGTTTGACACAAAATCTTCACTTTACTAACTTTTCCCTGAGCTTTCAATGATATCTTAGGATCTTATTCATCTGTGAATAGGTTTTGCTCACTGACTTCATTTGCTGGGATAACAGTGAGATGTGGTCAAGCTAGTTACCTTCAGTTAAGATTTTTTTGTTAGTTGTTGGTGTGAGTAGTAACATGTTGATAATTAAGAAACATGTTTGCACAGAACTGCTTGACTGTAAGGATTCTGTTTTTCTGGATTTGTTCAAAGATAAGTCAGTCTAGACCAGAGGGTTGTACTACGAAGCAAAATGAATGGGTTAGCAAGGTATGATGAGTCTAAAGCCAGGGTTTTCAGTGTTACAAAGGTGGCTCTCTTTTAACCTGGCTAGATCACCAAGGTAACTTATGCTAAACTCATAACTGGGTCGTGAGCAGGTTATGTTCTGAGTTTCGGATTAAATCATCGGTAAAAAGTACTGCTCTTTAACTAATTATTTTCCTAACAAGGTTGTTTATGAGCGATATAAATTACAAGGGAAGATGTTAAAAATGAAAAGGTGCTGAGCTGTATGTTTGTAATATCACTTGAATGAATCCGAATAATGTGGAAATGTAACATAATGTAATGTAACAGCAGCACAAACTGTAGCATCGCGCTGTCATGGTTACCTCTGTGTGATGCAGAGTCATTTTTCCCGTTTGCTCCAGGTCATATTAACACTTTAAATTTACACTGTATATAATCCACACACTAAAATAATGAAGCAACTACAGACACTTTGAATACTTTTTACTATTGTCTGTTTTGAATTGCTGATATTGCAGCTCAGAACACTGATTAGAAAATTCATCATCATTTATCACGGAAAATCTTGAATCTGTTACACTCATTTTACGTTGGTTTGGTCAAAAACTTCAGTGATCGCCCCTTTTTATGTGAGCGCGCGCAGAGTCTGAAGAAGAAAGCCTGAGTTAATAAAGCAAGTTGATAACCACCGTCGTGATACCAGTTATCTCTGACTGTGGGTTTAGGTTTTGTTGAGCAGCTCATGCAAAGAAAGTCTGACTGTGTTGAGCTTCGTACAGCCCTCAGGGGTCTGTAACCTGTGGCTTCAGAGCCACATGTGGCTCTTAAGCCCTTCTCCAGCAGCTCCTGTGACTTTGGCAAAAAACTATGGAAATGAATAACATTTTTTTTTAACATTTAATTTTCATTTATCATTGTTGTAGGTCTACATTGTAAAAACGAAAAAGTTGAGAACACTCAAACTTTCAAGGCAAAGTACTGCAATAATTTGAGAAGATTAGAGTTTTGAACCCAAATTCTTAGGTTTTGAAAAAAATTCTACCATACAATATTTTTGTTGTGAGTAATTAACTGTTTCTTAATTAAAAACTAATTGTGTTTGCACAGAAACATGCTTGATTGTAAAAAATTTATCGATTTGTTCAAGATAAGTCAGTTGACCAGGGGTTGTACTAGAGCAAAATGAATGGTTAGCAAGGTATATGAGTTAAAGCAGGGTTTTCAGTGTTACAAAGGTGGCTTCTTTTACCTGGCAGATCACAAGTAACTTATGCTAAACTCATAATGGTTCGTGAGCAGGTTATGTTCTGAGTTCGGATCCAAATATCGGTAAAAGTACTGTCTTTAACTAATTATTTTCCTAACAAGTTGTATACGATATAAATTACAAGGGAAAATGTAAAAAATGAAAGGTGTGACTGTAGGTTGTAATATTCACTTGATTGAATCGAATAATGTGGAAATTGTAACATAATGGTATGTAAAAACAGCAAACTGTGCATCCCCTTTGTAATGGTTACCTCTGTGTGATGCAAGTCATTTTTCCGTTTGCTCCAGGTATATTAACATCTTTAAATTACAACTGTATATATCCACACACTAAAAATTATAAGCAACTACAGACATGAATACTTTTTACTATGTCTGTTTGGAATTGCTGTATTGCAGCTCAGACACTGATAAAATTCATCTCATTTATCACGGAATCTGAATCTGTTACACTCATTTTACATTGTCTTGTCAAAAACTTCATGATCGCCTTGATGTGGCCCGCAGATCTGAAGAAGAAGCTGTTAATAAACAAAGTTGAATAACCACGGTGAACATATTGACTGTGGGTTTAGTTTTGCAGCTCATCAAGTGAGAAAGTGTCTGTGTTCAGCTCTCAGTACTTTTGCAGCTACTAACTGAATCTCTGTAGTTTGAAGTTTAGTTTCACTCCTGCATTACTGCTTGTACTTTGTACTAGCATTTCATACTCGTGTAGAGTCGTGTTAAGTTACTGCCAATGAACCCTTTAGTGATTTTGCTGCTGATTTTGCTATTCTTTATATATGGTTTATATGGTATATATTTTCCTATAATAATAATAATAATTATTTTTTAATAAGAGTAGCCGCTGAAATAGAATAATGAAAGTGCCATAACTCCACAGCTCATCGCAGGTTTGCAACAAAAACACAGGTCATATATATGTCATATTAGTTATTTTCCCTGTCTCTGTCTCCATGGCTTTCTGTCATCATGATATTTTGATGCAGGTTTAGATAAATATTAAATATTCTAAATATTTCTTATGAAGAGAACACATTTTGAGGATTGTGCAGCTTCTCAAAGTGCTTTGTAGTTTACTGTGGCATATGTGATTCTTGCAGTTTTTTCTTATTCAGATGTTAAACGTTTCCCTTCAACTCCTAACTGTAACATGTCACTGTAATTTTTCTGCCTTTACATTTTCTGCTGTTTAAATGTCTTGTTATTATTAATTGCTTCCATCACTGTCACTGTCTCCTACATCTTGATCGGCCAGGTTTCGTTGTGGCGCTGTGATAGGGCTCAGCTGTTTGCGTTTTAGGGTTTGTTTCCTCACTTGTGTCTTTCAGCAAAGACTCCCTGCTTCTGATTTCATCTGGGTCAGGTTGGCTCCCACTTTCTGGGTTGTTTCCAGAGCTTGTGCCAGCTCAGCGACTGTGTGTGTGTGTGTGTGTGTGTGGTGGGGTGGGGGTGGGGGGGGGGGGGGGGGGGTGTTCATCCAGCTTCCACAGCAGCCTTTAATCCCACACAGGCCCGATTAACTTTAAAGCCGCTTTCAGTCCTTAAGCTCACTTTCAGCACTCTGACACAAGCTACAACACAGTCAGAAACACAGATATGCTAAGTATGTTTTTACTTTTACTTTTCACAAATGCATTTCAGTTTGAACCTTTGAACCAAACCATACTCATTACCACATCTAAGAATCTTTGAAATCTTCAAACTGTTTAGCCTACATCAAATATTGTAATCAAATCATTTATTTACTTTGAGCCCGCAATCAAGTTGAGGATTTGGAAGTTTTTGTTGCTCAGTGCTGAATATTTTCGGTGACTTGAGGTTCAGAAATTTTCTGTCTGAATGTTTCCAAAGAGAAGTCCAAGAATGAGTACACATTCAGGAAATTTGTGTCATTTGTAATTTGTGTGCAAAAACAAAGTTGGTCAGTCAGTCAGTCAGTCTGTCTGTCTGTCAGTCTGTCTGGATATCTGGACATCTTTAGATTACCATGGAGTTTGGCTGCAAAGTGGCCCCATGAGGACAGCAACATTGTCATAGCGATTGTGTGTGATGTGTAGCGCTGCAATGATTAATCGATTTCTTAAATTAATTGCCAACTACTCTGTGATTTCTCTTTCTTAAATGTGAACATTCTCTGGTTTGTGTACTCCTCTCTGCTATATTTGAGGACATCATCTCAGGGTTGCGTAACTTAAAAGCCATTCTTTGCAATAACTTAATTTTGTTATTTTGTATGCACTGCTTGATATAGATGTCATTATTCTTCAGGTTCACTGAATTACATTAAACAAACACATTTCCTTGAATTGAGAGAATTCTACTGTAACAATTACAACACTTAAAGGAATAGTCCCCCCCCCCTAAAAAAATGAAAATTTACTTACCCTCATGCTGGTCAGGTTTAGTGTTTTAGTCGACAAAACTGCTGCTTGAGTTCCACAGGAGAACAGCATTGCAGAATCTCCCAAAAATGGAAGTGAAAAGTGACCAGTTTTTAAATGGAAAAATCAAACCATTTCTTCTTAATTTCAGTGACTGTACAAGCCTCAAGTGACTCAGCATCAGTGTTTCCCCTATAGTGTATTTGGGAGGGCGCCCCGCCGCCCCAACAGACACCCCCGCCTTGCCAACAGGATCCCCACCCAGAAAAAAAAATTTTTTTTAAAAATTCCATAATTTAATTTTTATTTTAATCAAAATGGCCTATAACTCACACCGGTACAGACACACCCACCCACACTCAGAGAGTGGAGGAGAGAGAGTGTTGCCGACATTACGGTAAAAAACAAATCAACAACAAACAAACAAATTATTAATGGACGACCAGAGGTTCCCCAAACATTCGCCCCCCAGGCAAAAATCTCTGCATTTTTTAAACGAACCATACGTGGTGAGGTGGGGAACACAGCTAACTCTACGGTGGGTGCTAGCCTAAGTGAGAGCATCTCTCCCAGCCCTGACCACAGCGTTTGCCAATCCCCTGCCCCGGTTAACGTCACTGCAACTAGTACTAAACACACCTGTTCCAGCCCTCCTACCGAGACACGTAGTAAGAAGCTGCAGACGGGTCACCACCGTCAGTCTGGCTTTGATCCAGCATGGCTGGATTCCCCCCCCCCCCCCCCCCCCCCCATATCCCCCCCTCCCACAGCAAAAAAGCTAGGGGAAACACTGAGCATTAACACCACCAACAATTCCAGTGTCTTGACTCTTGCAGGTCCTTTAATTCCACTGATGATGCTCTTAAAATGACAGATTTCCCTTTATGGATCTCTGAAAGCAGAACTTCAATCTCCAAACTTTTGAAGTTTTTAAATCTTTTAACTCTTTGATGAACACTTCCTGACATATGGGGCAGGAGGTGTAGCCTTATATGGCATGATTTGGTTGTTAGTTATGCTAATTCACAAGTTTCATGAGCATGCACTCAAATACACACAGGTGGATCATACACGTTATCTGAAATTACGAGTGCTTGCTGAATCTGACATATGGCACATCACTATTACCCACCGTACACAAAAATTAGAGAAGTTCAGGTAAGAATATGAAAAGTCTTGAATGAGGACACATTCAATTGTCATGTTGATTTATAATGACATTAAGGTGTCAGTAGTAGGAATGAAGGTGTAAACTTTTTCACCATGGTGGAACAACCGTGGTTTTATTTCAGCTCACTTCACTGATGAGCACAACAAAAAGGAGGTGGGGTGCTTGTCTGAACTGAAAAGCTGCAGACTCTGACACCTGCAAACTGCTGCCTTTGACCACACAGTGACTGAACAGTCAACCATGAGAATGTGAACTACTTTTTTGTATGTGTACACATTCCTCAGTACACCTGGAGATGTGGAGCCCACGCTCTCACTTTTCTCTGCCTTGTCAGCACTTGTGCGGCTGTGCCAGCATCCTTTCAGCATTGCAGGCTGCTGGCAGCTTCTGGAGCTTCATGTGGTGACAAGCTCCTTATGCCCTCCATCTTTCAACTGACCTTAAAATATTATATCAGGTGCTATATAATTACACATTTCAGGTTAGACTGTATTGTATCTGAAACAAGGAGCTGTTACAGTCTTCTTCTGTGTTTTCTTCAGTTTTGTTTCAGCTCCTGGAAACTGCATAATGCTGTTAAGGAACTTGGAATCCATTGTTTGACATGTTGAAATTCTCACTCAAAGCAGAGTATTTTTAAAATATGTCTGGAGCAAATCTTTGAGAATAATAATAATAATTGTTTTGTTCAGCCGTCCTCACTTTTCCTAACCTTGCTCTGTTGATTTCTTTAATTTCCTTTTTAATTGGACCTGTTGTTTTTTACATTTCTAATTTTGTGAAGATTTTGACTTAATTAGTCAAAATGACAGATGGGATTTGTAATTTTGTGCAGTGGTGGACAGAGTACTGAAAAATCTGTACTCTGTAAGTAAAAGCATGGGCGTAGCGGACGCGGGGTACACGGGGGACATGTCCCCCGCACTTCCCGTATCTGTGCCCTCTGTCCCCCGCACTTTTTACAGCCATTACAACCACTCAATTCATTTTTAACATGTGGAAACGCGTTTTTCCGAGTCGCCTTTAAACGCATCATGAGCAGGCGGAGCTAAGGCGGCAAACAAACACTGCTGTCGGTTACGTTGGTATAAAACATGTTCATTAAACCAGCCAAGAGGCAAAAGGCTTTACACAGTTTTTTTCAAACAAACCATGTAAATTGAGTAATGCTGTTGAATGTAGATAATGTTTAGCTAAAAGATGACAAATAGATGTCAATTTAGTTAGTTAAGCTAGCTAGTTAAGGTAGAGGTGGTAGTAACTAGTTAGGCTACATTTACTCCGTTACATTTACTTGAGTAACGTTACTATTTGGCCTATCACAGATAGATATGTATATTTTATTCATTTTTTCATTGATATAGGTCTAGCCCCCACACAAACATTAACATCACAGTCATTTAACTGTGGAGGATCATCAACAAAGAGACTCTTACTTTTTACTTAATACAACTGTTATTTTATTTTGATTATATTATTGTTTCTGCTTGGGTCTAAAAGAAATTTAGAACTGATAATATTATTTTGTAATATAGTTAATCAGGAGAGCCTGTTGCCTTTGATTCCCTTAGTTCAAAAGGGAAATACTGACACGGATGTTTAAAGATGTAGTTTATATGTAACTTCAGAGAGACTTTTTGTTTATTTGTTTATTATTTATTTATTTGCAGATATTATTTGACTACTGTATTAGGCAGCAGGCATAGGTCATACCAATTGATCAATTTTGCACATTTTGCTGTCATAGTTGATCAAATAAATGATAAAATAGCTACATCTTAATGTTGAATGACTTTTATTGTTGTGTCACTTTCACCTGTCACTTCTTGCCATTAAATTAAATTATGTGGCTTATTACCCTGTTACCCCTGTTACCTGTCACTTCCATTCAATTTTGGTGCTGATAATTTTAAATAGGAATGGTGTTTTACAGAACTTTTGGTGTTCAGTGTTGTCATTTGGCACTTAATTATTTGGCTACTCACCCTGTAGATGCTCCAGGGTCATTCTATGTCAACTCAACCAGAGTTTGGCAGCTTTAGATTTTAGATTTTGACTTTAGATTTTGATAGTATATCATTTTAAAGAACTAAAGTCGGTTCCCTGGTGTTGTGCTGTTTGTGGTTATGTGGTTCTTTAGATGCTAAGGGGAGGTGCAATTGAATGTGAGAGGATGACAAATCACTCAATAGACCTCTGAACAATTTGTCCCCCTCACTTCTGAAATGATGGCTACGCCCCTGAGTAAAAGTGCTGTTACATTACAAAAATAAAATAAATACTTATAAAGTTTTTATGTTATACTTATAAAATATAAGTATTCTTACCAAAAACTACTCAGAGTATTAGTTACTTTTTGATTGTTGATGTTTAATATATCATTAATAGCAACATTCAATCAAAGGAGTTCATGTTTCTTCAAATTAAAAACTAATTTAAGTTTAAGTTCCTTTATCAACAAGTGGCTCCACCAGACATTGCCATTGCCATTTCTAAGACTATCGCTTAAATACTGATTAATACATTTTTAACTGATAAAATTCTTAGAGACAATTAATGATTAATCATGAACCATTGGAATCCTCATTTCAAACCTGTGCTGCTGTAGTGTTTTGTTTTTCATATGTGATTGCCATCATATGCCACCATATTGGTTACTAAAATGCAGATGAAAGGTTTGGATGTTATGATTGATGAAGTATCTAAGTAGATTACATAGTGTAATTCATACTTATTTACAAGTAAAAGTACAGACTTGAAAATCTACTCATAAAAGTACAAGTGCATAAAAAGCTACTTACTTACAGTCATTTGAGTATTTGTAATTAGTTACTTCCACCCCAGATTTTGTGTCCGTGCTTTTCAGAGCTTACAGCAGGTAAACTAGATAAGAAAAATTGTCCTGACATAAAAAAAATAGTCATTTCTGTGGGATCACTATGTTGCATGAAGGTGTGCTGAGCAGTAACTTGAGGCTTTGGTGGTCGTTCTACTCTTTAATGGTAGGGTTGGGGGTAAAGGGATAGTTAACCCAAAAATGAAAATTCAGTCATTATTTACTCATCCTCATGCCGATTGAGGGTCGGGTTTAGTTTGTTAGTCCACAAAACACTACTGGAGTTTCACAGGAAAACAGTGTTGCAGAATCTCCCAAACAGTGGAAGTGAATGGTGACCAGAGTCTAGGAAAAGAACTCAGACTTCAGATCTTAAATGGATGTAATGTATAAACTGTTGGCATGAAGTGTGTATCAGAGTGTAATACTAATGAACTGGAGTATCCCTTTAAAGCCAGTGTTGAAATGGAAAGCATGAAATTAAAATGTTCCACCCCGTTCACTCTCACAGTTAGGCCTGGGAAATATTACTGACACGATAGTGAAGTTTTATATCAGTTGATATTCATAAATATTGATCATATAGGTCATGACTCACAACATGTGTAACCTGAAGGGTGAAAGTAGCAAAAGTGATAAAATAAGTACGCTGCATTATCGCTGTATTATCACTTGGTCACATTTGACCAAGTACCTAGTAAGGAAGTTGTGATGTTGCGATCACAACAGTTCATGCAAATTCAACCAATCCCTGTGAATTCTGTAAGACCTTGCAATTTTATACAAACTCCACAACCTTACCACAAGTTTGACCAATCATTGTATCACAGCAAATGTCATACATGTACAGTACATCTCAGTGAACCGTTATTATTATTGTTTTATTATTCACTTTTTTTTGCATTTATATATTTTTTTATTTTTTCATGGGTTTTGAAAAGAACACATTTGTTCTTGCAATTGATATTTATCAATGTTCTGTGCATTTATATTTCATAATTTCATTCTATTTTTGAGTTTGACCTCCAAAAAGATTTGACTTCTTTGTGGAATACCTCTCAGGTGCACTTCTTCACTTACACATAAAGCAGATTTTTGGTGAGCTTAGTTAGAACACTCAGAACAGATTGTGGTTTTGTTCTCCCTGGAAGAAGTCACCTTTGATTTTAAATGAATTATACAAAAAAAAAAAAAAAAAAAAAAATCAATGCAATTTCACAGCAAAAAATAATCCTAAAAGCATCATGACATGCATTGCAATTTTTTAGAAAAACTGCTGTGAAATCAGGCATTCTTGGCTGCAACAATCCCAAACAAGGCCCACGAAATCCTGAAGGGACTGCATATTGCAACAATATATAAATGACTATTGGTGCTTTCACAAAATACTAATTAACACTAGGCTTACAAATTTTGTGAATTTTTCTTAACCAATAGTTGAAAATATTGACAATTGATTAATCATTAGTAACTAATACGAAACAAACTACACATTTTTTCCCATTCTTTTCTCATTTTCATTTTTTTCTTTTTTCTCCTCATTCTAAGTTGAAGTTTTCTTTTTGTTACAGACATTTCTAAATTAGTGATTGATTATGAATAGATTTTACTTGATTAAATTCTTCACATTAATCAATTAATCACCATTAATCGATTAATGATTAATCATTTACATCCCTAATTAACAAATTGATACTTTCATCATCAGTGATGTGCATATAAAGCGTGTAATTAGTAGAAGTAGTAAGTTCAGATAAATGACATTACTTTCATACAGCCTTATAAAACAGGAAAAGACAACACAGTCCATGTGACAATATAACGATATCCAAAATCTAAGGCGATATTTAGTTTCATATCACGATACAATATAATATCGATATATTGCCCAGCCCTACTCACAGTTGAGTTGAATAATGCGCTAATGTTAACTTTTCTGGCTCATTGTTCAGAGAGGGTGAGCCTGTGTGTTTTATTCATATGTTCCCGACCTCTCAGCTGGATGGATACATGTAATAAATCAAATAATGTTACATTTCCACCTGTTATTAACATGTGATCCCTTTCTTATTATGATCTGGATTAGCCTACAGTATATACAGGCCACTTTCTGTTATTGTAACTTCATTCTGTCCTCTATTGCCACAGCCATTGCCATGACAACAGACGAGGCAGAGAGTCACCAGAAGAAGCCAAGGCAGCAGGAGGAAAGGGGCCAGGACGCCAGGCCGCCCTCACCGGAGGAGGAGCAACTCCAGCCCCGCAAACCGCAACTCTGCCGGCCGTGGCCTCTCCCGCCTCTTCTCTTCCTTCCTGAAGAGGCGCTCACAGTGTGAGAGTGAGGCGGGAGAGAAGGAAGACAAGGAAGAAGAACAAGCTAAAGCCCCGATTGCTGACCCTGAACCTGAGCTGAGGACTGAGGGAGAAGTCGCCCTGGATCAACACTCAGTGAGCAGTGTTGAGGCTCAGGTCAGCAGTTCCTTGTGTGTGTGTGTGTGTGTGTGTGTGTGCGCGCACGTGTGTGCGTGTGTGTGCGTATGCGAGTGTGTGTGTGGCGTATGCGAGTGTGTGCGCGTGCGTGCATGCATTAAACAATCAACTACCTAACATTTTGTAAAATGCTGCCAGGCTAAAGGTAAAGCGTGTGGGCTTGCATGCTTGCTCTCTGCTCCAGGCTCAGGATTGGATGCTCTTCACTTGGGCAGCTCACTTTCCTCATTCCGTTGGTGCTCCATTGACATTGTAGACATTAAAAATGCGGACAATAACTTGAAGTGTGCCATGACAAAACACAACTGGAACGTTCAGTTTCATTAGCCATTTAAACAGCTTCATAAGAATACTCTCTTTTTTGGAATGAGGGCAAAAACTAGAATGTTTTGTGCTTGTAAATGTAGTTATTGATACATTTTGAAATTTATTTTTCCGTTTAAGCCTCCAGGGAGGTTTGCCCCTGCTTCTCTGGGTGAATCCACTAATACATTTAGGCATGAATTTCATTTGATGTTAAAAGCACAAACATTAAATGGCAGGAGGTTAAGTTGGGACAAGCCCCGTGGGTGCCAGGAACCTGTTGTTTTAGTAGCAATTATTACAATATTTCTGCTGTAGAAATGCATTTTCGAGTGGCATGTCGTGCTTGTCAAAACTGGCAAAAATTGTTCTGCACGAGGCTTGGGCCTGGCCCCCAATTACACTCAGAGTCGTGATGAAGTTGCTTTGATGTTTGATGAGATTAGGGCTCATCACTATGAGGATATCTCATTTTTTAGTTTGCCTGACAGAAATTCAGCCGTTTTTGATGCTCAATAACTTCTGAAACTTTATGCCCATTTTCAAACTAGAAAATATTTTGATTTGATATTGTAATTGTGCTTGGGTGGGCCACATCGGCTCTGCAGCCCATGTGCACTGAAAGAAAATATGGGGGTTGGGTTCATGACTGTTGAGTGGGATCCATAGCACTGTTTATTGCTTGCAGGCTGTAGTTGGGAAAAAGTTGTTCATATATTCACCAAATTTGGTTTACACATTGCTCTCATCATTTCAGACATATTTTACATTGGCTTTCATGAACTCCACCCAACTGGAACTGAATTTTTCCTGCATTTCATAATTACTTTTTCAAACTCCACCTAGAGGCTTTATGGGATTCATTTACTAGACAAGACTGATGTGATGCTTAATAACTTTATAATAACTTTATTTCACTTTTCTAAAAACTAGGGCTGTCAAAATTAATGCGTTAAAAAAAATTAACACACGATTAATCGCGTCGCGTGACTTCGGTAGAGTCTGTCTGTGTATACAGTCTGTGGTCTGTGTTGCCACTGGAGTTGTCACCCGTTGGCTGAAATACGGAATCGTCCCGTATTTGAGGATTAAATAGCGCGTCCTGTTTTGAATCAGTGCGGGATGGGGTTTGTCTCGTATTTCTGTCTTGAATGCAGCTTCATCCCACCCGCTGCCCGGTGAAGAGCCGTCCGACTCTGCCCTTGATCGCGTAAAACTCGCTGCAATCGGTGGTTTGATCACACACGAGAGTGGAAAACACTGTTAAACTCTTGGTTTGACAGTGTCAGTGACAGTGACAGTCAGACTAGTTGTAACTCTGTGAGTGTTTCCTATGACGGACGGTGGCCTGTCAGATGTACGGCAGCTTCAGGGGGACAATATTCTCCATTCACAATGAAGTGACCATAGACTGTATGGATGTGACTTGTTTATGAAAGTTGAGGGTGCAGACAGATACATAGACATTTATTTAATACACTAATCAAAATGTAGTGCTGATGTGAAAAAATAAACAACTATGATGTGTTATTATTTTTCACCAATCTGTAAAATTGCATCCTTAAATTGTAATGGATTAACTGTCTTGCATCCTTCAATACTATATAAAAAAGAACAGAGTAGTATTGAGATTAATCGACTTAATTTTTTTAATCGTTTGACAGCCTTACTAAAAACAAAGTTTACAAAGTGCTTTACATACAATAAAATACCCACCCCCCACAATACAACAATGCTGAAAAATAATAGTACAAGATAAAAGGTAATAAATGAGACAAGCAGATGTAAAACAAAGTACACACCAACAAAGCAAGATAGAATTCACAATTTTACAAACAAGTGTCTGAAAAACTATTGAAAATAGGAGAAAAGGGTAAAACGAATGAAACGGAATAAACACAAAGACCATTAAATGATTCTAGACTAGATTTTGACTGAGGCAGGTACAGAGCAGGTTGCAATAATCTAAACAAGATGAAATGAAAGTGTCAGTTACATTCTTTAAATCAGCATGACATAAAAATGACTTCGTTTTAGATACATTTCTGAAACAACACTGTAAGACGCAGGTTTTACATTAGATGATAGGTTGCCAAGATCATGAACAAGATTTCTTGGGCTGGGCTTCCCGAATGACATTATTTCCATTTTGCTTGTGTAACCCTCTGTTGCCAAATATGTTCCGACCAGTAGAGTCAAGTAAAGCAGTACCTAGGATGTGCTAAATATTAGAATGGGCTACTATTTCAATTTTCAATGAACAGGATCCTGAGTTTTTAGCGGTTGATGTTGAGCTGGCTAAATTTCCAGTTTACCAAATATGTGTTCAATCAGGCTTAAGACAACACCATAAACAAAGGAGAAATAATAATAACCACAAGGTGTACAAAGTCACAATTTACAGTAAATCTAGAGTAGCTAATAATGCGGTGCCTCCACTGCAGAATTACTAGACTCACTTACTATGAGCTGTATTTGTATTCCCCAGAAACAATGGTAAGTATATCTTAAATCTTAAATCTTACTGTGTAAACTTTGTGATAAGAAAAATATTCAGGACAACAATGTAAGATAAATAAT
Source organism: Lutjanus argentimaculatus (assembly GCA_034769285.1). Lineage (NCBI taxonomy): Eukaryota > Metazoa > Chordata > Actinopteri > Lutjaniformes > Lutjanidae > Lutjanus > Lutjanus argentimaculatus. The sequence goes on along the minus strand of JAWZSL010000057.1, from coordinate 2,012,080 downwards.
AAAAAACAAATAAATTTATTTTTGTATTTTGTTGTATGGGTTTTTTTCTCTGAGTGAACTTCTTTACTGGTATTCTCACAGTTTTCTTTGAAATTAAAACCAAACCTCTTTTCTTCCCTTCACCGTCCAACAAATGTCGATACCAGCAGATTACCAAAATAAAAGCTTCCAAGTAACAATCAACCGAGTTACATTATATTGACCCTTTAAAATATGGATAACTCAAAATATTTAGGCCAGTCAGAATAATAACCTTAGTGAAAAATAGAAACCTCCCTTTTTTCACACAAAACCTTTACAAAGAGAAAAATCACAAGTTAAACAGTTCAACCCTGAAAAATGTTCAAAATATTACCAAGCGCTTGGATTCCTAAACGTTGGGGCTCATACGTTGGTGCACATATGAAGAGAATAAATCCTTAACGAAACACGGCTGATACAGTTCAGTTTGTAGTCTCCAGTTATTCATGTGACCTTGAAACACAGTCCAGACGGGTCCCAGAGCAGGTGGATGACGGCAGGCAGATGCAAGCAGGCAGACGAAGGCACAGCAGGGTGATGCAACAGGTAGCTGAGGCAGCAGGATAACGCAGCAAACAGAGGCGAAGTGCAGCAGTTAATTGTCCATAGGATGACGCAGGTCCAGCGCGCTGAGTCCGTCCTCACAGGGAGTGCTAATTAGCGGTAGCAGAGTAACATCAGCTGCTCCTCTTCTGCTCCGTCCTCGGTGAAAATGACGCCTGGCGTTTACAACTGACTGTCCTTGACAACGGTTCTGGCAGTAACATCCACGTTCAGTGTTTCCCACAGATCAAGGATCTATTTGTGGTGGCATGGTCCGGGGGGGGGGGGGGGGGGGGGGGACTGTAATGTAGCACTATCTACACACATGAATATGCAAAGCTGCAATTGTAAACACTACATACATACATATATAAATGCTACAGAATAGAACAATAGATGAATTATGTACAAGTATTGATGAAAATAGCCTGCATTCAGTAAATTTTTATTTAAGATCTACATATATAAATATACATTTTAATAAAAAGATATAAATAATAGCCTTCATTTACATAGATTCATAGATATACATAGTAATAAAAGATATGAATAATAGCTTGTTTTTAGTTTTTACTAGATATACAAGTATATTTAGATACAGAGACATTTACATCTCTACTGCTTGCAAAGTTTGCACTCTTTATCTCTCTCTCTCTCTGCCGCAGCTGCATCTGCTGCCACAGCTGCGGCGCTAGCTGAAGCCTGGAAATATTGAAAGCAAATACATTTCACACTGATGGAAGTCTTGTCACTATTCCATGCGTTTCTTTAGCGTCTTATACCGTTTTGATAATACCCCGTGAGGACCGGAACCTACCTCCTCTTCAAGACGAGGTCTTTTCTTCTTCAGAAAATATTTTTCTATACTCATCTGTGTAAAGGAGTGAAGTTAATGACTAATGAGTCGGCTAACGTACACTAACACTTAATTTCTCTGCACATTTTGAGCTTCCAGGTTTGATGCAGACACGGGCTGATATAGCATGATGAGTAAGAGTTGTTCGGACCACTTTTGGGTTTATTTGACCACTTTGCACCGGCACGTCTTACCTTCGTCGTTGGAGCCACGCCTCGTCCACCACGACTTCTTCTTCTGCATCTTATTAATTTATAGGCCCACCACGACTTCTTCTTCTGCATCTTATTAATTTATAGGCGGCGTTACAATGCATACCGCCACCCAGTGCGCCAGAATTGTAATGACACGCTTCACAAAGCAAACAGTCCGGAGGCGAGGTCGAGTCAAAAGCCGAAAAATGTATTCGTGGCGGCCAAAATTTATTCGTGGCGGGCCGCCACGAATAAATGAACATGTGGGAAACACTGCACGTTTGTAACTTGAAACGCACTTTTACACTTTGTTGTAAAGCTAATGAAAACAACAAAACGTGTCTGACCTGACTGCACTCTCACTTGAAACTGGAGAGCAACCGAGTGACAGGACTGCAACATTTACAACTTTTAACTGCAAAAAATAATACTTGCGCCAACACATGAGAGCGTTTTAGTCTGCAAATATTGTCCACCTCAATGTTGTCTTGCGTCTTCACCGTACATCCATACACCGCTCTCCCTCCTTCATGTGCATCTGAATATCGTCTTTTTCCCGTCTTACTTTTTCTCCCACCCCCAAAGTCATCTCTGATTGGCTCAGGTTACGTCACTCAACATATTGAGAATACGTTGGCTCATTACCAGAACACTGAAATCCACAATAAACAAAGGATTATTGGAAATGTAGTTCTTTCATTAAATTCACACATCTCTTAAAGAAACATACTCCTTTACATTTCCTCTTTCATTGAGCAGCATTTTAGAGGTCCCTACACTCGTTTAACTGAAGGAAGTTTTGTGATGTCCAGCATTTAATGTTCTTGAGACAATTTCTGAGGGACTTGAAACAGTGGGGATTCAAGGCGCTCACAGACATTTTACCTGGATATAAAGTATTAGGGTGGTATTTGTGTAAAATGCCCACTGCATATAGCACTTTCTCAGCATTGGTTGAGGAAAGTATTATCGTAGTGAGGCTGTTCCTGCAGTTGGGAAGCAACTGCTTTAGTCTGAGAAGCTGGAGCTTTTATTTATTGACAAACTCAAACCTACACTGTACATTTACTGCCAGACAGATAACTCACTGGTCACCTTTTCCTCCACTCAACATGCATTCAGCATCACTTTCTGCAATACAGACAGTAATCAGTCTGCCACTGACTCACTCTTACACTTGCTAGAATGATACACATGATACAACTGCTTGACGCTCCTCTGACCAGTCGGTGGTAAGCAGTGTTTCATCTCTAATATTGAGAGAAATCCAAAGGGCTTTTTGGTTGCTGTGAAATGCTCCAAAATCCTTCTGGATTTTTTTCAAAAATATTATTATGGTGCAGATGAGATAAAATTGGGTGAAAACATTTTTTTTTTCTAAAATTTCAGACAAAAAATGGAGCTTAGAAATGGTCCTAAAATTAGACCGATCAGAAGAATCAAGGCTGGGCTTTTTAAGAAGAGGCTGAACTACTGCATGCTTCAAACAAGAAGGAAAAGTCCCTGTGGCCAGAGAACTGTTAACAAAAGACAGAATGGTGGGACCTACTTTGTGGGAACAACTGCTGAGCAGCCAGTGGGGGACCTCATTTGAGAGACAATATCCTTTTAAAATCAACAAAGAAATTGGATGAAACACATTTAAAACTACTGAATTTTGCAATATAACAGAGGACTCCGTGTCTCTGGCAGGTTATTTTCCTTCTGAGTAAAATAGACTAAAAAATTCCTCACATTTCTCAGTGGAGGCTTTAGGGCTATGGCTGGGAGAGGGGCTAACGACAGAGTTTCACTCCTGGAAGCACTTTCACTTGGAACAGACCCTTAGAACAGTGACAATTTTTGGATATAAGGTCTGAGAAAAAAGCAGCTCTTGCACCCTTAACCATTTTCTGATATGTGAGCGTTTGATTTCTTAAAATATTTTGGTAGATCTAATATATTTATGTTTGGCTTTTCCGCGCTCTTTAAGTCTAGTCCAAATTGTATCACTGAGCCTTGGTGATTTTGATGAAGGAAAAGTCAATAGCATTTTAAAGCCATTAAAAACAAATTCTTATTTGCAAAGAATTGGTTCTTAATGACTTGTAGTTTGTACGATAATGTCATACAGATACAGATACATACAGATACAGTGCTGAGACACAGCTGGTAGTGTAAGCTGCACATTATAATACAGCATCTCCCTATCGGTTGAAAAGTAAGCGGAGTGTCTGTATTTATGACAGTATTGAAAGTCATACTGTCTGGATTTCTTAATACCATTGTATACCGTAATACCTTTATAAGCCTATTTAAAAGTCATGAAATTTGACACAGACATAACAAGTGGTGAAAGGTTTTATCTGATATGGGTCTTGGGCTTGTGTGGCAGTGGCAGTCTGGATGTACACAAAATTTGGTAGCTAAATGTAACATGTCCAGACTTACATAAAAGCCTACTTTCTCCCAACAGGAAGTCAGCCATTTTAAATTTAATGGTATTGACATTTTATATCCCAAAAAATGCAAATGTTAATTTCACTGTGACATCATAATGATCATAATGTTCAGCTCTCTATCAGTTCTCTGTCCTTCTCTGTAAAAGCAGTCTCTAAGTGAAGACAGCATGTTTCTCACTGAAATTTTTTCAATGGACTAAGACAATGTCAATGTAGTGATAATTTCTGTTTTGCCAAAAAAGAAAAAAAAAAAAAAAAAAAATCCCTTTTATTTAACTCCTAACAAAGTCTTCTACAGATGTTATATGAGTCTGGGCACACATGGATGTAACCTGTAACTTGACTGGTTGGTGGAGGCATACAAGCAGGGGTTGGAAATTCTACCATCTCCTGGTGCAGCGGCCATCTTGGATTTTGAGGTCCGTGTTAACAAGTTTGAGAATTTCCGAGATGGAAATCCAAAAACAAGGCGCCACCTGAATTGACCCTTTGCTAAGCCCCACCTCCAAACAGCAACTGTCCAACCAAAGCTTAACAACTGTAACTAGAGTTATCAAGCTTTTCATTTCTCTCCATGTTGCAGGTGTGCAGGAGCGACACTCTGTGTTTCATGAGTCTGGACAGTGGCATCTTTTATGTAGTCTCTCAAAAACATGAAACACAAGAGCACACGTGTAGTTAATGGATTAAACTCTGTTTTCATCTGTTCTAACATAAGCTCTGAACATTAGCATGTCTGGCTAACTAATGCTAGCTTACTAGCTGCAGTAACTTTACCTTCAGACAATTTGTTAGATACCACTGCCTCTGCATTTGTTCTGTGGGGGTTGGAGGAGGAGGATGTGGGCTGATGCAGAATCAAAGTGGGTCGACAACGATGCATCTCACTCTGGCTCGTTGTCTCAGGTCTAAGCTGGGTTAGCTTAGCTCTTTTCCTGGCTCTCTTCTGCGATCGCAGTCCGGCTGGTCTGGCTGAGTGACCCGTCTCAAGGTCCGCTACACTAATCGAGTCCCTGCATTTCCTTTTCCCACATCAATGAGTGTATTTCTGTCATGTAGATCTATCATGTAGATATACCTGCCATATTTCACCGTCTGACAAATGTTGCTGAGATGTATGCTAGCTTTTGCCTCAGTCTTTTAACAGTAACGTTATATCATGTACGCGGCTGCTAGGTAACTTCACATATACACTTTCACAGGGTTCTTTTTTTAAACGTGTCAGATGGAGACTTCTCAGTTGACTCAAGTCAAGTTAGCAGTTTCATCGGCCACTTACACTTATGAAATCTGCTTGTGAGTTATTATTTTAGCTGACAGAATCCACAATTGTCTGCTAGAAATGAGAATCTGCTCTTGTTTTCTTCTCTAAGGAATCAAAGACCTTGTGTTTCAAGAATTATGTTAAATCTGCCACTGTTATCACCATAAACTGCATAAATGCAGTGCGAGAATGGAAAGTTTGGCACTAAGGAGGGCGGTTCTTAGCGAATGGTCAATTGAAATTTCTGACTTCCGACATCCCAGCTCAAATGCAGAGGTGGGTAGTAACGTGTTACATTTACTCCGTTACATTTACTTAAGTAACCTTTTGGATAAATTGTACTTATAAGAGTAGTTTTAATGCATCATACTTTTTACTTTTACTTGAGTATATTTGTGAAGAAAAAACACTACTTTTACTCCGTTACATTGGGCTACATTCCCCTCGTTACTTTGATTTTTATCCATCTTATTCAATGCACGATCTGTTTGATTTATTTTGTCAGAGAGAGTTCCGCCAAAGGTTCTGTCACATGACTCTGTTTCACCAATCAAACGTAGCCACTAGTGACGTTTGACTCCGTTTCACCAATCAAATGGACCCCCGGCAATCACATGACCGCACACAAAATCTCCGCGCAACGCACAGAAGCAAAGTGATCACACCAGGAGCACACACACAAGAATGAGTGGACGACAGCAATGGCAGAAACAACGGCGTGCGATTCAGAACCAGAAGAGGCAGAACAGCTCTGGCTTCATATTCAAACTATTTTTACCTTAGGCAGAGAAACATCATTTCAACATTAATCAACATTATTATGAACATAATATAAACTGTGCAGGCTGCGTACAGCTCGACCTTCGCTGTGGCTGCATGTGAGGATGAAATACCAAGTTCAGTCTGTGATCTGTCTCTGTCTGACTGAACAGCCTCATGGAAGTGATGTTTTACTATTCTTCATATTTTACAAATTAAACAAATGAAATTCGTTAAATCAAGTCATTTGGTGTTTTTACAGTTCTGATATCGAGCCAAAACAGATTCTACATTCCGTTCGTATTGAGAGGCTGCATGTAGCAACTCATAATGTAATAATGGCTCATAATGTAATAACAGCTCATAATGTAATAACTTAAATGTAATAAAAGTTCATAATGTAATAATCGGCTCATAATGTAATAAAATCATGAGCGCATAACGTAATAACGTCTTTGTGCATAATGTAATAATGTAATAATTTATTACATTATGAGCCCAAGTGTATAGCAACTCATAATGTAATAACTGCTCATAATGTAACAATGACTTATACTGTGAGAAAAGTGTTGCATTATCACCATTATTAGGGCCCGAGCACCTCGGTGCGAGGACCCTATTGTTTTCGCTCAGACTACCAGAAAATAATGAATTGCATTTTGGGGGCTTAAACATACTCAAAACTCACCAAATTTGGCACACACGTCAGTCTTGGTGAAAATTTACCTGTCATGTGGTTTTTGTTGGTGGGCGTGGCAAAATGACTTGGCTATGCCCTTTAAACGCCGCCATTACCGCCACGTGCCCACATGCACGTAAATCGGTACACATATAGATCATGCCCAGACGCACAAAAAAGTCGGGGGACTCTATAGCCTAAACCCAACAGGAAGTCGGCCATTTTGAATTTCATGGTCATTTTTGGCGTTTTCCACGTGTTGTATTTAACGAACTCCTCCTACAGGATTTATCATAATTAGTCCCGCCCTGAAAACAGCTACATGACAAAATTCCATTTTTGTCATAGCGCCCCCTGCTGGCGACATGTTTTACACTGTGAAATGCTGCTCCCAGCACACTGACCATATCCAGCTCAATTCTGGTCTGAAAGGCCTTAAGACCTTGGTGATGCTATATTATGAAGATTGTGACGTATTGTGAAACGGCGTTGCCCTGACAGCATGGCGAAGGTCGACGTTTCACAAAACACAGGAAGTGACCCTAGCTTCAGTGTACTTGATCGAATCTGCCTGAAATTTCACATGCTTGTTAATGGTCCGGGTCCCAACATGTGATATGATTTTGTCAATGGGCCTGGCCAAATGGCTTGGCCACGCCCTCTAAATATCACCATTACTGCCACGTTTCACCCACATGCACGAAAATCGGTACACACATAGATCATGCCCGGACCACAGCAATGTAGCTGGGACTCATAGGCTAAACCCAATAGGAAGTCAGCCATTTTGAATTTCGTGGTCATATTTGGCGTTTTTCACGCGTCGTATTTTAACGAACTCCTTCTACGGGATTCATCAAATCGGCTTCAAAATTGGTGTGTACCATCTAGACTAGTTTGTGATTAAAATTTATTAAAAGATTGCGTTTCAGTTAAAGGGTGTGGCCGTGAGTTGCCAGCTAAATTTGATGATTCGCCATGAAACAGGAAATGGTTATAACTTTGGCATACATGGTCAGATCTGCACCAAACTTAATATGTTTCATAATAGTCCTGCCCTGAACACATATGCATGAGAAAATTCCATGATTATCATAGCGCCCTCTGCTGGTGACAGGAAATATCATGTTTTCGACTTTGAGATGCTGCTGCTCACCTGTTGACCATATCTCACTCAAATTTGGTGTGGAAGACCTTAAGACCTTGGTAGTGCTATGTTTTGCAAGTTGTAACGTTTTGTCAAAGTGCTTCGCCCTGACAGTGCAACTGACGTTTAATGGCATTAACTTCTGTGTACACGTTCACATCGCCATGAAACTTCACATGTATGATAATAATCTTAGCCTGAACACATCTACATGAAACTCATGAGTCACAGTCATAGTGCCACCAAGTGGGGACAGCAAGTAACACCACATTGCTTCCTACTGTGTCCAAAGGGGGTGAAACTTCAGCACCTCATCTGGCAGTCGGCCTCTGGTGACATGGTCGCGGCTGCAGCCGGCCCCGAGTGGCGCGGGGGTGCGAGGGCCCGTTCAACGCTGCTTGCAGCTTTAATTTACCTTTGCCATTCCTGCAGGGTGAAAGGACATGCTTTCACCTCTGTGATTGTCTGTCTGTATGTAAGCAGAATCACACAATGTCTGCAAAACGTGATGGAGCATTAAGTCCATAACGGCCACACCTGCACACTGACTACTAGAATTCATTTACAGGCAGAGGTCTGTGTTTGACTATGATTTGTACATAGGTGGCACTACAGTAATAGGGTGGATTACGGAACAGGGAGGGGGAGTGTAGTTCATGTAGTTTAAGAGCATTTTCTTTGTTTACTATTGCTACAATAAATGCAGGAAACAATAACTTCTACATTAAAAACACACTTAAGATAGTTATTTTCAAATAAGTAAGTTAACACTCTTTCCTTCTATACAGCCTGATGAAGACCTTAGAGTTAAAATGTTGTTGTTTTTTACTGTTGGTCTTTAATGCCAATTTAATAAAGGCTTTTAAACATTTTCCTACTACTTACATTAAATACATGATACAAGCAGCATCTGTAATAGTAACAGTAACATCATGGTTTTCAGTTAATACTGTCAATAACATTTCATAGAGTCTAAATAACAACAATAACAATAACTGACGTGCGTCATTTAAAGTTTCTATGGCGAACTACTGCAGGCTTCAGATTTAAAATTCCAACACCACAGAACCAGCAATATTTTAGGAAAAGGTTGCTATTCGTATGCATCTATTAATTTCTATAGAATTAATATAAAGAAAAGGATGAGGCAGAGAAGGCGGGTGAGGAAGAGGAAGACAACGATGAGGATCCCTGTCTCCCTGTCCAGTGCAAGAGCAGCAAGAATGTCATTATATGCATGGTTCAGCTGTGCACATCTGAAGTGGTCAGTACAGAGCTATATGCACGGACAAATCAAAATGTGGGAAATAATTGTATCTCGATGCGCACGTTTTAGTATCTCGAGAAAGAAAAAAAAGAAAAAAAACATCATATCAACCTTAATTATCTTGTGTTTGTAGTGTGTTTAATTGAATGTAGGAAAATGCGCACAAGATACTAAAACGTGCGCACGTTTAAGCTAAATCGTGCGCACACTTTAGGGACCCTGTAGTCATGGATTTAATGCTCCACCATGTTTTGCAGAAATTGTGTGATTCTGCTCACATACAGACAGACAATCACAGAGGTGAAAGCATGTCCTTTCACCCTGCAGGAATGGCAAAGGTAAAAAATGGTGATAATGCAACACTTTTCTCACAGTACAAGCCATTGCTACATTATGAGCTGTTATTACATTATGATTGCTATACAGTTGGGCTCATAATGTAATAAATTGTTACATTATTACATTATGCGCAAAGACGTTATTACGTTATGCGCTCATGATATTATTACATTATGAGCCGATTATTACATTATGAACTTTATTACATTTAAGTTATTACATTATGAGCTGTTATTACATTATGAAGCCATTATTACATTATGAGTTGCTTACACTTGCAGCTCAGCACAGCAGATGGCTCACACGTGCGGCTTCAATGTTCAACATAGTCGGCTAATAAAGTAAATGATCGCTCAACTAAATTACATAAAAGTAAAACTCTAAAACAGCTCTCACTCACCCCAAAATCCAGAGTATATATTTTTCCTCTGGCCTGTGGGGTTGTTTATCCTTCTAGATTTGATGGTGTGAGTTGCAGAGATTTGGAAATATCAGCTGTAGAGATGCTGCCTTTTCTCCAGTATAATGGAGCTAAACAGCACAAGTCTGAGAAGGCAGACATCTCTGTGACCAACATCTCCAAAACTCTGCATCTCTCACCAAAACAATATAAATGGATAAACAGCACTACAGGCTGGAGGAAAAATATGTACTTTTGATTTTTTGGTGAACTGTTCATTTAATACTTTTGCTGGTATGGCCTTGAAGTTGGCATTAAATTTCATTCTAAGTGGTATTAAAAAGGTCATAAATGTAACTTGGAGAACCCTGGAGGTACACTGTACTGTAGACTGGGGACGTGAGGTTATATGATATTTATATGAATTATATATTTATATATATGAATTTATTATTGTTTCAGTTAAAGGGATACTGTTTGGTAATATCTGAATTTGCACATTGCTGTTTTATATTTTTGTCTATTTGATTACATTCATGCCCTGATTATTAAAACAATAAATCAGAAGTTACTCAGCATTTACTCAGTATTCGAGTAGTTTTTTCACCAAATACTTTCTTACTCTTACTCAAGTAATAATTTGGATGACTACTTTTTACTTTTACTTGAGTCATATTATTCTGAAGTAACAATACTCTTATTTGAGTACAATTTTGGCTACTCTACCCACCTCTGCTCAAATGGAATGCACCATCACCACCAAGTGTCACGTCAGTCAGCAGTCTGTAGTAGGAGCGTCTGTGTGGAAGATCTGTGTGTGAGAGCCCATGAAGATCCATTCTTTCATTCACAGTTACACCACCAAACAAAAGTGATTGGATGATTTACATTCACAGCATTGTTTCTATATGATTTCTGCTGTCCATATTTACTATTTAACAACCACTACTAAAATGACCATTAAGGCATAGTATATGCATGTGTTTAACTTAATTATAAACAGATTGATGTCATTGTGATTGTCTTTGACAGGCTGTCCAAGTAGAGAAGAAAGAAGCAGAAGAGGAGAAGGGTGGAAAGGACAACGAGAACAGCAAGGAGAAAGGAGAGAAGGCTACCCTGGAGAAAGAGGACAAGGAGAAGGAAGAAGAGAAGGAGACTGATCCTGAGGGAGGCAGTAAGGGAGACGAGGAGGAGAAAATGACAGAGGAAGAAACCAAAGGTCCCAGAGCTCCACGTCGACCCAAGACCATGCAGATCAAAGTCACCCTGCTGGACAACGCTCTGTTTGAGTGTGAGCTGGATGTAAGAACACTTTTTATTTTTTCATCAATCATACACACAAAAGAAAAAATACCTTTCACTGGGTTTAATAATTTCATTTTTATCCATGCAGCCTGAGGTTTCTGTTCAAAGTATCAGAGCATAGTATCAGTATCAGTCATGTCAGATGTGTCATAAATACTGTCATATACAGGTTATAAAGTGATTAGTGTTACAACAAGTTTATTATCAAGTAAATTATATTTTTATTAGAGCGGCATCTTATTCTTATTTTGCTTATTGATTTTTTTGGTTAATGGATTATTATTATGGATTATTTGTTCAGTCTATAAAATGTCAGAGGTTATGAACAAATAGCTAGAGCATTTCACCTCCCAGAGCCCAATTTTTTTTCTTTGAGCAGTGGCATCTGACTAACAGACCGCCAGAAGTCGCCACCCCACCACTCCCCAGATTTTATGCCTTCACTGAGAAGATTTAAATATTTTGAAATATGTGCTGTATATGTATTTTTTTTATGAGCAAGGTAAATATTGTATAGCTAGTGAGTAAAATGTATAATCTGCAATAAAATGTAGATTCAAAATGTCAGACGTCTAAAGTTACTGATTTCCGGCCTGGGTCAGAAATTCTTTGCCTGGGACAGAAAACTTGGTATTTGACCAGGGTGCAGTGCAAAGCTCAGAGTGTTGTGTGCCTGATGTAGGTTCTCATAGGCTCTCATTCGATAGTCAGATCACTTTTTGGATAAGCTAGTAAAACAGTAACCTAAAAAGTTGTTAAATAACCTAATGTTTGCCTTAACCCCAAGATTAAATATACAGAGAACTTAGGCCTGATTGCTACTTCGTAGTAAATGCATAGATGCTTACAATTTTACTCTTTATACTGCTGGCACTGGAACTGCGACTAGATGTCCCTGCAGATTATCAGTTACTATATACATAGGTGTGAGATCAAATACAAATTATAGAGAAACATGAATACTGTATTCTGTATACCTTCATACCTAACATAAACTGACCTCATGTTGTATGCAAGCACTCAGAGCACTGGCTGACATGAACTTGCAGAGGTGTGTACTGCTGCATCCTGCAGAATCATGCCCATCCAGCTGGATTTTCCTTCAGCCTACTAGCTGACACACATACAGTACAAGTTGTATGTGCGCCATATAAGAAATAGCGTGGACGTGTGTACATGCTGCATTGGCCTTTGGATCAACATTGCTGCCATATTTGCCTTGTTCAAGACTGGCCTGTAGACACATACATGTAAACAGGGAGCTGTATGTTTTCTGGATAGAAAGCACTATAATGCTTAATTTCTCAACCGACTCAAGTGACTCATATTATATTCAGCAGGAGTACGTTTGAAGAAAAGTCTTTTTCTTTGCTGCTCTTATATTGGTTTGATAAACTGTCCGTCTAATACCCTCAGGAATTCTGGGAACCACAGAAGTCAGATGCTATTGGTAATTGGGGAGTAGCACTCCCTAAATATTTAATTAAAATCATTTTCACTGTCAGTTTTCATCACTTATTTATGAAACCTTACTGTGGGCGAACATTATCAGCCTTGTTAACTACATCGGTGTGAAAGCAGCTACATCTGAAAATGCTGTTTAAATTGTTTTCAGGTGGCTTTAGTAAAAATCTTCGAGCACACTAAAACAGCTCAGTAGTGGAAAAATGGCAGTCTTTTTTGTTCCTGTCTCGTTGTTCAGCTTACAAAAACAAACCTGTCACTTCTCATTTCATTATTTCTGCTGTGAGATAACTGAACGAGCATCAGGAGAGACTTGATTGTGGCTCGTGTGATCAGTTCTAAAACACACAGGTAACCAGTGAAGGGCAGGAAGGATTGGTGTGGTGATTGACTGGTGATATGGTCACGTTAAAAGCCTGGCAGCAGCAGCAGCAAGGGCATTTTGTTGCTAGTGTGTTGCAATAGTCAGATCTAAATTAAAACATAATGTTGATTGAATACCTTGGTTGGACAAAGCAGGAGCACCACCTTCATCACCTGAGCATCAAAGACAATTCTGGCTCAGAAATGACACCTTGGTGATGGATGGGACTCTTGTTTTAAATATTATTAGACTAGACAAGAGAATGCAAAGTATTGGTGTATTTAGTATTATTTCTGATTCTCCCTTCAGTAGTTGAGCTGCAATATTGCCCAAATAAACTGTTCATAAAGAACAGTCAAATCCATCTCCAAAAATATTCTGCGTTACTTGTATTACCTCCTGACAGTATGGCTGGGCAACTCCAAAATATATGGAAATGATCTGCCAGCTGTTCTCCCCATTTCCTCCAACATAGACCCCTTTCCACCTCACCTGTCTGTACACATTTTAACTTAGGAGTTGTGAAGTATCTAATCAAATTCTGCAGAATTCTCTCCACAAACCTGAACCGGTGGAAGTGAACTGTACAGAGTACATGTTAGACCAGTCTTCCTCTGAAATGACAAGTCCAGATTCTTTTTCCCATTTTAATCTAATCTGAGTCGTTAAGTGTTTCTTAATGGATTGAATACTTGAGTATAACTTTGAAACAAGTTTCCTATTGTCCTTGTTTTTATAAATGTCAATAAATATGTTTTCTCCAGGAATTTTGTCTCATTATTAAAACAAGAAAAAAATCCAGTCTTTCGAAATCATTTATGTCCAACATCTTCTGGAAGCTATCCAGTTCTCCCTTTGTCTGGGTCAAAAGCTTTGTCCTGGACTTTCAGATAGTGGTGATTTACATTCCTTAAACCACATTCTGAGAGAAACTGTAGTCCATTGATTTAAACTATTAGAATGCTGCTCATACAGGGTTTTGCTATCTAATACGGACTGTAACAGTAAATCTAACTGTGAAGTTTCCAGATCTTTCCATTTTCTTTATACCCTGGATTACAGCATCATTTAAGTGGTCTTACTTGTGCCACCTTGTAGTAGTCTGTTAAGCATGGTAATGATCTACCTCCTTTCTCTTTAGAACGTTGCAACCACCCCACCCCATATGAATCTTGAAATCCATTTATCCCCTTCATTAAATTGTCATGATGTTAAGATCATCTTCAGTGTCCTGGTGTCAGCAGACAGACATGGTTTAGCTGGCTCACTGTGGCTCCATTCTCAGACCAGTCATCTCCTCTGCTGAGTCCCTGCTTCAGTTTGAAGCTGACAGCTGTTAAGCAGCCCTGTGGTAGAAGCAACTGCTCCCTCTGAGCCTCTGCGCTGTTCTCACCATCTGCTCAGTCATGTTCACCACATTATGAGATGTCACCTCTCTTACAGCAGGTGGATGGTTAATTATTAATCTCGTTCCTTGTGTGTGTGTGTGTCAGAAACATGCAAAAGGTCAGGAGCTGTTCATGAAGGTGTGTGATCACCTCAATCTGCTAGAGAAAGACTACTACGGCCTGGCCATCTGGGAGACGACCACCATGAAGGTGAGTGACTGTTGCTAGTTTGTATCAATCCAACAATCCCAACCTCAGTATTTCTTTAAGACAACAAAAAGATCATCTTCATTTGTAAAGTCATTGAGGGGTAGATGAACATATGGCCCTCAGTGCTTCTGACACTGAATAGTGTAAATGTTGCCTTATATCAAACCTCATGCTACATCCCTCATTTTCTTGATCAGACTTGGATGGACCTGACAAAGGAGATCCGCAGGCAGGTACATGGTGAGCAGAACCCCTTCTGTTCTCATTTTCTCTTCTGACATGTTTGTAATATGTGTTCACAATTATTTCATCACCCCATTCTTTTCTTTCTCAAGGTGCCAACTATAATTTCACCTTCAATGTGAAGTTCTATCCACCGGATCCAGCCCAGCTGTCGGAGGACATAACAAGGTACTGCAGGGGTTTCAGTCAGGCTGTCACCAGCTACCTGCAAACCAGATTTTAATGAATCAAAAGCTTAATGTGTATTTATATCTCCAGATAAGGTGGGATCATTTTAACATTGCATGTAATTTTTTACTATGTGATTTTTGGAGTGCGTGTGTTATTGTATTTTCTTCTACCAAATGATTAACTGAAATGAATCCTTAAGGCAGCAGTGTAGAGCCACTGCGGGGGTGGGGGGTTTCGTCCAGGTTTGTTTTGAAGAAGATCTCAGAAGTTTTAAGTTTAGTTATCTGACATTATGAGAACAATAGGATGGTACCAGTGATGTTCCGGGTGGTTTTAATTATTGGCTGCAGAGTCCTAATGTCCTGGGCCATGCACATCCTGTGATGCCAGTTTGTGATGTTTCTGTAGCACCTGAAAGTACATAGCAGAGAATGTTACTTACCTTGTCCGAACAGGACGTACACCCGTTGTAGTTCCAGGGGGACAAATAAAGTGTATTAGCTGCCCTGTCAAAACAGATCTCAAAGTGAAAACTGAAATGATCTTTGAACCAGAGGAGAATTTGTCATTGGACGAAGGACTCAAAATCACCTGTCAACTCATAAATGTTTCCTGCTCCTTGCGTAAAGTTAACATTTATGTGAGAAATACCTTGCAACATGACATCACGATGCCAAGTAAAACTGTGATATGGAGCATACAGAGAATAACAGATTCTCAGACCCCATCATGCTCCACCGCAGGATCGTCTCAAGGTGATCCCCAAGACAAACTTTGATCCACCTGTCGACCTGGACCACATGACCATTGAACAACAGGCAGTGGTCAAACAAATGCTCAGGGAGGAAGCAGGAGCATTTGCCAGACACAAAGATGATGTAGGCTACATAAACAACTTAAAAATGGACATTAAGCTAATTGATGAGGTCCCAGTAGCCAAAACATACAATGCCATACCTCGCCCATTGAACAGAGACTTCATCTGCAAATCCACCTCTCCATATGTAGCTGCAGTGGTTTGCGTGAGAAAGAGAGACGGGAACCTAAGACTCTGTATTGACTACAGTGGGCTTAACAAAAAGACAACCCCGGATAGGCACCCCATACCACGCATACAGGAGATACTTGATGGTCTTGGTAAAAAACGCTTGGTTCAGTGTACTGGACCAAAGCAAAGCTTATCATCAAGGGAGTGTTAGTGAGGACTCAAAGAAATTCACAGCATTCACCACCCCATGGGTGCTGAATGAATGGAACAGAATTCCATTTGGACTCACAAATGCACCATCAGCTTTCCAGCATAGTATGGAACAGAGCCTAGAAGGCCTTAGAGACAAATTATGCATTCCATACTTGGACAGTGTCTTAGTCTGCAGTAAAACATTAACACAGCATGTTGAGGATGTGAGAGCTGTCCTCAAACGACAACAAGATTGGGGAATTAAGCTGAGGCCAGACAAATGTGACCTGTTCAAAAATGAGGTACGGTATGTCGGCAAAGTGATCTCAGCTGAAGGCTACAGGATGGACGATAAAGAAATAGCTGCTGTGCAAGCACTAAAGACACCCCCCCCCCCAAAAAAAAAAACAACAAACAACAAAAAAAAAAACATTAAAGAGCAGTAAACTTCTGGGTTTTCTGGGGTACTATCGAAGCTATGTGCAGGATTTTTCTCGCCATGCAAAATGCCTCTATGACAGATGTAACCCCAAGTACCGAGTCAAAGCCCACCTCCCAAGTCAGTTGGGACAGGACAACACCCCCCACATCAGAAAATAGTGTGTAATAGTATCTCTAAGAGCCGATTCTTTGTAGCGAACGAGTAGACTCCCGACTCCCATTGGGGAGAGCCGAATCTTCTGCCACGCCTGCTCTGCTCTGCTGAGAATCCATGCAGGCAGGGTGTGACTTTATTTTGATGGTCTCACCATGCGGCCAATCACATGTGAGGACAGACTAGGATCATACCATTTTGTGAAAGTAGGAAGGGGGGCAGACGCTCTGAAGACAGCGAGTGTAGTGGTACAGGCCAGGTACACAGAGCGACAGAGAGACAGGGAGCCGGATTTAAATACAAGCGCGTCTGGAAAATGTGAACTTTACTTTTCGCTTATTTCTTCACTTAGTGAAATGAGCCAAAACCGAAAAAGAAGCAGCATCTGGCAGCATTTCATGATATTGGAGACTGCAAAGCTGAGTGCAGAATTTATTTTGGATGATGATTCTGCCGGAAATGTCACAGCTGGACATGACACTCAAGAGGTTAAACAAACTGTTCAGTCTGCAGACCTGCCCAGCACTCGAGAGCCAGAGCCTTCTGACACACAGCCACGTAGGTCACAGAGAGAAAGACGACCTAAAGAGACATTGACATATGACTCATTAGGCCAACCTACTCATTGTGTGGTAAGGCTCCACACTAACTGACTGTATGTTAATACACTGGAACCAGTATGCGGGCAATGCAGTGTGCCTTGGCTACCTCCGAAGATGTTTGGAACACACCTGGTATATCCTACCCTTGTTCCCACAGGATAGTACTGAAAAACTGTTATAGGGTCACTATAGACTGTTGTAGATTATTCTGTGAGGAATGGACATAGTAACATGGACTGTTTGTGAACTGAGTGGTTACTGTCCATCATGGATGTCGTGTGACAATAAGGACTGAAAAAAAGAGAGAAAGAAAATGTTGTTCATATGGGTTATGTAACTAAAAAAGGTTCCAGTCATAATCTAGACAGTTTGGATTAAGTTACGTTTGTCTATATAAGTCAGAGGTCTCCATGGAGTGTATAGTGAAGTGACAGAAATTGTGTTTCAGAGCATTAAGATAGTACTGTACTATTGTTACAACTGCTAAGAGCTAGAATATTCCTAAGTTTAAACACTGTAGTGTTATTTAAGAGTAGAGTGTGATGAGATCACATAGTATACAATAGTAATGTACTTTTAGGGTAAAACCTGTTAAAATGCACTGACAACCATTTACTTCTTCTTTACTTTCAGAAGAAAGCTATTGCCATTATGTGACATGTTGAACCTAGTTACCTTTAATGTTGCAGTTATGAGTTGAGTACTGGTATTACATTCTTTAGTCAGAATTGTACTGTTAATGAATGCTAATGTTGAGGACAACATTTATTTAGCAGGGGAGGATTGTAGCACCTGAAAATATATTTTTTATACTGCATTCCCTATTATTTTTAGTCAACACTTCAGTAATAGGCACTTGTTTCCAGTTATTTTTTCTAAGTAGTTATAATTGCACTTGCCAGCAGGGGGCAGAGTGAAACTGTGCATGGTTAATAACTGCCAGTCAAGTAGTAGAAGAAGCAGAACTTTTCAGTTGTTAGGCGGAGCCCTGTTTTTTCCGGAGGTTGTGTGTGTGTACCCAGTGCTGCATTGTGACTTGCATGTTTTACCTGTCCTGCCCGTGAAGAATAAAAGTGAACTCTTTCTACACCACGTCTGAGTGGTGTAACATTTCCAGTCAGGATGCTTTCTGTTGTTCCTCACAGTGCAAGGGGGCTGCTTGTTGAGCCCTAGAGTGGAGAAGCTGTGATCGCCAATCCAAACTCTGCTCTGTTTGCAACATGTGCAGCTGAGATGAATTACGCGTGAAAGCTTAAGAAATCTTAACCCAAAGTCCACTCATCAGCCTCTTCTGGGGCTTTGACCCTTATCTCACAGTCAGACCCCCAAATATCAGATTGTCTGTCGTGAAACCTGAGTTGTACATGTGATCCTTGTTTGTGCATTGCAGGTACTACCTGTGTTTGCAGCTGCGGAAGGACATCTTACAGGGCCGACTTCCCTGTTCATTTGTCACCCTGGCCCTGCTGGGCTCCTACGCCCTGCAGTCTGAGCTGGGTGAGTACGACCCCGAGGTGCACGGCAGTGAATACGCTAAGGACATGAAAATGGTGCAGGGTCAGACCAAGGAGCTGGAGGACAAAATGATGGAGCTGCACCATACGTACAGGTCAGAAAACCACCTCAGTCAAGCAGTGGTGCAAAAGTAAAAGTATCAATACCATGATAAAGAGGCAAAGTCATGCCCCTTCACGTCTGCCATGAGACCAATTAGTTTTTCATTCCATTTGAACTGTGCCACAAATCACCCACATGATATTTCAAGTCAAGAAAGACTTAGTTTGTGGTAGGTTTGTCATAGTTTAGTTTAATTTTATGTGAACCTGCTCAGTGAATTTCATCTCTTGTCTCACACAATATACGTCATCAACAATCTTGCTGCCCCTCGTAACTTTATCTTACCGGAAGCGTCCAGCGACTCCTGGTCCTTTTGTCAACTGTGAAGAGAAGGAACAAGCAAGACCCACTGTTGTGTGACTACACTGCAGTACAAAAACACACAGGCATTGTTGCTTCAGTGGCTAACGTTAGTTTTTGGAGGGAGAAAATCATGAAAATCACTGTGTGTAGTCTTTCTAATTATGTTTCCTCCCACAATGATACTTCAACAGTTTTACGACAAACTGCGACTTTCTTTACTTTTAAAATGATCTTATAAATTGACAAACATCATGTGTTATCCGTGGCACAATTCAAATGGGATCAAAAAATAATTTGTCTCTTAACGCAATTACGTAAAAAGTGTTAACCCTGTATTCCAAATTCAACATTATTAAAAGTGCTTAAATATTATCTGAAAAATGTAAATGCATACCTAAAAGTACTAATGATAGTAGCATATTAATATTCCAGCAACATTTTAACTTCTTTATTTTAATCCTTTATTTTAATCTTTAACAAAATATCCTAATTTGTATACATTAAATCAAGACAAAGACAAGTTTTAAAGTTGCATAAATTTTATTACCTATTTAAAATACAAGTAGGAAACTGTGTACTAAAGTAATATACTTAAGTAAAAACTTTTACTTTCGACCACTCCACTCAACACAACTAACTCCATCCTATTATTAACTATACATGAACCAAACAAACAGTAACTAAATATTTTATTGGATTCCTGCTGTGGTGTTGTGGTAGGTCAATGAGCCCAGCCCAAGCAGACCTGATGTTCCTGGAGAATGCCAAGAAGCTTTCCATGTTACGGAGTAGACCTCCACCAGGCCAAGGTGAGCACATGAAGAGGAGCAATTTGGCCAACAAATCACTTTCTGGTCCACCTGGAACAGGTGGTCAAGTGAACTCTGGAGCGGTTCATTTCTGGTGTGAATGCTATTTGAACCAATCACAGAAGCGTACCATTTTTTGTGACATTTATTGTTTAAAAAATGTTTTTAAAGGGACAAAAATCATATTTGTAACAAAGGGCACATTCAGACAGGATAAAAAAAGTATTTGTCTCTGTCTCTATGATCAAAAAACTGAATTTCCATCACATTATTTTGTTTGGACATTTGAGTTTTGCCTCAAACTGGAGTCAGGAGGGGCCACATAAAAAGAAAAAGAAAGAAAGAAAGAAAAAGAATATGTACCTTTTTATGTGGCCTCTTCCGAAAGACTGTGACAGGATGAACAGAGCATCACTAAGGGACAGCTTACGAGCAGTTCAGACCAACCTCCTGAAGGTAAACCTGTCAGAAGGTTTACCTGAGCGAAGGAGACTCTGGAAAACAGCCCGTAAGCTTAAGGGAGACCTTAAGGATACAACTTATGACGTACATAGCGCTAAGGAGTCTCTGAGATATGGAGCCTGCACTCATAATCTGGGTGGAATGTGATTCAGCCCTCATGAAAACAAACAGCACAGATGTGAAAAGAAATGTGTTTGCGGTTTTGTCTGATAGTATTTTTTATCGTCACAGAATCATGCATGCCTGGCCTGACCAGCTGGGAGACATGTGACCTGTCAGGTTTTACTGCAGAAATCAGGTCAATGTGTTTGCATTAAAGCAGGGATTTAACTTCATATGCAGGAAGGGACCTGTACAGGACTATACTCCTCCCCTGTGGATGATGGTGAGCACTACAAGAAAGCTGCATAATAAAACAACTGATTCAAATACAGATACAGCAAATTCAGCATTTCTACTTGCATGGATAATTATTGATAGGTTAATTCAATAGAGAGTTACACCTGTTCCAGTGGACCACCATGGGACCTAACTTCAGAAAAAAATATGAACTGCAGTCTATGATGCAAGACACATTATTTTTGGTCCCGTTTGACCTACACCACAAATCACACATATGTTTGTCAATTTAAAACATAATTTTTCATGTCAAGAAAGTTGCCTTTTATCTTAAAACTGTTTAAGTATCAGACTGTGAATAAACTTAATTAGCTTAAATATTTATATAATGATTTGGATGAAGGTGGAGTTACGTTACTCATCTGAATGTCACAGCTCCATTCTCCCTGTTTCCCTCCTGTTCCTCTGCCTCAGTAATTTCCCACTCTCCCTGCCTCTGCTCCACTCTACCTGCCAGCCACTTTCACCTAATCAGCCGAACTCCACTCACCTGCGAGCTCAGCTGCAGCTCATCTCCAATCAGTCCAGTATATCAACCTCTCCAGCACACTCACTCCTTGCCAGATTGTTTCTTCAGGATACCATGCTAGACTCTCGAGCACAGTTTCCCGGACTGTTTCCCCGTCGCCTACCCTGCCTGCTTTTGACTCATCTGCCTCGTCTGTTCCCTGGTAAACCACCACAGCCTTCTGTCCCTGACCCTGTGATCTGCCTCTGTGTTCCTGGTTTTTGTCTGCCTGTCCCCGCGGCTGTTTGGTGTTTCCCTCCTGTGATGTGGCAGTGGGAGATTCCCAATTCCTTCGTCAGTGTTGTCCTGTGGAGAGACACTTCTCACCTCACCTCGTCCCCACTTTGCTGCCTGGTCCCCACTTCCCTGTTGCTCATCCCTCGTCAGCTCATCTGCCTGGTCTGTCAGCTCTCACCTGGTCCCGACTTCTCCGCTTGGTCCCCACTTCCCTGTTGCTTGTCCCTTGTCAGCTCATCTGTCTGCTCCCTCAGTCCCTCAGTTCAGCTCAACCCATTCCTCGAGCCTGAACCCCAGAGACTTTGTGTGGGCTCTGAGCCCAAAGACAAACTGTACCTGTGCATCTTTGTCTGCCCAAGTTCCTGTTTAGTCTCAGTAAAAATAAAGGTCATTACCAATGCTTCCTGTCGTATGGTGTACTGCTATTGGGTCCTGAACACACCCGTGACACTGAAAGCATTAAACCTGGCTTTAAAGGCATCATGGTCACAGAAAATATATTGGAATCCTGATTAGAGCTCCTCACTGTATTACTGTGCTATTGTCATCCAATATTTAAATATAAACTTTTTCCATTTGTCCAGATTTCAAAAACCCATTTTCAATATATACAAAAGATCATCACTAACTTATCACATTTTCAGAAGACATGGTTCAAGCTTGGTCCCACTTCCAGTATTTTCCACCAGACTCTGTTGATGCCATTTTGCAACAACTTTATGGTTTAATTCCAGTATGTTAAGCAATAGATTACCTATTTTATGGGAAAAGTTAGTTCAAAAGGGCATTATTTTAATAAATGATACAAGTGATTTGAAAGGCATTATCTATTCATATGAATTATTTTGTGAAACGTGGAGTATTCTGTTCAGAATTTAGATATTATCTTGTAATAGCTACAATGCCTGTGGCTTGGAAGGAAAAAATGAGAAATACTGGCACGAAACTGATGGTGTGTAAATCTTCCATGGAAAACTGTCTTTTGCTTAAAAGCAAAAAGATCAGTGCTTTATGTACAAAGTCTTTTTGAGGGCACATGATTTAAATGACAAGCTAGACAAATACCAGTTGTACTGGGAGGGGACATTCGATATCCCATTGCCATGGAAAAAGGTGTATAATCAAATTTATAAAGCTATTTTAGATTCCAAGTCTCAATACATTCAATTAAAAATTCTATACAAAATATTGCTTTTTTAGGGGTATGGAGGAGATTGAAAACTGTCATGTCTGTGAATCAGACATCAAGGATATGTTGCATTTGTTTTGGTTCTGTCCTCATGTGGTAACTTTTTGGATGATTATTATAAGATGACTTGCATCAAGTTTGGTTTTTTAACCGTGCGGCCTCAAACAATAATGCTCACTGAATTAAGAAATGGATGTCCTGGCATTTTAAATACTATCATATTATTAGGTAAAAGATTTATTTAACGATTGACATTCCCTGGTCTTCTTTCCTTTTTAAAACATGACTTTATGTTAGAAGTCATTATTGCTACCAGGCAGGGGAAAATGAATTACTTTGAAAAAAGATGGAATATATGAAGGCCGAGTTTAGAAGAAGGATGATAATTGATCATTTAGTTGTTTTTTATTGTTTGTTTTGTTGTTGTTTTGTTTTGTTTTTGTGTGTCTGTGATGTTTTTTGTATGTGTTTTTAATACTGTCCTTGTTAACATGGTTCTTTGCTTGTATTTGTTTAATGGTGTATGTTTATGTTTATGGCCGTATTGTTTGTATTGTTTGAATTAAAAAGAAGAAACTTAATTAGAAAGACTACACACCCAGAAGTCATGTGAGCCACATCATGATTTTCTCCCTCCAAAAGCTAACGTTAGTCACTGAAGCTATGATACCTGTCTTTTCGTACTGGGATTTAGTCACACACGCAACAGGTCTTTATTATTTTTCCAAAATAATTTGTCTCTCACCATAGGCTACTGTTCACAAGGTCCTAACACATGGTGTGTGCTGAAAGCCACTATTTTGACAAAGGTACAAATAGTTTTAAAGGCAGCACAACCTGTGGTAAAAAGCTGAAAATGAGATATGAATGAAATGAAATGCTGATAAAATCTGTATCTGTAAAATCTTAATTTATTTTATTCTTTTCTTCTTTCTTTCCTTCTTTCCTTTCTTTATTTTTCTGTGTTGGAATGCACAGAAAAAAATAATTAGTTGTAAATAAGTTATGGATTAATTCATCACCATTAGTACAACAACACAGTAGCATCTGTAAACTTTATAAAAGAGTGTGTGGTAAATATTTACAGCCATGAAAACAACCTCTCATGACACATAAATGGAAGAGAGAGAGAAAAGAGACAGTTTTGCACCTAGTAATGGTTTTAGTTCATCTTCATGGTGCAGGAGGAATGTATTCCACTGCTCTCTTTTAAGT
The DNA here is from genome assembly GCA_034769285.1 of Lutjanus argentimaculatus. Classification (NCBI taxonomy): domain Eukaryota; kingdom Metazoa; phylum Chordata; class Actinopteri; order Lutjaniformes; family Lutjanidae; genus Lutjanus; species Lutjanus argentimaculatus. The sequence continues at coordinate 1,987,906 of JAWZSL010000057.1, read as the reverse complement.
CAAAGTTCAGAATACAGAAAGAAGAAAGCCTTTATTGTAATTGTACATCAGATATACAACACGATTAAAAGAGCTTCTCGCAATCAGTGCATCAATACAATAAGTTAATAAAAAAGAAATTCACTTACGAGCAGTACATTCAAACATAATCGCACTTCGAGGTTATTGCATTTAAAGGAAACTGTTAATTTGTGACAATGACAAAGATCTTCATGAATGCTCTAATAATTCCAATGGTTTTAATTAAGAGTAGTGGTTAATAAATGTAGATTTCCAGGCCACTCACTCATATAATTGCATTCTTTATATTAGATCGGCCGTATATCCTATTCTACATATTTTATGTTTTGCTTCCTCGTAAGCTGCCATTGGTTTCTGTTGCTCACTGGGTGTTAACTACGCAGCACACATTTTCCATCATGGCCTAACCATCGTGAAACATAAAGTCAGGATGGCCTGAGTAGACAAGGTCAAGCCTCACTTTTTCTCTCATCCTGGATTTCTGAATTCTGCTTTTGTGAAGTAGCCCCCTGGTCTATAGGCTGCATATCAAGATCTTTCTTCTTTCCTCTTTCTATCTTTGATGTTCATTCCAGGTTCCCTCCAAGGGCCACGCTCTCTGAAATCTTAAAGTTAATATAAATCTTTCTGTCTGTCTCTCGGGGTGTCTCTGTCAGGACCTGGATGGTGTGGACATCATGCTGGGGGTTTGCTCCAGTGGTCTGATGGTGTACAAAGACAAACTGAGGATCAACAGGTTCCCCTGGCCCAAAGTCCTTAAGGTCTCATATAAACGCAGCAGCTTCTTCATCAAAATAAGACCGTCTGAGGTACAGTGTTTTCACCTCAAATAGTCACATCTGTTGTTCATTGTTTGACACTGAACTCACACTAACCTGGACTGGAACGAGGAAGCTCATTCTGTTAGTCTTGTTTTTAGCAGGGATGTGTTTCTTGTTTCAACAGGTGGAACAGTATGAGAGTGCAATTGGCTTCAAACTGCCCAATTACAAGGCGGCCAAGAAGTTGTGGAAAGTGTGTGTTGAACATCACACCTTCTTCAGGTAGGGTGTTGTATTCTTAAAGTCAGTTTGTGCACATGGCAGCTGCCTGACCTACAGTGAAATCAGAAGATCAATATCGATGTTCTTTGTCAGGCTGACGTCCACTGAGATGGCCACCACTCCTCGGAAGTTCCTGGCGTTGGGCTCCAAGTTCCGCTACAGCGGTCGGACTCAGGCTCAAACCAGACAGGCGAGCTCTCTGATCGACAGACCAGCTCCTCTGTTCCAGCGCTCCTCCAGCAAGAGGAACTCACGTAGTCTGGATGGAGGTACACAGTGTGTGTTTGTGTGAGTGTGTGTGTGCGTGCGCGTGTGTGCATGTGCATGTATTGTCACACCAACAGCAATGCTGTTGACTGGCTTTGGTATTCTTGCTTTTAACTCGGTGCACATCATACACTGTGTATCTTGTGTTCCTGAAGTGCTGCTTGTGCGTTCCCTCAGAAATTGATGCTACATGAGGGCAGTTAAAGGACATATATGAACCAATATTGAATTGGTTCTTAAAAGAGGAATCTGTGATATATTTACTCCAATAAATCATGAAATGACTGTGATATGTCATCAGAGATGAAGGGAACAAGCTAAATTGAAATGTTAGCTTCTCTGACAACAACAGTACAGCCACGTTTCCCCCTTTGAAATTTCTATTCCAAGCTTCCACGTTTCATGATAATAATTCAGTTCAATTCCATTTTAGTTTAGGTAGAGTGCACATCAACCAAAGAATGTCTCTACACTTTACAAGTCAGTTCACTAGCAAGGACCACACCATCAACCATAGGACGTTTAAGTGTTTATTAACAAAGTGAAACACGTGGATGGAGTTAGATCTGATTAACTTTGTATGTTGGCTGTGTTTGGGGAAGCTTCGGAGGGGAATCCGCCGTAGCACTCGGGCACAACGGACCCCCTCAGGAACCTACTGAGAGGAGGAAGGAAAGGAAGAATAGAGCAGAGAGAAAGGGGGGGGGGGGGGGGGGTGCGTAATACGAGAGCAGAAGAGGAGGAAAAGGTTAGGTGGGTATTGATGCAGGAAGAGGCGCGGTTTGGGTGGGGTCCTGCTCCTGAAACTCCGCTAGAAGGTTCAATTCACTAGCAAGGACCACACCGTCAACCATAGGACGTTTAAGTGTTTATTAACAAAGTGAAACATGCATCATTCATCAATCATTGCTGATTGTGTCAATGACCGCGAGGTTGTCAGAGTATATGAGAATGGACTTGCAAGACCATTCGTGGCCCCACAAATGACAGGCAGGGGATGTGGGCAGAGGATGCGGGCAGAGGATGCGACCTGGGCTTCGCTTGCAAGCTCCAAAGACCATACTGATGCGAACCATCTCCCATTGTAGAAGCCCCCAAAACCAACAGAGGGTGCGGCGTTGGTGTACAGATGGATGCCATGTGGGTGAGTCAAAGTGTTTGTCATAGAAGAAGGCGATCTCGTTCTAGTTTGTGAGAAGGTAGAGCCAAAAACGGAGTCTAGCACGTCTTGGGCCATCCAAAAGGTGGAACTTGAGAGTGAGGGGACGGAGGGAGCAATTGACAGCGAGTGGGAGATGAAGGCTCATGCTGTGAAGAAGCAGCAATATATTTCATTATTGGGCATGCCCCAGTATGTATCCTTGTTAAACTGCTGGAGCCGGCCAGGTGCTTCGGAGGCTAAATGAATCTGGTATTGATAGAACCTGTTACTACCGAAACGAAGAGCAAGATTAAGAGTGTTTGCAATGCAATCATCGATTTCCTGCCGACGGAAGGTAAACTGTGAACAGAGTACATCCCTGAAGGGGGAGGCTGCATAAGCAAACTCTGAGGGAGTAGGTTCTTGGAGCGATTGGAACATTTCCCTTTTGGATAACTGAAACCTTCGTGACCTTCAAGGAGTCGGTCGGCGGGTGGTTGGTAGAGGGAGAGCATAATAAGTAAGCGAGGTCTATGTAATTACTGTCTATGATCTATTTGTGCAAGCTTGTGGGAACTGGAGAAGGACGGAAGACAAGTGTTCAGTTGATGGATGGGGGGATTAGCAGTTGACGGGGTGAATTTAACGGATGACTACTGAGCTAGGATGTGTTAAAGGGGAAAACGTAGTTAGGAAAGAAGGGGAAATGCTACGCGGTCTGTGGATGTAAGCCGGGCACTGGCATCCTGGTGCCAGAGCTGATGTGAGTTGGTGTGAGTGTTGGAGCTGGGAAATGGAAGATCCTGGCATCCTGATGCCAGCTCCACCCTGGTGCCAATTGCCAGTACTGAAGCTAGCTGCTGAGTTTGGTGGATATGGGCATCAGGGGGCACTGGCATCCAGGTGCCTGGTGCCCCTAGTGGAGCCGACTGCTGTGGTTGGTGTATGAGGCCAGTGGGGGTGCTGGCATCCCGGTGCGTGTTAACCCTGCTGAGGCTGGTTGAAGTAGGTGCTGGAATGGTGAAGTCCCGGTGTCATTTACCATGTATGAGGGCCACTGTGGTGGAACTCCTGATGAGAGGTGGAGGGCCATAGATTTTGGGAGTTGGTTGGTCTGTCGGAGATTAATTATGTAGAACAGCGATTGGATGCCCTGATGTTCTTTATCCTGGTCAATGCAGCCCGTTTTTGTTGGCCTTCTTTGTTTTAGCTGGTGGTTGTGGGCGAACTGTCCCTTTAACAGGATCACTGGCGTTGCTGCGACAGCGTGTGGTGGATGAGGCCTGTGGGGGCGCTGGCATCCCAGTGCCTGTTTCCCCTGCTGAGGCTGGTTGAAGTAGGTGCTGGAACGGTGAAGTCCCAGTGTCATTTGCCGTGAATGAGGGCTGCTGTTGATGAAACTCTTGATGAGACATGAGACGGGCTGACATGAATGTGTTGAAAAGTTTGCCTTATTGTCGGTTTCATGGAAATGATAGCGTCGTCCTTCGGTGCCTTCTGCAGAGTGACTACAGACCAGTTGGTGATTTTGGGTGAAGTCCGGTTGTCGGGGGACCTCGTCGGAGCATAGCGGCGCTGTGAGCGGTGGCGTGTTGGGAGGCTGGAGTAATTGCGGAGATGACAGGAGGCCGGAGTTGTTCTGGGAGGTGAAGGAGTTTGGGAGGTGTAATGATGGCCACAAACAGATCTCGGTTTCCTCGTCCTCTCTTTTCCGATGAGGGAGGTGGGCTGGAAGACGCTGAGGAATCGTCTGGTGAAGTGTAGTAGTCTTGGACATGGAGAAGCGATGAGCCGGGCGGGATGCGGACTATGGAAGAGACGGTGTGGCAGTTTGCTGGACTCGCCCGCTTGTTAGAGAGCAGGATTGCTGATAACAGAGTCTCACGGACAGATGCGGTGGAGACGTTTCCGGAATCGGCGGTTTCAACAGTCTCGGCAGTTGGCGTGGGCTGATGAAAACTTTGGAGGTAATCATCGTGGTTATATTCGAATAGCTCTTCATCCAACGGGGATATCGAGATGGAATCCATCCTCAGGCGAGGTGAGTAAATGGACTAAGTGGGATTGATGAATGAATGTAGTATTTTCTGAATGGTAGTGCATTCAAATCAATGTTGTTTGGTTTCTACGCTGGTGCGTAATACGAGAGCGGAAGAGGAGGAAAAGGTTAGGTGGGTATTTATGCCGGAAGAGGCGCGGTTGAAGTGTGGTCCTGCTCCTGAAACTCTGCTAGAAGCTTCAATAAAAACAGAACAGCAAAGTATGCAATTTTCAAAGATATTCAGTTCACTGCTATGAAGTAGAAAAGAAACCAGAAAATATTCACATTTAACAGGCCAGAAACAGAATTTGGACTTTTTTTCCTTGAAAAATGACTCAGACTGATTAATTGATTATCGAAATAGTTGATTAACAATCGATCAATCATTGCAGCTCTATCAATCAATCAATCAGACTTTATTTATAGAGCACTTTTCATGCAATAGGAGCAGCTCAAAGTGCTTTACATAAAAACAATACAGCAAACAATAGACATAAATGCCCAAACTAACAATGTAAAATTAGTCAAAAAATAAATAAAAATAGAATAGAATAAGATAAAATAAATAAATCCATAAATAAATAAATAGAATAAAATTCAATTAAAACTAGTCTAAGAGATAGTAAGGGATACAATGAATAAAATAGATTCAGTTAAGACCCAGACTAAGAAGTTAAAATAATAAAATAAACTCAATTAAAATTAGGCTAAAAACACAATGAATAAGTAAGATTCAGTTAAAAGCTAGACTAAAAAGGTAGGTCTTGAGTTTGCTTTTAAAAATGTCCACAGTTTCTATCTTCCTCAGGTCCTCAGGCAAGCTGTTCCACAAACGTGGACCATAATGGTAAAAAGAGGCCTCGCCATATGTTTTGCTTAAAACTTTTGGAGTAATTAAAAGGCCACTGCCTGAAGACCTGAGATTTCTAGAGGGCACATATGATAAAAGCAAATCAGATAGATAGTTAGGACCAAGACCATTAAGAGCTTTAAAAACCATTAAGAGGATCTTAAAATCAATTCTGAAGCAGGCAGGTAACCAGTGCAGAGATTTTAAAATTGGTGTGATGTGTGCTCTCTTTCTGGTCCTCGTCAGAACTTGTGCACAGTATGCACAGTAATCTATTCTACAGGTGATAAAAGCGTGCAATAGTGTCTCTGTGTCGGTTTGAGACAAAAATGGCCGCACCTTGGCAATGTTCTTGAGATGATAAAAACCACTCTTAACTATACTTTTTATGTGAGCATTAAAATTTAATTTTGAATCTAAAATAACACCAAGGTTTTTTACCTGCTCGGACATATTAAAATCTAAGATTTTGAGTTTTAGATTAAGTTTTTCTCTGTGTGCTTCAGGACCGATGACAAGTACTTCTGTTTTGTCCTGGTTGAGCTGTAAGTAGTTACCTGCCACCCATAACTTGATATCTTAAATACATTTAAAAAGAGCATCTATTGGCCCTGTGTCATCAGGAGACACGGCTATGTAAAGCTGTGTGTCATCAGCATAACAATGAAAATTAATGCCGTGTCTCCTGATGACGTCCCCAGTGGTAACATATAAAGATTAAAAAAATTGGACCTAAAATTGAGCCTTGGGGGACACCACACCTCTGTTCATAGCTCTTTGAAGAATATTCGTTCATGTTTATAAAAAATTCTCTGCCAGTAAGATATGATTTAAACCAATTAAAAACAGTACCAGAGAGGCCAATCATGGTATGAAGTCTGTCCAGGAGAATTGAGTGGTCAACTGTGTCAAATGCTGCACTTAGGTCGAGCAAGACAAGGACAGAAAGTTGCTTCATATCCATGTTGCACCTTAGGTCATTCACAACTCTTGTTAATGCCGTCTCTGTACTGTGTTTGGCCCTAAAACCAGATTGATATATCTCAAAAATATAATTAGAGTTTAAAAAATCATTCAGCTGATTAAACACAAGCTTTTCTAAAATCTTACTTAAAAATGGCAGATTAGATACAGGTCTGTAATTATTGAGATCTGATGGATCTAGATTGTTTCTCTTCAGAAGGGGTTTGACTATTGCAGTTTTAAGTGATGATGGGAAAACACCAGTCTGAAGAGAGCAGTTTATAATGTTGAGCAAATCTTTGTTTAAAAAGCCATAAACTGATTTAAAAAAGGGTGTAGGGATGGGATCTAAAACACAGGTTGAAGGTTTCAGTTGAGAAATTACCTTTACCAACATGTCAGTATCAACCAGGACAAATTTCTCTAGTGTATCCCCACTTGCAAAGAGAGGTTCATGAGTGTTAAAATCCAAGGTTTGACAGTGGGATAAGGTTGACCTTATGGTATCTATTTTAGTATTAAAATGGGCTGCAAATTCCTCACACTTTGTGTTAGATGACATATTATTTGTGTTAATAAAAAACTGGGTTAATATAAGTGATCAATTGTTGAAAAAATAATTTTGGGATTATTCTGGTTGTCACTGATGAGTTTTGAAAAATGGGCTTGTCTTGATTGCTTTATTGCCATTATTACAAGTCTAATGTGTGTCCTCTGTTGTGGGTTGGCATGAGTAATGTGTTTGGTTAAAATTCATACAGGTCAACATGTTTAAAAAATCTAAGGTAAAAGAGTCTGATTGATTATCTACATGGATGTTAAAATCACCTACAATAATACTCCTATCATAGTTGGAGTGGATGATTGAAAGGACTTCAGAAAAATCAGAGATAAAAGAAGAACATCTTTTAGGTGGCCTGTAAATAATCATAATAAAATGGGAGGGCTGTCAAAAACAAATGCATGATACTCAAAAGATGGATATTTGTCAAATGTACAGTTCTTAAGATCTATGGCTGTGGAGAGGATGGTTGCTGTTCCCCCACCTTTTCTATCAGTCCTGGAAGAGTATAAAAACTATAATTGGGTGGGGATGCTTCCATAAGTGTTGCTGGACCATCTGTGCCAAGCCATGTCTCAGTTAAAAACATGCATTGAATGTTGTTGTCTAAAATCAGGTCATTGATGAGAAATGATTTATTTAAGAGAGACCGGACATTTAAAAGTGCCATGTGCAGTGGGGCGGTTCGGGGTGGATTCTTTGTTGGTGGTTTATGACTGTGTACAGTTTTGAGATTGTTGTGATTTATTCTAGAAGTCCGTTTGATTGTGTGTCTAGTGGTGATTAAAACAGGGATTGATGACCAGGAGGTGTCCATGTACTCACAGCAGGGGGCACCCATCAGCAGAGTGGGGCATGACGGCAGCAGAGAGGAAGAGTTGAGTCCAGTGACTGTTGTGGTGTCCAGGCATGTGTCCAGGTGCAATTCAGGAGTAATTTGTCATGCGTGACTATTTTGACTGATTGTGGTAACGGCATGGAAGATGTTTGCAGCCAGGGCACGGGAACCGTGTGGACTAGGGTGAATTCCATCTCTGCTAAAAAAATGCCCGTGGTTCCAGAACAGGTTAAAATGATCAATTAAAACCACATTGTGAGAGGAGCAGGCTGACTGTAACCAGGTGTTGAGACTCAGTAGCCTGCTAAAACGACCTACGCCTTGATGGAGTGAGGGGAGGGGTCCAGAGATAAAAACAGATTTGCCACAGTCCCTGAGAAGTTTAAAAAGACTGATAAAATCCTGTTTTAAAATCTCACTCTCACAATCCGCGATATTTTTGGTTCCAACCTGAATCACCACATTTCTGGCGCGGGGATGGTCACTCAGGAGGGCGGGGATCCGCTTGACCATGTCCAGGACTTTGGCACCGGGGAAACAGTACGTTGCAGACATTTTGGATTTGATGTGTTTCACTATGGAGTCACCAATAACCAGTGTGACGGGTGAAGATGGCTCGGATGGAAGAGGAGGAGGTGATGGCTGCTCAGAGTCTTGGTCGGGGGTGTTGCGGCGAGATGACGGCGGGTTGGTGGTCCCATCACCCTGCGGAGGGGGCTGCGGCTGCGGGCGCCCTGGTCCTAGCACCGTGGGAGGGCAGCAGCAGGGTGTCGGACGGATCCACGGATCCACAGGTGGCCACGGGTGGCTGAGAGATCCGTACCTCGCCGGGACACGGACGACACCCGGAGTTCCTGAGCACTGCCTGCTTCAGGAGGAGCCGGCGTGGTGCCGACGACGGTCCGGCTTGAGGACGACCCACACTGCCATCAGACGTTGGTGAGGAAGAGGTCGGACCGGAGGGCCGGGGAGCCGCCGAGACTCCATCCGCCGCCGGGGCTCCATCAGCCGACGGGGAAGGCGCCGCAGCGTCACCAGACCCACACGGTTCACAACCAGCAACCGGAGCTTCACCAAGCAGCGACAGGGCCTCGAACCGATTTGAGAGGCTGAGGGCTCCAACTGGCTGGAGAGAGGATTAGAGCAATCTGACAGGATGCTCCTCGCCTTCTTCCTCATTCTCTCCATAAAACGTTGGTTCAAAGGCCTCTGGGTATTGCTCTTGTTTATGCAGGTCGCATGAAGAATGCAGCACTTTTAGTTCATAATGCAGTAATATTGTGCTGTTAACTGCCATGTTTTAATGTCTGTTCTTTCCTAACAGTAGAGGACTGTGCAGAAGAAGAACTCGTGCAGAAAACGAGGCTTTGTGTTTGTTTATGTGTAGGGTGTGTGTAACCTTACATGAACAGTAGGTTGAACTGGTCGTGCCATTTACAGGGAGGTTCAGGTCAGATGCACTGTTGTTTACTGTGGTGTGCTGACAATGCAGCATGAAAACAGCTCACAGAAGTGGTTTCAACCAGCCATCTGTTGTTAGCTTGAGCCTGACAGGGAGGACAGGGAGGACCAAATCAGCCACATCCTGGATCAGTTTAACATAACTTCCAACCTCTGGACGAGCTGAGGAACTCTTTCTTTCTCACTGTCTGAATTCAGAGAGGCTTTTGTAGTTTGCCCTTTTATTAAACTCACATAGGCTTATAGTAGTGCTATATTCTTTGCAGGAGGTTAAGTACATTCTCAGTGGGTGTTGGACTCCATTTGGTTTGTGCTGTGTCACTGATTCCCTTTTTTATGTACACAGTCCCAGCAGGGGGAGGACGATCTGATGGCAAGATGGCATCTAGATGATTTGGACGTGGAACAGGATGTGGTTCTGATAGCTTCCTCGACCTGTGATCCCGCATCACCTCTGAGGCTGTGGTGCATGAGTGAGGATAAGATAGAATTGGCAGTAAAGTGTTGTACTGAACATTCATGGTGAAGAGGAGCTGAGCTTTCATTTACCAGTCACTTGACATTTCAGCCCTCACCTGTGGTCATGAGCTCTGGGTTCTGGCTGAAAGAATGTGACCCTTGAGGCTGTCTGAACTCAGAGTAAAGCCCCAGTTTCTTCACATTGGAAGCAGAGTTATTAGACTTACTTAGTTACTTTAATTTTTTTTTTTTTTTTTTAATATTTTAGTTGGTTTTATATTTTTCATTAGTTTTTATTTTTATTTGGGTTTTGAATTTTCTGTCAGACTAGCTCTGACTAGTCTGACAGGCATGAACTGATGAAGCTTCTTGGATGAGAAGCGAAACGTCTTCAATTAGACTTAAACAAGTCCAGTTGCTTTCGATTTAATCTTTTCCTGAGAATAGGTATAGTTTCCTTTTCTGTAATGTTAGATTGAGGTAAAGTAATTATGGCAACACTTATGTTAAAACGTTATTTATGAGAATTTACAAGTGATCAATCAACGTGTGCACTGCGGTGAAAGACAGTTTACATCTTATGATGTACCTTGGCAGCTCTTTCTTAAGGGCACCCACTAAAAGACAGTCTAGGAAACACTTGTAGGAAAAGAAGTTCTTTTGCTAAGGTATACCTTAGAAACCTTTGTACATTGGAATTCAGAAACGCGGCTCTGGGTTTTCCAGGTGCTTCAGAGCAATATGAAGGACGAGCCTGATTGCATCCTCTGATGTGTTTGCCTGGCGGGCCAACTGGTGCTGGTTCAGGGTGGCAGTGATTGATTCCAGAGCAGAATCACCCTCTCAAAGCATTTGGCTATTGCTGGGGTGAGTGCGATCGGGCATAGTCATTCAGGCAGCTCACAGTTTTTTTGTATGGTGATGGGCAAGATGGTCATAGATTTGATTCTTGTGTCAGGGAAAAAGACCTCTGCTAGATATCTAGCCGGTGCATACTCAAAGCAAACATCCTGGGGTACTGTCGGGTCCAGCAGGTTTCTTTGCAGTGATGCTGTGCAGTGCCCTTCTGACCTCATTAATGTTCAGTGCCAGCCTGTGGTGATCCTGTGGCAGTTTAACCATTTCCCTGCTGTAGTTATCACTGTGGAAGCAGCCACAGGTCCTCTGCCTGTGAGGAGTTGCTGCATACAGCGAGATTATCTTTAATTTTATCGTCTGAGATGGCCTGTATGCCTTGCCACATGCATTAGGAGTTAGTAAGTGGCAGAAAATGAATGGATGAATGAATTGAAATTTTTACAGTTTTATGATAATATAATATTGCTCAGAGAGGGCATGCTGGAAAATACTAAACAAAACCATTAATGTAGTCCATTAAAAAACACTGTTGGAGTTTCACAGGAAAACAGTGTTGCAGAATCTCTCAAACAATGGAAGTGAATGGTGACCAGTTTTCAAATGTAAAAAGCAACAGAATAATAACATAAAATACCTCCATACTGTGCAACAGTTTTTTTGTGGACTAACAAAGTAAACCCGACCCTCATTCGGCATGAGTGCGTGAGTAGATAATAACTGAATTTCCATTTTTCCCTTTCATACATGAATTTTCACATTGTCTCTTCTGTCTGTTCACTCCAGCCATGGTGTCCACTCCCGACAATAAATCCACTCGTCCAGTCAGCGCCCCTGTTATGTCACCGGTGTCTCCTGGGGAGGCAACCCCTTCACCGCTGCTTCCCACCCTGCACCACTCGGACCACCATGACGGCTCAACACCCAAAAGCCACCGCTCTGCAGAGAGAAGGGCTGAGGTAAAGGTGGAGAGTCAACCAGCTGAGCACATGAAGAGTCACAGCCCCAGACCAGAGTCCACTCCAGAAATCAAGGTAGTGGACTCTGTCCTTTACATCACTGAATTTGTTTTAGGTACTATCAGGTGTTGACTCCACTTGTTACTGAGCAAAAAGGGGAGGTCATATAATCTCATCATAGGGAAGAGGTCATTAAAATGGTAAATCAAGTTTATTACTTACATACACAGCAGTAGGTGTCCAGGGACAACAGCTCTAAGCCAGTGTCTTGGTCCTGGGTACCAACAGGAGAAATGAATCTAACCTACATGTTACTGATGGTGGAGGAAACCCACACAATGTCCACGCATAGAGGCTCTGCCCCCAGCCAGGATTTGAACCTGGGAACTTTTAGCTGTGAGATGACAGTGCTAAACAGTTAGGCCGCGTGCTGCCTGATGGCTTGGTTGGAAACACATACAATGGTTGGAAAGCTCACTGGGGACATCTGCTGGTTAAAACATGAATGCAGTATAGAGAGATGAAGTTCCTCCCCTTCAAGCATCCCACAGGCAATCTTATTTCAGCAAAAATATGTATGGTAGTCAGTGGCCAGAGACTTTTTTTTTTTATCTCAATTGAACTGCAGCATGAATTACACATATATGTTTTTCAATTTAAAAGATAATTTTACAGTCAAGAAATTAATTTCTTTGGTTGTTGAAAACAGAGCATTCCAGATTGTGTTAGATTCTTTGTAAAAGTCTACTTAGCTGTTGATTTTTTAAAATGCGCAGCGAATAAATGACTTGTTTATAGCAACACATTATGTAGTAATATTTTCAAATCTCAAGTCAGCTTATTGTAGGGTCACATAAAATTATGTGATCTGGCTTTTTTAAATGTTACATGCCATGATTATGTAATCACAGACATAGGGCTCTACCTTAATGTTACTATCAGTCTGTTGCTGGCCCACACTGGCCCCCATCAAAAAAACAAACAAACAAACAAACAAAAAAAAACAAAAGACAGTTGCCTGCTGGCTCCTGTCAAAAAAATACTTGCCACTGAGCCTAACAACTTTGCAGGGGAAAACTCTGCACGGGTCAAGTGTTTCAGTGATGAAAGTATACAATAATACTATGTATGCACATTGGATGAGTAACATATTTTGTACCAGTGTAACTGGTCGCACTGGAGTGAATGAGTCAATACTCGTACTAACTCAGAAGTGTGAATCTAAATTTGGAGAAACATAGCTTATGCAGTAAGTAAGAGTAATGGTTTAATAGGAGGGCAAAAAAGGCAGCAAGAAGGGAAGTAATGTGGTTTTGCCTGCAATATGTAAAGTAGTGTAAAGCAAGGCTGCTGTCTACATAATTTGGTCTTGGTAATTTTGATCTTTGGAACAATAGTTTGATAACTACAGATTTTAAACATTTTTCAACCTTCCAAACTGTACGAAGCTATTGGTGATAGACACGTCATCGATGGCAATAAGAAAGTAGTTCGATAAAATATGTCATAGTTTATTTAAATGCTCTGAATGCAAGCCACCATGAAAGCACAAAACAACCACCCCCACATGTGCTCCCTCCCTGGCTTCCAAACAGCCCATCATAGCCCGAGGTGCTACAGTGAACCACAAACAGCCAGTCATTTCATATGTGTGTTTTTCAGTTGCCTCGTCGACATGTGGGAAACAGGGTTGAGTTATGTGAGACAACAACCAGCCTGAGACACATGTGAGACAAACAGAAACAGTGACAAAATGAGTGCAGGTGAAAAGGAGGAGAGGGACGCCATGCTTCAGCTATATCGCCCAGGCCTAAATGTGGTCATATACTTTTGTTGCAAAATAATGTTGAACTATACTGTGTTAAGTGTTCACATGGAGCCTATTGTAGTGTACCAGAGGCACTTGAATAATTTTGTTGTCAGTGTAGCCAGTAGTCATAAAAAAGACAGAGGTTTGGTTTTTAAGGAAACAGTGTGCAAAAAAACATGGAAACAGTGCTTTGTGGAAAGTTTTTAGTCCTGTTGTGCTTAAAATTGATGGTGACGTGTGAGCTTTGTCTGTACTACCAGACAGTGGCCAGGAGAGAGCGGAAGCACTTGCCCTCCATGACCACCGCCAATGGGGAAAGAGAGAAAAAAAGCCAGGTTTGTTTGTTTGTTTGATGCATGATCAAATTGAACAAGTGTTGGAACCAGTATGTCAATTAGCAACTAAACTGGATTTAAATAACTAAAGGATTCTAAAAATATAAATGTCAATATATTCATTGTATGCAATAAAGAAATTCGAGCAATACAGAGAAAAAAATGATACAATATAGTATGAGCAAGGATATTTTGGCAAAATAGAGATAACAAAAGGTGTACTGTCTGTCTTGGAGGTAAACAAGGAGAAGCAGTAGTGGCCTTTATTGATTCAAATGCTGAGAGAACCAGGCCTTGTTGGAAAGCCACATATAAGAGATAGACCATTATTCCCAAATTTTCATCCCCTTCATTTCCCTGTTTAGAAAATAATAAAATATGTTGTTCACTAATATATCTTAAACACAGTTTAGCAAGAAATTGGCAGTATCCTGATCTGTTACTGCTCTAATTTGCTGTTAATGCAAAGTCTTCCTCCATGTTTACCTGCGGTGTTGATCTATTCAGTATAATGTACATAAACCAGCACCAATTCTGTTAAGCACAACAACAGAGTCATTGTACACTCACTACTCTGCTGATTTCCACTTGTTTTGTTTTTTTTGTTTTTTTTAAAAAGCTGCCATATTTTTCACATTAACAGCCTTCCAGTGGCTCAGAGGGTATAATTTGCCCATTGCCTTGTAGGAATATGGATGGAATCTTCTATTACAGCCAATCTAACTATATATTACAGTGTCCTTGTATATTGTGATATGAATGTAATATGTGAAGAATCAAAGTGCTAAATCGCACTGATGTAAAATAATCTAATAATCTAATATTGCCATAAATCTGTCCTGATTATTGATTAGCAGAATTGCAACAATGACTTAAACCAGTCAGAAATATTAAAGAGATTGCTACCATCATATAAAGAGATACTTTTATAATTTCTCCTGGTAGCGTTATATAACCTACTCGTATGTCCTTGAAAACTTTTAATGTGAAACGTCTGCAGGAAGTGATGAGTTCCATAACCGACCAAAACACAAAGTGGAAGTGACCAGAATTCACTTGTGAATTCAACCAGTGTTTCTTCTACAAAGAGAAAAGTTAGACTGATGTTAAAATGTCCATTATGCTGAATTTACAATGAGCTGTTGTAAAATGTAAAAGCTCATTATTTCTTAAGACTGTGCTGCCTTTACCTCTTCATGCTGGTCACTTGGCCATAATTTCAATGCTGGCTTTTATTTGAGAATTTACAGTACACAATATGTACAAGTTTTTGCATGATTATCAGTTTTGGTGAAGTTGTTCTTAGTGTCAGTGTCAGAGGAAGTGTTAGGAAGTGTTTTTACTGTATTTCAAATGGTTTGTTAGACTGAAGCAGGACTTTAACATACAGTAACTGTGTCTTTCCTCTGATGGGGGACCACTCTCCTCAGGACAAAACAAAGACCGAGATGGTGCGAGTGAGGAAGGTTAGCATGCTCCTGACCCTGTATTCCTGCTGACTCACCATCCTCATCCCTGCATCAGTTACACATAAAAATACTTTAAAGTTGCTTTTCTGTTGTCTAACAGACACCCAGAATGCTGTTTCTACTATCATTTTAGTATCATCAGATTGTACCATCGTCCTAACAGCTATACAACAACTTGGTGTTGGACAAAGGAGAAATCTAGAGTGCCCCAGAGTGACCAAAGAGAGAAAAACTACAATTGCTGTTGGATGCCCAGAAGATACAATCAGTTTGCACATTTTGATTAAAGGAATAATCTGTAACATATTTACTGTACTAAATCATACAATGACCATGAGATGTCATCAAAGATTAAGGAAATATGCATACTAAATTGAAAAGCTTCTCTGCCAACAGCTCTACAGCCAGCATGTTCTCCTTTAAAATTTCCATTCTGGTGCAGATCATCTGTGTGATTGATCGCGATCGATTGATCGCCTGTGTGATTCCGCGCACTGCTTCATCTTTATTCACTTTACAGTTAAATTAATGCTGAATGCTTGCAGAATGAGTTAGTGCCTGTTTATGAGTTGCAAGAAATCATTAATAATCTTTCAGAAGGAGTAGATGTTTATAATGGTTAAATTGAGCAAAACGTTAATGGAGTTTGGCAGTCAGTCAGTGAACTCAAACTCCAGAGTGTGTATTTTCAGAGCAGAGGGCTTTTGTTTTCAGGATAACGAGCTTAATTTTACTTCAACAGACAACTGACAGAGTTATAAACAGCTGATCAGCTTACAGTGAAGGACTTGTTCTGACTTGTCACTACGTATGTAAAATTATAATAATGTATAAGATGATACATGATGACATTTGCTTTTTTAATTTTTTTGACTTGGAGTGGAGTATGTAAGATAACATCCATATTTAAGATTTATTGTGATCGTTTTGTTAATTGTGGTAATATTCATGATGAATCATTTATTTCTTTATAAATTTTGATTTGAAACTGCTCTCATTTTTTCTTCTTTTTGTGACATCTTATCCTCTTTTTGACAATCAGCTGTTCTGGGCTGTTACTGTTCTCCATGCACGCTCACAGTGCAGCTTGTTTTAGCCTGACTTCAGTTAGCGTTGAATACACCAGGATAAATTGTCTCAGTGGAACAGCTTAAGCCTTGAGGGGAAGTTGAAATTAATTCAGGCCAGGCTTCTTCACTTAAGCACAGACTTAGTTATCACCCTTGATGGAACACCCTCCTGATGAAGGTCATTTAGACCAAAACATTGATATTTAATAAATATATCAGTAGAGAGTGTTACATATTTAAAACTTGCTCCCATGTTTCGTTTAATTCATGCGCACAAGATAAATCTATATACACAGAGAAGCAGCACAACAGACTGGCCTTTGTTGAACACATAGATAGACTATCAACACGCAAAAACAGTATGTCTTAATCCAAGTGTGCCCACTGTGCATAAAGACAAGCAACTCATTCAGCAACACTGTTGTTTTTTTCTCTCTATGGCCACTGCAGGGTCCATAGAAATCAATTTATTATGGAAGTAATTATTCATTATTAAATTTTAAGTCACTGCCATTACGGCAGCTCTTTGACAAAAAAGTGTTTTTCTAGTTTTTCTAAAAATTCTCCAGAAATCAACACGCGGGTATAGTGGTTTACAAAATAATGTTTGTAAGAGCAAGGACACCTTTGGTTGTTAACACATACTCATGTGCTCATTTCTGTTTTGGAGAAGATTGATTGATTGATTGATTGATGTGATTGATTGATTGATTGATTGATTGATTGATTGAATCACTCCCTCCAGGATTTTGCAGATTTTTCTGTGATTATTGTGACCACAAATGCTCAGTTTGCAGTGGCCTTGATTAAAGTGTGAAGCTTTGTAGGTACATACTCAGAATTGAAAAATAATAATAAATTTATTGGCAGATATTCCCTTTTTTTACATAAATCCATAACATAAATAAATATGCTATGGAAGCCTTAAATTTCAGTATTGGTCTATATTTTAAAGCATTATAATGATTACATACATAATTAAATTAAATAATGTCTGTGCGAGACATTTTGCAGTTGAAATATAAACTTGTTACTGCTGTGATCAACATATTTGAAAAAAAACAAAAAACTTTTGTAATGTTATGAGAATAAAATTGCAATTTTGATGTATATATATATATGGATGGATAGATAGATAGATAGATATAGATATATACATTAGACACCAAAAAGTTATTAGATATTATGTCACTATGCCAATATAATTGGTCAGGCCCTATAATTGTAATTTATTTGATCACTTTTGACATTTTAAGACCGATATTACACATTTGTTAAAACATGCAAATTCCTGAAGTGACACACAGACACACTGTGGTGCTGCTCCTCCTGTCCACTGCACTGCAGCAGCCTGTGCATGCACTGCATGTGACTGACACTCACAGCAATGAGTGTGCCTGGCTGTTTTCACATGACTGGTGTGTGTGTAGCTGATTTCCTCACCTGTCACCGGCTGAGCTGGGCACACTGGGAACCACAAAACACACTCTGTGTTCCTGCAACCCTCTTTTATTTTTTGTGATTCATGTCATTGCCATGGTCAGTGCTGCTCATTGGATTCCACTGCAAATCATATATTAAAATGTTTGGATGAACTTTGCATTTCTTTCAACCAGCTCTTCCTCTTTCCTGATTTTCTACAGAAAAGAGCTAAGAAACTTGAGGGTGAAACTATTTATATCAGACATAGCAATTTAATGTTGGAGGTTTGTATCTTCTGTCTTCAGATATCTCTTCTGGCTGTTTGCATGGACAATGTGATCATTTTCTTTTTGCTTTGACACCTGTTTCTCTTACTTTCGTACCTTGTTTTCAGCTTAATCCTAAAGGCTTGGCATGCACTATTTTCCTTTCTGATTCTCATGCAAGTAGCTTCACTTCACTTTGACATTGTCTTTGTCATTTTGTATTTATTTATTTATTTTTTAATCAAATATATGATTGGGAAAGGTTTCTTTTAAGAATGTATTAAAGTTTAAACGGCAGCTTGGCCTTTGGTGCTGAAACAAACAAACGTACGTAAAAATGTCTGAGACATGAGCTGTGATATCATTGTCTGGACTCACAATACACTCTCTGCTGGAGTTAGTCAAGATATATATGCCTGCTTTCAATCATGTAAATTAGAGATTTGCAAAGTGGAAGCGGGCCTTTCCAGGGGGGCTACAAACAGCTTCAGAGGAGGCTCAGTGAATGGAAGTGAAAAATTATTAAAGTGATATTCCACTCTTAGATAATCATCCGCTCTGTATGTACTCACCCCTATGCTGATGTGAGGATGGGTGAAGATCTTCAGTTCACAAAACAATCCTGGAGTTTCAGCAGAAAACAGGGTTGCAGCCAAATCCAGTACAATTGCAGTGAATGGTGACCCAGTTTAACACGTAAAAAAAGAACACAAAACAAACACAAAATGTCTCCATCCTGCTCGTGTGGTGTAATCCAACTGTCTGCGAGCCGCAACATTAAAATTTAACCGCAAAAGACACCATTTAAGCCATGTTTTTAGCCGAAATGTCAACTGTAGCATGTAGCCGGTAGGATGTAAACATGGCGTTGATCTCGCGATATTTTCACACGTGCATCCATTAAGAAATATACGAAGTCTTGCAAGATCGACGCCATGTTTACATGCTACCATGGAGACATTTTGTGGTTGTTTTGTGTTCTATTTTTAACGTTTTAAACTGGGTCACCATTCACTGTAATTGTACTGGATTTGGCTGCAACCCTGTTTTCTGCTGAAACTCCAGGATTGTTTAGTGAACTGAAGATCTTCACCCATCCTCACATCAGCATAGAGGTGAGTACATACTGAGTGGATGATTATCTAAGAGTGGAATATTGCTTAAAATTAGTAATCAAAAGAAGATTACATAGAATAACCTAAATGTTGTGATTTGTTTAAAGAGATCATTCACAGATACAGTAGCCTGGAGGATTTTAGAGTTTTTCACTCTGTCACAGAGTCAGAAACTAGTAAATGTATTTGGTGTAGTCAGAAGTTGTGTAAAACAACAATATCTTAATTGTTGAATGTCTATAGGATCAAATAACATTATCATGATTTGATAAACATCCATCAATAGATGAGTGAAACCAAACAAGTAAACTAAGATACACGAAAAAAGAGCAAATCCTCTTTGTTCTTTCCCAGTCATATATTTCTCAGTAAAATCACTAACAGATTCTGGACACTGTTTCTCATTGGTCCTTGTGGTTACTGAGGACTTCTAGTCTCTTTTCCTTTGATTAATGTAATACAGTGGAAACCACTTATAGTGATGACGGTTACAGTCAATGTCAATACAGGAATGGATCAAACATTTTGTGACAGAATCATTCAATGCTGTGTTAATAATTTGCTCTTAAGAATCAAGAAGTCTGAAGAAAAGTCAGCGAGTGATGAGGACAGAAAACAGACAGGCACAGAAGCACCTATGGTTGAATCTTACTCATGTAATACAGCCTTGAGTGAGGGGAAAAAAGCAAATCTTTTTGTTTTTGTTTTTTATATTTAAAAAAATCACTGAGTAAATTGATTGAAGAGAAATTGAATGGTGGGAGAAAATTTTAGTATTTTCAGTTAAAACCATTTCATTTTTAAACACCAAAATAAGGACAAATCAGGTTCACAGCTCATACATTTTTTACATACAAGATTCAAGTTTATTTAAAAAAGCAAAGTGAATTATCTCTACTAAAGATTATAGTCAGCAAAACTTTTTAAAGTTTATTTCAAAGCTCAACAGTTTGAGTTGGGCTCAAAACTCAAAAATCTACTGCAGTACAAAATATTGAGTTTTCTCAACTATTTTTTTACAGTGTAAATTTTCTAACATTCTTTAACTGTGAAAATATGTAGCCTATACACCAAATAATTGTGACGGTGGCTCATCTTCTGTAGTCTTCATAAGCTCGCTCTGTATTCCAAATCAAAGAAAAAAGAAAAGTCCTCAGAGAAAAGAGAGAATTTAATTGCTGCGACTCCAGCCAGATTTTTTTCTCATTTTTTGTTTAGCCAAAAATGTCTCTTTTGATCATAAAGGTTGCAGGCCTATGACCTGTAGTGATCAATTTGACCCGGACCAACACGACCAGTATAAGAGGTTTCCGCTGTACGTACTGTTGTCCTAACTCCCTGTCAAAGCTCATGCTGTGTTTATTGTCTGTCTGTGAATCTGAATTTTTTTTGCTCTGATTACTGTGATCAGAGAGGGATGACATGTTACATTACTACAACTTGTAAGCACTAATGTTTGTAAATTTACCTTTTAAAACTGCATATTTAATGTTGACATTGAATCAAAAGAGTAGTACTGTAGTGTAAAAAGTGTCATTCACAGTGATAAACCCACAGCTCAGTTTGTTTTACCTGGCTTTTGGGTACAAGCCTGCTACGAATGTGACATGTCACGCACCTCCACATGTGTTTTTATTGAATGTGTTTGCTTCTCCTGTTCAGCCTGCCTTCATTTAAATATGCAGTAATTTGATTACTTGGAGACTACTGTCACACTGCCTTTTCTCATGACTACACATGATTAACTGGACATGTTGGGAAATAGTTTTTTAACTATTACATCCTGAAGAGCAGATAAGTTTCAGATCAGCTGTGTGTCCAGAATGTGTTTAGCCTAGCTTAGCTTCCAACTCTACCTCAGCTCTGCACTGTTTAAAGGGAAAGTTTGCCACTTTTCATGTGGATGTCCAGTCAGTGTTGAGGGTAAATGTAGTCAACTGAAGCAATAAATTCCTCAGAAACCTGAATTCTTCTGCCGCAAAATCTGTCATTGGTGTTTAAGGGATAGTTCACCCAAAAATCAGTCTGGTTGGGTTGGGTTTAGTTCTTTAGTCCACAAAACACTGCTGGAGTTTCACAGGAAAACAGTGTTGCAAAATCTCCCAAACAATGGAAGTGAATGTGACCAGTTTTCAATTGTATAAAAACAAGAGAATAAAAACATAAAATGCCTCCATTACTGCTCGTCTGGTGTAATCCAAGTCTCATAAAGCCCCAACATGCCAAGTTGTCTAAAAAATGTTATTTACACCATGCTTTTAGGCTGACTCTTCACTGTAGATCCTTAGCTTGGAGCCACATTCACGTGCACATGCACGCTTGTCTGAACTGGGTATGTGCGTAGTGTGACAGTGTGCAAACGGCCTATTGGGACGTGGATTATGCCAAACAAGCAGCATGGAGGCATCTTATGTTTTGTTTTGTTTTTCCAGTTGTTTTTTATGTTTGAAAACTGGTCACCATTCACTTCCATTGTTTGGGAAATTCTACAATGGTGTTTTCCTGTGAAACTCCAGCAGTGTTCTGTGGACTAACAAAATAAACCTGACCCTAAATCTGCATGAGGATGAGTTAATAATGACTGAATTTTCATTTTTGGGTGAACTTTCCCTTTAAGAAAGAACGGCTTGAATTTCTAGTGTCCACCTCTGGGGAGCCAGGGGGCATGCTGAGTATTTTTGTCTCCTATCACTGTGTTTTGGCCAACAAGGTAATAGCAGTTGTACCAAAGTACTTTTACATTACCAAACTATTACTCCATTAGAAAAATACCTAGAAAAAGTATTCTTGTCAAAAGCTACTCAGAGTATTAGTTATTTTTAACTGTTGATGTTTGATTGAATGCTGCTGTTGACAATGCATTAAAGAGGTTTCTGTTTCCCCAACTCCTGCTCTGTTCTGCTCAGTGGTCACTCTCACTTCTTTGCCAAACCTATGCCTGCTGCAGCATTATTGGGTGTTTTTCATCTGCATATTCTGGTTTTCATTGACCCATTTGTGATCAGATAGCCTTATAGGCTGCAAAAATGCAGATGAAGGATTTGGACTTTAATTGAAATTGTACTCAGTACTTATAACTGAGGTTAATCAGTCATTTTGATATTCAAGGGTTTATTATCTACATGGAGTAAGTTTTTTGACTTACTCCACATTGATCATAAACTCCTGAATATAACACCACTAACTGAAATCAGTTGAGAAATGTAATGTGCTAGCGCTTTTATCCAGACAGGTTGTTTTAAGACTGCTGCATGGCTCTGAGAGAAGGAAAACTCTGCTTTCTTAGTCATTATAGCAGCACTGAGGAATTTATTGCTTCAGTTGACTACATTTGTCATAACACTGACTGGACATACACATGAAAAATGGTGAATCTTACCTTTAAAGTCCACAAGCAGAGCATTTCATGACTGTTTTATAAACTGTTTGATCATGAAGGAAAACATGAGAATACATTCATGGTTTTCATTCCATGAGAGGAAGAGAACGTCTGCACACTGAATACTGCAAACGTCCTAAAATATAATGATGCAGCATTTTGCCTTCAAAGTCTTTGTCATGTCAACACCCTGTCAATAAAAAGCAGGCTCAGTGTAGACAGAAAGAACACTGCCTACAACATGGAGATCACATTATTCAAATTAAAACTGATCATCCAAAAATATTTACTATGTACTAACAACAGAATTGTCCCAAACAAGGTGGTAATATACTATATATTATATATAATATTGTAGTTCAGGGGTCTGTGACCTGTGGCTCCGGACCCACATGAAAAACTCTCCTGTGACTTTGGCAAAAAATCTAGAAAGGAATAACAGTTTTTTTTGTTTTGTATTTTTAACGTTTCATTTTCGTTTGTCATTGTTGTAGGTCTACAGTGTAAAAATTTAAACTTTGAAGGCAACTGCAATAGATTTTTGAGTTTTGAGCTTAAAGCGATACTACACCCAAAAATGAAGATTCACTCAATATCTACTCACCCCTGTGCTGATGAGAGGATTTGTGAAGATCTTTAGGTTACTTGCGTAACCCCGGTTCTCAGAGTAGCATGAGTGAGATGTCTCACTATGGGATACGCCCCTTGCGTATTCCTCAGAAGCATGTATCTCATTACGCCAATCCTGATTGGCTGGTGATCTTGACGCCTGCGTCAGACAGATCCACCTGTCCTTAAATAGTTTGCGCTACCACGCAGCATCCTTCAAAATAAGCACCTCCTCTTGCTTCACCCCAGCAAGAAGGGCTGTCTGGTGAGACGTCTCACTCATGCTACTCTGAGAACCGGGGTTACGCAAGTAACCTAAAGTTCTCATTCATAGCATTCGTTTCAATGTCTCACTATGGGATATGGGGACTCCTGTATTGCCAGACAAGCTTATCTCAAGCGACCACATGGGGGCTAGCCCAGGATACGAAAAGTTGGTCACTTCTCCGAAAACCTATAGATCTGTCCACGTAAATGACGAGAATGCCACAAGATCAATGGGAGAGTATGAACCAACCACCTTGGGCACAAAAGCCAGGTTAGGTTTGAGAGACACCCTATCATACCCCGGAGCAAACTGGGTGCATGAGGAATGAACTGAAAGCGCATGGATGTCACCGACACGCTTAGCGGATGCCAAAGCCAACAACAACACTGTCTTGAAAGACATGTTTCAAGTTGACTTCCTCCAGCGGCTCAAATGGAGGCCCAGAAATCCCGCTCAGAACCACTGCCAAATCCCAGGGGGGCGCAAGAGGCCTGGAAACCGGGAGGAGCCTACGAGCCCCCTTCATGAAACGGCAGACCAAAGGATGCTGACCAACCGTTTTACCATCAAACCCCACATGGCATGCACCAATAGCAGCCAAATACACCTTTACCATGGAGAAAGCTTTGCGTTTGTCAATCAAGTCCTGCAAGAATGACAAAATCACACTCACTGGGCACTGAAAAGAGATGTGTCCCACTTTGTGACACCACTCTTCAAACACCTTCCATTTGCAGCCATAAAGGGACCTGGTGGAGGGTACCCTAGTGTTCTGAATAGTGTTTACCACATTCTGAGGCAGTCCCACTGTGCTCAGATTATACCACTCAGGGGCCAGGCCCACAGTGCCAGACGCTCCAGGTGAGGGTGAAAAATAGGAGCCGCTTGCTGCTCCATAATATCAGTCTGCGTGCCAGCATGTGCAGCTGCAACGCAACCCCCCTGATGGTTGATATACGCCACTGTCATCGTATTGTCCATTCTCACCAGGACATGGTGCCCCTTGAGAAACAGGATAAAGCATTTCAGGATGAGAAACACCGCTAAACGCTCACAGACCGGCCCTCGTAAATACCGCCCCAGCCCATGAGGCTTGCGTCCGTAGCAACCACCTTTTGGGACAGGACGGTGCCCATAGTCACTCCCTGTGTCAGGAGAGCTGGATGTCTCCAACTGTGCAGCGCCCGGACACAGTCCGCCGTGACAGTTACTCTCAGCGCGCCATGATGCATGGGGTCCAGTCTGAGGGAGGCCACCCAGCGCTACACACACAGGCGGGCTGTGAAAGGCACCGAATCCAGAATAACCCCAGGAAGATTATACTCTGTACTGGTGATAACACACTCTTTTCGATGTTTATAATAAAACCCAGGTTATGAGGGCATTCGTCTGCGTCACAGCCTCCTGCTCCGACCGTGCAAAAAGGAGCCAGTTGTCGAAGTACGTAGCCAGACGAATGCCCTGCTGTCTCAACGGGGCTATCACCGCCTCGGTACACCGCACGAACACTCTTGGGCTCAGGGATAGACTGAAAGGAAGCACTCTGTACTCGTAACAGACACCCCGAAAAGCAAACCTCAGGTATTTCCTGTGTGGAGGATAAATCAGAATGCGGAAATATGCGTCTTTCAGGTCGACAGATGTGAACCAATTGCCTTGACACACCAAACGAATCAGGGATGCGTGCGTGAGCATCCTGAATTTGTATTTTCTGAGGTATTCGTTCTGAGCCCTTAGATCCAGGATCGGGCGAATTCCCCCCCCCCCCCCCCGGTTTTGGGACCAAAAAATACCTGGAATAAAGGCCGCTCTGACTCTGGTTGGGAGGCACAATGCTTATTGCTTGTTTCTCTAACAATGAGAGAATTTCCTCCTGTAGAACGCGAGCAGACTCTCCTTGAGCCTGGGAATATACTATGCCCGAGAATCGAGGGGGAGTAACCGCGAACTGAAGCCTGTACTCTAGCGATATTGTCTTCAGTACTCAGGCTGATGTTGTGAGTGCCACCCATCTCTCCCTCCTCAGAGAAAGAGAGAGGTGGTGGCCTCCGTCATGTCGCTTGCCCCGTGAGCCCCTAAATGATGTGTTATGGTGCCATCTAGCAGTGGAGCATGGTTGTGACCACTCGGTGACACTGCGCATGCGTGGGGTGATAGTGCACTGACAGGGTCACTGACCTGAATGTCCAGCTCCATCACCGGCGGGGAGAGAGTAGGTCGTCAGGCTGCTCTCTTCTTCTTCCTGGCCTGCTGACTGGCGGCTTGAGCTGGTTGAGCAGGAGGAGTTACTGTCGGTGCCGGGGCCTTTCTTGGCCAGCTTGGCCGGGCCTCCTGCCGTGGGGGAGGTACCTGGGTGGGCTGGGGTTTCGGCCACTTTGGGATTTTAAACTGGGAGGGGGCCGTGAGACAGCCTGGGCGAAGGTCTGTCTCTGGGCTGGTGGAGGCGCGGTCTTGCTCCTGTGGGGAAGGCAGAGCTGGAGAGCCTCTTCCTCCTTCTTAGCTTCGCACCTCTGCTGCATTGAAGCGAGAGCGGAGCTGAAGATGCCATCTGGAACAATTGGCATGTCCAAAATGTCCTCCTTCTCCCTGTCGGATAGGTTCGTCAGGTTGAGCCAACGGGCTCTTTCCTGCAGAACTATCACCCCCAAAAGATTTACCCGTGGCTTGGACCCCACAGCGCTTCTCAGACATAGCGGACTGGAATCGGTCTGCTTTTGACGGCAGCGTGGGGTTCCGGGAGGACGCTGTTGTCAGCCGCGGGTGTAGGTGGGCTGCAACTAACGGCTCCATGGGGGGCATGCGGAGCAGGCCAAGCTTCTCCATGCCCTCACAATCAAGTGAAGAAGCCCCCTGTACAGGGCTTTTACTGCTGAACGGGTGGTCCTTCCATGAGAGGGATACCTCCTCCAGCAGTTCAGGGAAAACTGGGAGCTGCTGTTTTGCCATCCTCATAGCCTGGCAATTTCTTCCCTTCGTAATGTGATCTGGAGGTCTCCGTTACTACTGCAGGCCAGGGGATATTCAGCCGGAATGCAGCGCATTTGCACACGGCCTGCATATCCATGCTGAGGGCAGGGGAGGCAGGTGTGCTGTCGCCACCGCCATGTGTGACAGTCACAGCCTCAGGCTTTGCAGCCTGAGTGGCGGGAATTAACGAATCGTCCTCATCCTCGTCCTCCTCTGATATGAGCAATTCCGAGGCGTCCTCATCGTCATCCCCGTAATCCAGCTCCAGTACGTCATTCATCGGCAGAGCTGCCACGGCTAGGTCCAGCTGGGACCTCCAGCTAGCGCTAGCGCACAGCGTATCAACCGCGACAGTCCCCTCCGCCTCCCCAGTGTCGTTGTGCACGTCGCCGGCGGGCATGTAGGGGTCCTGTCCCGACAGGTTAGCTTGGCACGCTAGCCACCGCCGGAGACTCTTAACGGTGAAGCCGGTGCAGTGCCGGCATGAACCGGGAGCTTCAAGGGCCATTCGGGCATGTTCCAACCCGAGGCAGCACAAGCAGACCTGGTGGGTGTCCTTACTCGACATCTTGTATCCACAAGCACAAAGTCGACCCCCGGAGTCTCCATCTCCTCTGGTATGAGGGAGTTGAGCGTCCATTTTCGTTAGCTGGTGTGCTAATTCACAGGAAGAACACCTTACCGCAAATGCCCAGGCAAAAGAGGCTCCAGTCTATGGTGGAGACTTGAGAGGCGTAAAAAAGGCAGCTAGCGCCCGGCGATGGAGTGCAGAAGATAACCCCAATCTATGGACAGTTAAGCTAGCTAGCCAGTGGTGAGTTGAGATATGCTCCGAAGCGGTGCGAAGAGGTGTTTGAATGATGCTGCGTGGTAGTGCTTTGAAAAAGAAACCCCAAAAAGTTGTATTTAAATAATCGAGTCAATTCATTGAAATGAAATTGAATGATGGGCGAAAATTTTAGTATTTTCAATTAAAACCATTTAATTTTCAAGTACCAAAATACAGACAAATCAGGTTCACAGCTCATATTTTTTTTTTTTACACTGTAAGTTGATTCTTACATTCTTTACCTGTAAAAACTGTCAACTAAAATGCGTGTCATAGCCTACATCTATGGTCCACGTCTACGTCAGTGCCTTTTCCTCTAAATTGTGTTGATGTGCTCATTGATTGTGCTCATCTTCTCGAGTGTCCATAAGCTTGCTGTGGATGCCAAATCAAAGAAAAAAGAAAAGTCCTCAGGCGAAAGAGAGAATTTGTTTGCTGCAGCTCCAGACAGGTTTTTTTGCCCTTTTTTTTTTTTTTTTTTTTTTTTTTGCCAAAAATGGCTCTTTTGACCGTAAAGGTTGCAGACCCATGTTGTAGATACTGAAGTTCATTTATGATCTTGGAAACAAAGTGCAAAATTAGTTCAGTGTTGTAATTATGCATAAATAGCTTAAGTCTCTTTCTTAATTTACTGGATTTTTTTGGGAGCTTGTAATAATCAGTGTGTGGACTACCTCTCTCTTTCCTTTGTATACTGCTTGTGTCCTGCACTTGGATGTGCATATCATTCATCTTCATTGCTTTGGCTCCATCAGACCTGCTTACCATGTGCAAGTGTTCCAGAGAAACATGACATCTCCAGCTTGACTCGTCATTAAACATATTCTCACGCTGGCAGTGATGAAAGCTGTCATCTGTGAGCCAGTGAACCTTTGCTTTATTAGTAACGGCTAATCAGGAGTCATCCTCTGTACAGCTGCTGCGTTATTTCTGTTATCATGACCCACATGAGGGAGATTTAGATATGGCTATAAACTGAAGATCGCAGTGGATGCTGCTGGGCTGATACATGGATCACAGATGATGGCTCCTCCCAGCGCAGTCTGGTGTCTAGTTTGTCTGAAAAATATCTTCTTCCATGACCTCAGCATGTCATTGGGAATAGGCAGGCTAAATCTAGGGAATAATTTACCACTTCAACATGCAACTTTTGGCTATTTGTCTCCTTTCTTTACTGATATAACCATTTATTTTCCATATGGTCCTGTGTTCATTCATGTCATTTCCCCTCATTTTCTACCATCCTATTTGATATCTTATTATTGTCATTCTTCCCCTTCATTCCACCTGTTCTGACACTTCCATTCTTTTTGAAGGACCTGGATAAGACCCAGACTGAGATCATGCGTCACCACACTAGCATCAGTGAGCTGAAGAGGAGTTTCATGGAGTCAGTACCAGACCCTCGGCCCAGTGAGTGGGACAAGCGTCTTTCCACCAACTCGCCTTTCCGCACAGCGAGCATCAACGGCCAGCTGCAACCAGCGGTGAGTCCCGCACCCTGAGCAGGAAACACACTGCAGCAGTGCTGCTGATTATTCCATCCACAGTGTCACCTCATCCATACAGTCTTCTTCACTTGAAAGCCTCCAACTTGTTGAAAGGTGTGTTTTTTCATGTGATGTTGCTATGCTAGCAGCTTCCCCTGCTTCCGGTCTTGTGCTAAGCCAGGCTAAACACATTCCTGTTCGATCTCTGTGCTGGATACACAGAGATGAAACTGATGCCATTCTTTTCATCTGACTCTATGTAACATGTGAAATTAGAGCATTTATAAAATGCAGGCTGTTCCTTTAAGCAGCACTTTTCCTACGTCACTGTTGACTGAGTTGTAGCTTGAGTAAAGCTCAGTAAACTAGCAGGCTATTCACTCCAAGCTAATCGAAGCTTCAGCTAGCTTTCAGCACCTAAAACTGCTTTGACTGTGACAGTGATGAAATCAGACCTGAAGGCCATGGACATGGTAGGAGCTAGTGCCAGTTTGTAGAGAACACTCTGAGGGTCATACGGTGAAAAAATGAATATATTTTCTACCCTGTATTAGTGTGTGCTTTCAATTAGGCACTTTGAGATAGTTTAGACTGAAAAAATTACAATTCCCTGCTTTTACTCTAAAGACCCTTTGCATATTACCCCTAAACTATGACTCCTAGACACGCATGGTTCATCAATCCGTGCATTTTATGAATTTGTTTACTTCTTTTTTTTTTACCACATAACCCCTGATAGCCATAGCATCTGCTTCTCTAGAAGATAAATGTCTGATGATTGATCCTTGACATGCTCAATTTGTACATGAATCATAATTTTAAAAGTTAACCTGTTAAATTTGTATTTCCCATTTTCATATATTTTCATAGACCATGATATAAACATACACAACAATTTGAATTCAGAGGCTTTAAAGCAGTGTTGTTAAATTGCCCTTAAAGTTTTTCATACCTTCAGATTACCTAAAGAGAAAATGGATGCTGAGCTCTCATTGCATTACAATTATATAACAGATGCGTTTGCTCAAAGCAACTTGGAGTGATAAAGGTTTTGAAACTCAGCTGAAGCAAGAGCTAGATTTGGAGCTAGGGACTAGAAAGATATCTTGGTAGTGTAAACCTTCATAATACAGGAGAAGCAGGCCCAAATGGAGGCTGGTGGGAACCCTGTTTCTAGATTAAATGTGTCTGAGAAAAAATTGCAATGCATGTTGCAATGATTTTAGGCATTTTTCTGTAGTTAAATTGCAGGAGCAAATGAAAATTGCAGAAGAAAGTTAAAAGTTCCAAGTAACCTCAGAACTGTTGATTTCATCCATAGACAGTTTTCATACCTGTGAAACAGGAAGAGTGGTGTACAGGGTGGGGGAAGGACTGGGCAAGGGGATGGCTCATTGTCCCCCCTTTTTTGTCTTTGTCTTCTATACTTACTTGTCTATAATTTGTATAATTTGTTAATGCCACCATGCAGAACGATGGATAAAACCAATAAATAATTGGTCACAAAAAAAAGTTCAAAGTAGCCTCACCAAAAAGGCTTATGATTATAAAAGCTCAAACAAAATCAGGTGAAGTGCACCTGGGGCATATTCCTCAAAAAGGCAAAAAAAATTATAAAATAAAAATGGATGGAGCATTGATAAATGTCAATAATGATGTACCTGTGAAAAAGTAAAAAAATGTGCAAAACAACATGCAAAAAAACTGTGAATAATAAAACAAAACATTGAGTTGGGTTATTGAGACAAACGTTTATGATGTTTGTACAGGGGACTGCTATTTTTGGTAGAACTCGTGGGGAGCAACGATGATTGGTTCAATTTGTGGAAAAGTTGCTGAGTTTGGACAAAATTGCAAAGTCATGCAGAATTCATAGGGATTGGTTGAATTTGCATGAATTGTTGCAATCGCTACATAACAATTTCCTGGCAGGACTGACTAGGACTCAGGGAAAAAAATAAAGTTTGGGCCCTTACTGAGGCCCACCACACTTGTTCCACCAAACCATTGTGCCTTGAGGCCCAAGCTGGAAACCTGCCCTGCCCCAGGGTAACTGTAAGTCAGTACATAGTTTGTGATAATTTGATTAAAGCCCCTCAACAAGTCAACTCAATTTTATTTACATGGCCCAAAATTATAAGTCACAAATTAGCTTCAAAAGACACTCCTTCATGTCACAGCAAGAAGTACAGGTGTATTGGGCTGTCCACACCAAAAACTATAACTATAAAAAATCAAGTTTTAAAATCGTTGGATAGTGGTGTCCGGACTGCACCTTTAAAGTTGTGGTGTGGACTCTTGATCCACTTGCAATAAAACGATTTTACAATTATATTTTTTTATAGTTATAGTTATAGTTCTTGGTGTGGATGGCCCTTAACTTAAGTGGACACACACCACAACACCACAACTATGAAGTTGCAGTCCGGACACTCCCACTAAAGTTAGAACAATTTTTAAAACAATATTTTTATGGTTATAGTTTTTGGTGTGGGCTGCCCTTAATGGCTGAATTCCAGTTAGCTTCTTCGGTACTTGAGTTTGAATACAACAGGGCTGTTTTATTAGTAACACATACTTTTCCTGCCATGACCAGTCCAAATGCCTGGTGTGAAAGAGGCGAATTCAATTCAATTCAGTTCAGTATTACTTGTATAGCACCAAACCACAACAAAGTTAACTCAGGGCACTTCTTAAATTGACCAGAGGGGTATTCCATCAGTGTGGATAAAGGAAAAGCCTGGCTTATTTGGGTAAGTCTGGCTTCTTTAAGTGAGAGATCCATTCCATGACTGTGGCTTAAAGGAATCTGTGCTCAGTGAGCTACAGTATTAGGACAGGGCAATGCATACCTGGATCACATTACCTTGGGATTTACTTTTTCTGCAGTTTTTTTTTTTTTTTTTTTTGTTTTTTTTTTTTTTGTTTTTGCTAGTCATCTCTGTTGTTTTGTTGATTGATTACCCCTTTATATTCTTCATATATTTTAATCTGCCGGGTTTGTTCTGCAGCTGAGAAGAAAATCACTCACCTTTTCTCTTCTCTTTGTGACATCTTATCCTCTTTTTGACAGTCATCTGTTCTGGGCTGCCTCTGTTCTCCGTGCAGACTCACAGTGCAGCTTGTTTTAGCCTGGCTTGAGTTAGCGTTGGCTACACCAGGATAAGCTGTCTCAGGCTTAAGCCTTGAGTGGAAGTTAATTCAAGCCAGGCTTTTTCCCTTAAGTGCAGACTTATTTATTAGCCTTGATGGAATACCCACCAGGAGTAGACTGTACTCTTAATAAACCCAGTAGTTCCCACCAAGCACCGAGGCCACAGTGGTGAGGAAAAACTTTAGGCTCTTTACTGAGGGTGGGGGCCGTCCACCCGGACTAGTCTGCCCACACACATGCTCTACCATAGACACATATATGTAGACATTGCATTGACAACTTCAGCCCGTTGCTGCGATACAGCAACATCGCCACCATATTGCACTGGCTTGTAAACAACTACATGTAAACAGAGGAGCTGCTGTTTTTCTGGAAACAAAAAAACACCATGATGTTTACATTTCTCAGCTGAATTTAAATTAGCTGTGTCATATTAAGTAGCTTTAAGATCTACACGGTGTTTTCTAACTTATTTCATGTAGACAATGAACCCTTGAATAGAAAAACGACTCATAGAAATCAGTTGAGAAATACACACTTACTGGCCACTTCATCAGGTATACCTGTTTAAATGCTTGTTAATGCAAATATCTAATCAGCCAATCACATGGCAGCAACTCAATCCATTAAGGCATGTAGACGTAATCAAGATGACCTACTGGAGTTTAAACTGAGCACCAGAATGGGGAAGAAAGGTAATTTAAGTGACTTTGAACATGGCATGGTTGTTGGCGCCAGACAGGCTGGTCTGAATATTTCAGGAACTACTGATCTACTGGGATTTTCATGCACAACCATCTCTAGGGAAGATGGACCAAAAAAGAGTAGGGCTGCAGCTATTGATTCTTTTAGTAATAAAGTAATCTATCGATTATTATTTATCGGATTATCGGATAAGAAATATTTGGTGTTCTGCAATTTTTTCTATTACATTACTTTGGCTTTATTTAAGAGCAATGGTAATATACAAAAGAGAAAATAAGACAGGTCTCTTAAATGAACAAGTATAAATTGCTAAAGTAAAAGTACTCAGTAAAGTAACTTTACTTTTACCTTTTGATGCCAGAGGTCAGTGGAGAATGACCAGACTGGTTCGAGATGATAGAAGAAGAACAGTAACTCAAATAACCACTCGTTACAACCAAGGTATGCAGAAGACCATCTCTTAACGCACAACACGTCAACCTTGAAGCAGATGGGCTACAGCAGCAGAAGACCACACCGGGCGCTGCTCCTGTCAGCTAAGAACTGGAAACTGAGGCTACAATTTGCATGGGCTCACCAAAATTGTACAATAGAAGATTGGAAAAACATTGCCTGGTCTGATGAGTCTTGACTTCTGCTGCAACATTCAGATGGTAGGGTCAGAATTTGGTGTAAACAACATGAAAGCATGGATCCATCCTGCCTTGTATCAACAGTTCAGGCTGGTGGTGGTGGTGTAATGGTGTGGGGGATATTTTCTTGGCACACTTTGAGCCCCTTAATACCAACTGAGCATTATTTAAACACCACAGCTGGCCTGAGTATTGTTGCTGACCATGTCCATCCCTTTATGACCACAGTGTACCCATCTTCTGATGGCTACTTCCAGCAGGATAATGCACCATGTCACAAAGCTCAAATCATCTCAAACTGGTTTCTTGAAGATGACAATGAGTTCACTGTACTCCAGTGGCCTCCACAGTCACCAGATCTCAATCCAGTAGAGCACCTTTGGGATGTGGTGGAACAGGAGATTCACATCATGGATGTGCAGCCAACAAATCTGGAGCAACTGTGTGATGCTATCATGTCGATATGAACCAAAATCTCTGAGGAATGTTTCTAGCACCCTGTTAAATCTATGCCATGAAGAATTAAGGCAGTTATGAGGGTAAAGGGGATCCAACCCAGTAGTAGCAAAGTGTACCTAATGAAGTGGCCAGTGAGTGTAAATGTTATAGTGCTTTTTTTGCTTTTTTAATGTAGATATGTGTCTATAGGCCAGTCTCTACTGCGTCAATATAGCGGCGATGTTGACGTATGATCCAATGGCCAATGTGGCATTTAGGTATGTCTATGTGCACCACCCATGATACTAGACTAGACATGTAATCAGCCGGGGGCAATTGGATACCTCTGTGTATTTGTGTGTGTCTGTGTACACAGCCTTTAAACACACATTTATTTAAGAACAGAACGTTGTGTTCCTCAAACCATTCCTTTTTTGCAAAGTTATATTTTTGGGCTTTTATGCCTTTATTAGATAGTAAAGCTGGAGAGTAGACAGGAAGGGGGGGTGAAGAGAGAGGGTGTGACACGCAGAGGGCCACAGGCAGGAGTCGAACCAGCGGCCACTGCAGAGGACTGACAGCCTCCATACATGGGACGGATGCTCTACCAACTGAGCTAAACAACCGCCCCCCTCAAACCATTCCTGAACCATTTTTGCTTTGTGGCAGGGCACATTATCCTGCTGTCATCAGGAAATACTGTTTCCATGAAAGGGTGTACATGGCCTGCAACAATGCTTAGGTAGGTGGTACGTGTCAAAGTAACATCCACATGGATGGCAGGACCCAAGGTTTCCCAGCAGAACATTGCCCAAAGCATCACACTGCCTCCGCCAGCTTGCCTTCTTCCCATAATGCATCCTGGTGCCATGTGTCCCCCAGGTAAGCAACACACACGCACCCGGCCATCCACGTGATGTAAAAGAAAACGTGATTCATCAGACCAGGCCTTCTTCTTCCATTGCTCCGTGGTCCAGTTCTGATGCTCACGTGCCCATTGTTGGCACTTTCGGCGGTGGACAGGGGTCAGCATGGGCACCCTGACTGGTCTGCAGCTATGCAGCCCCATATGCAACAAACTGTGATGCACTGTGTATTCTGACACCTTTCTATCAGAACCAGCATTAACTTCTTCAGCAATTTGAGCTACAGTAGCTTCTCTGTTGGATCGGACCACATGGGCCAGCCTTCGCTCCCCATGTGCATCAATGAGCCTTGGCTGCCCATGACCCTGTCACCAGTTCACCACTGTTCCTTCCTGGGACCACTTTTGATAGATACTGACCACTGCAGACCGGGAACACCCCACAAGAACTGCAGTTTTGGAGATGCTCTGACCCAGTCGTCTAGTCATCACAATTTGGCCCTTGTCAAACTCGCTCAAATCCTTGCCCATTTTTCCTGCTTCTAACACATCAACTTTGAGGACAAAATTTTCACTTGCTGCCTAATATATCCCACCCACTAACAGGTGCCATGATGAGGAGATAATCAGTGTTATTCACTTCACCTGTCAGTGATCATAATGTTATGCCTGATCAGTGTATGGCCACAATGTAGTGTATCATCTAGAAATGTACACAACTCCTCCACTTGGTGGTGCCGTTGGCTTTCTTCATTTCATTCCACTGCTTTAGCATGACTGTAAGTGCAGTCACAACAGGATGAGACACATCAGGGTTGTTGTCATATGTGCTGATGTGAAGAAGGCATGTGTGTGCAGGGCAGGATGTCCACAGTTGTACCTGTATACAGAGTAGTTGTTGGCGTGTCTGAGGTAAAGGTACTCAATCTGGTGCTTTGTGGTGCACGCTGCAGTAGGTCAACACTGTCAATATAAAGAATGGCACCTGTAAGCTCTGGCCATGGCCTTCTGTGAACAAGCAGTTCTCCAACTTCACCAGACTGTGCTCAGCTGCAACCTCAAGGCTTCAGTATGCTTCAAACCAGTAGTTTGTGTGAAGCGTTGTCTGAACATATCTAAAGGCAAGACTTGTTCTGAATGACAACACTTGAACAGTGAAAGTAGTGATACCTTTTCAATACTAGGTGTTTAAAAACAATAGAATACAAAACTAACACTTGATAGATCTTTTTTTAGAGCTTTATTAGAGCTTTGATTCTAAGAGCTCATTCAAGACCTCAGTTCAGTTCAGTCATTGTTGTCCTACCTGAAATTTGGTATGCAGTAAAACCAGACACTGTTCAGTGAGAGAGAGATATATGTGCAAAAAGGGCAGTGTTAAGAGCAGATGATACAAGGCAACAGAAGATAAAATGACGTTCAGTCCAGTTCAGACACCACAGGCCTAGCAGAGGTAGATGAGGCCTGTGGTGTCCAAACTAGACTGAACTTTATTTTGCAGAAGAAAAAAGAAGAAAAGGAAAAATCCTTCTTTCTTTCTCTTTGCTGTGGTATCAAAAAAGGTATTGAATATTATTTTTTATACTAGTATTGTACTGAAGTTGTGAAGATGTGATAATTTGTACAGATGAAGACAAGAGTGCACAGTGTTTTCTCAAAGGCATTCATGGTGTTTTAGTCAGCTGCTTAGATTGGTTTAGATCCTGCACAGTTTCACACCTCCACACACCTGTCCAATCACTTCACAAGTCGGCATGATGTTGATTTTGGAAAACTTACAAAATTATTGGCAGCACCTCAGGAAACCATGCAGGAAAGGTGTAGGAGGAGGGGGTATCAGTGCTGTTCAGTGATCTGACAAACTATTTGGTTTGAAGCATACCAGCACCTTTGTAGGTGACCCTCCTGGATCCCATTCTCCTTAAGCCTAACCTCATCCCCTTACCACTGCCTTTGCTCTATGAATGGCTGCTGCAAAACTGGTCATCCTGCTTGAATCAATCGCATGGCTGGGTTAATCCTGATGATGTATTTGCATGACTCTTGAGCCTGATATGATGAGTGAAAGTGAGCAAAAGAATGCAACAAAACAAACTAAAAACCAACCAGTTAGTAGCCAGAGGACTGACCATCCTCCCCCCTCCTCTTCATCTGTGTCACCCTCCAATTCTCTTACCTGTATCTTTCCCTCCCTGGACGTCTTTATGTGTTTTTCTCTATCTCGTGTCCCTGCCACCTCAGTCATCATCTCCTGTCCATTCCCCTTTGAAATGTAGGATTGCTTCCCCAGTCAATTCCCTACCACCTCTACCATCATTTCCTGCGTGTTCAGACAATGACACTGAAGGTCAGAGAGGATCTCAGGCCACTGATCGCCCAGTGTTTCCCTCTGGCTCTCGGCTCGCCTGTAGCCACAACTTGAAGACACAATTTCTATCTCAGACATGAGGTCCAGCACAGTAATCACATCTTCCTTTTTTAATACTCAAAATCTACTCAGCATTTTATGCTGAAAGCCTATGGCACAATTTTAGTTTCAGGTTCTTGCTCAATGCCAGAAATTTTGATGACACAAGATGAAAAAATAGAAATAGTCTCCATTGCATCACTGTCCGCCAGTTAAAAATGTGCAGATTCTCCTGAGCTGTTGGATTCTTGCAGCCTAAACACATATCCTGCCTTGTGTGCAATACTACACCCCCATTAACAGAATTACCTTAAAAAAGTGTTTTATGGCAAGCTCCTCCACAGATCCTGTCATCTGAGGTGCCAAGAGAAGTGACAGACTGTTGGTACATTAAAAAGCAGTGCAGATGACATATTATGGTTTTGTCAGCCCATACCAGGCAGTTTTTCTGGTGTTTCTTCCTTCCTGTTGGCATTAAGAAGACTTTGCACTCAAAATAGTTTGTACTACCAAGCAGTTTAGCTGCCAGAGAATGCCTTTCCTATTCTCACCATGGAGCAGGGATGTATTAATCCTCAGCACCCTGCCCTTCCCCTCCTTCCTTCCCCTCATACTGCTGCTCTGTCAAAAGTGCAGCCTTGTTAGACCACCTCACTGTCCACGCCTGTCATCTTTTTACAAACTACACAATCATTCAGTGGCGGTTTGCTGTCAGAGTTACTCAGCTCGTGATCGTACCTTGATTAAAGATTGGGTTTAAGTGTTTAGTGAATATTTGTTACCCTGGGATTTAGGCCATGTTGCCAACAATAAATCAGTTAAAAGTCCCCCTCCTTCTTTGGCTGAGGTATTGTTGCTCACTTACAGCAGAAACAAATTGTTACAAATAACAGGAGTAATTCACCCTTCACTAAGCTCCACACCCCTACTGTTACGACGCCTGTCAAGCTTTCCATCCTGGCTCTACACATACACACTTTACAATGATAGTAGTAGCACAGTAACACATTTCTGATCCTTTGTGGAAATTCTTGAGGAAACTGGTCCTTGATTTCACACAGAGATAGACCAAAGTAGGGTTCTCAGTTTTAGTTGGTGACAATTGATTTATAGAGTCTCAGTTTCATACTGATGCCTCCTCATAAACTAACAAGACCGTCCGCGAGAAGCCTGGAGAAGATTTCTGTTTTCCAGCAGGTTAGATTCTCTGTGAAATCAGTTGAAGCGAGCCTGTGTTTCCATTTTCCCACGCAAAGTTACAGTGAGTAGTAGCAGGAGGAGATTTTTATTTAGATTATTTTATTTTTTGACGTTTATTCTGTTAAAGGAAAATGCACAACTAGTGCAACCCTAGTTTGAAGAGGTGACTGTGAGCACTGAAGAGAAACAAAAAGAAACTCCCATTGACAATGTATTAAACATCAATAGTTAAAAGTAACTAATACTCTGATTAATTTTTTAGATGAATACTTTATACTTTTACTTAAGTATTTTTCTGACACCAGTACTTTTATTTGTAATGGAGTAATATTTTAGCAATGTAACTACTTCAATTTGAGTACAAATTTTCAGTACTTTTTCTACCACTGCTTATGTTTTTCTGTTATTACAGTGGAAGCATGATCACTTCTGTCCACAGGGGCCTCCAAAATCTACAAAATATAAAAGTTCCTAATAATCACTCTAAATTCTGAGTTTAGGTTACTTGTGTTTTGGCTGATTTCAAAATGAATGTGAAAACCCAACATTAAATATACACTTGAGGTTACATACTTATATATCATGCCAACTCAGTGTTGTGTGATGGTGCAACAAAAATTGAGGCTAAAGCAAATCTCAGGCAAAAAGTCAGCATCCTCACTTGTTGATAGTCTATGTAGCAGGCATGGAAATAAAAGGAGTAAAATTGGGCCTCATACAAGAACTGCTCGTACAAACAGATTTGCTCTTAAGTGGTGCATACGAGTGATTTAAGAGAACTTGTGGCATTCACCAATTTTCTCATATTTTGAGTTTTCTTTCAGATATGAACATAATTCACGAGTGGTCCAGACCTGTCGTAGAGTCATGTGCAGTCAGTCTGCTGGTATACAAATCCAGGTTTTTCACTAATGACTGTATATTTCATTAGTTTGAAGACATTTTGAGTATGAAAAATAAATTACATTTCATAATTATGTCGACATTTTCCTGTTTGACTACATTTCAAATTACAATTATAAATTTACATATAAAGCCTATCATCATTCATTCAATGATCTATTATTACCTGCTGTCAGGTGTATTGGCTGTATATCTTCACATGCAGGTTTATGAAGTCTCTGTCCAGGCGGACATCCTCACTTATTCTGTCCTCTGTCTCCGTGATGAAAATGTCCCTTTAACCCTCTCCTCTCGCTGCAGTCACCAATCACCCCTTACTGTGGCTGTGGTGAGTTGTTTTTTTCATTTAAGATATTTTCATATCGAGACATGTCCTTTTTTTTTCAGTGACAGTCTGACCCTCAGGTAACACAGCATTAACAGCACTCGCTTTTTCCCATCTGTTTGCTTTAGCAGGTCTTTTAATTCCACTGCTGACGCTGTTAAAATGACAGATTTTTCTTCATGGCTCTCGGAAATCTGAATGTCGAGCTCCAAACTCATGAAGTTATTCTTTTTTCTCATTGATGCCATTTTCATGAATGAACACTTCCTGACATGTGGGGCAGGAGGCGCAGCCATATATGGTATTATTGGGGCGTTAACTATGCTAATTTACAAGTCTCATGCACATGCAGTCAAATACGCACAGGAGGATCATTTACACAGTTTTTATGAGTGTTTGTTGAATCTGACATGCCGTGTTCATACGAGCGTTCATGAGAGAAATTTAAGACAAAAATACGAAAATGTTCTTGCATGAGGTCCAGTATTCTGTTATTGCAGGTCAAACCTAGTCAGCCCAAGTATTGTATTACATAAAAGAGACTATGCATTATCGCCAAAATGTGTTGTTAATTATTTGCAGAAGTATCACAGACATCATTACCACTATTTTTTTATTTTTTTTATTTTTTTTATATATATTTTCAT
Source organism: Lutjanus argentimaculatus (assembly GCA_034769285.1). Taxonomy (NCBI): domain Eukaryota; kingdom Metazoa; phylum Chordata; class Actinopteri; order Lutjaniformes; family Lutjanidae; genus Lutjanus; species Lutjanus argentimaculatus. The sequence continues at coordinate 1,948,141 of JAWZSL010000057.1, read as the reverse complement.
ACCATATGTTTTACTTACACACAAGAAAAGGCTTAGAGGATGAGGGTGAACTTCCCCAAATCCATAAAGAGGCAGGCTTTATTTCACTAATGTTCTGATAGTAGCATCTGGGACACCCTGCAGTGTATGTGGCAGTCCTACATGAAACTTTTTCTATCATCACCTGTAAATCCACAGAATGAAGTAGTTTGGTTAACTAATCTTATGCTAACCCACGTCTTTAGAAGGTTAAATTTGCTACATTAATCAGTCCCTCCAAGATTTTGCGGGCTGTTTTTGTGATTGTTGTGGCCTAAAGTGCCTGATTTCATGGTAGCTATACTAAAAGATTGTGATGCAGGTTGCAGTATTTTGAGGCTGTGAAATGCGGGAACAAGTGATGAAGATGTAGATGAGAAGTGAAACCCGCGGAGTGCACTGAAATAAAAGTGCACAGAGCATTGATAACAAAGACAATTGTTGCATTCTTAATAAAAAATTAAATAAAACAGAACATTGAGTTGTTCATTGAGACTCACATGTATGTTTTTTTTTAAGTTATTTTTTTGCATTTCTGCCTTTATTGGACAGGACAGCCAGAGAGTAGACAGGAAATGGGGCAGAGAGAGGGGATGACACATAGCAAAGGGCCGAGGGCGGGAGTTGAACCAGCGGCCACTGCACAGGACTAACAGCCTCCATACATGGGTCGGACGCTCTACCCACTGAGCTAAACGTCCGCCCACATGTATGATATTTGTGTGGAGGACTCGCAGCAACAATGATTTGTTAAATTTGCAGAAAAATTGCAGAGTTTGGACAAAATTGCAAGGTCGCACAGAATTCACATGGATTGGTTGAATTTGTGTCAGTTGTTGTGATTGTAACATCACAACATCCTGGAGGGACTGATTAATACCGTAGTTAGTAATCCGAGCATGCTAATGTTATCGACTTTCCTCAGAACAGACATAAACAACAAACAAATAAAATAAACACACTGCATTTTATTTTTGGTTTTGGAAGGACAATAATACACCCTGCAGTCTCTTCAGTTGCTTATCTATGATTGGACAATCTCTTTTTGGGCTTAGTAAATAGTCACTTCCGTCAATTTACACTACACAAACAGTTGGGTTGACCCACGGAGCAAAAAATGTTTTTATCCCCTGGTAAGGCTGTTATCACAAACAGTCTGTCTCCACACAACAGTTTGTTGGTTTCAGATGGAACGACCTGCAGCCACCGCAGCTTTGCTTTAATCTGCATTGCCTGTACATTCCAGTGTCTTGCGGCTGTTGCATGCATTCCAACATGTTCATAGAATATGCACCCTTATGCCAAAAAGAATGTTGTCATTATATTATTAACACAGCTAACTATCTTACCTGTCAGCTACTTAACCACAATTTATACATAACAACCAGCTATAACTAACTAGCAGGTACAGTAACATAATAATTATTAACATAGTTATTATTTCTCCTGGCAGCATCCCTTGCACTTATATGTCACATTTATCAGTGTACCAAAGAGTCAAGGAAATAAAACAGGAGCAGAGCCTGTGCAAAATACAGGACAGATGAGATCTGAAACAATGATAACTTTGCATTCAACAAGTTAATTGGTTAGAACTAGGAACAGGGTGACATCACTTAAAGGGATAGCTTGCCCAAAAATGAAAATGCAGTCATTATCTACTCACCCTCATGCAGATGGAAGATCGGGTTTAGTTTTTTAGTCCACAAAACACTGCTGGAGTTTCACAGGAAAACAGTGTTGCAGAATCTCCCAAACAATGGAAGTGAATGGTGACCAGTATTCAAATTAAAAAAACAACTGGAAGAAAAAAAAAACATAAAATGCTTCTGCTCGTCTTGTGTCTCATAAAGCCCCAACATGCCAAGGTGACTTGAAAGACGTCATTTACAATTTTAGCCTAAATATTCACTGTAGATCCTTAGCTTGAAGCCACATTCACATGCACACTGCCGGAAGTGGGTGTATAGAGGCTTTTTTTTTTTTTTTTTTTCTGTTTGAAAACTGGTCACCATTCACTGCCATTGTTTGGGAAATTCTGCAACACTGTTTTCCTGTGAAACTCCAGCAGTATTGGACTAAAAAATTAAACCTGACTTTCAATCAGCATGAGGCTGAGTAGATAATGACTGAATTTTCCTTTTTGGGTGAACTATCCCTTTAAGATTAATCTAATAAGTCAAGAAGTACAAGCAGTCAGATGATCAGCAATGTTGGACACAGACTGCAAGGTTAGCCAAACTTATTGTGAAGAAACAACAAACACCAAGTGTACCAGTATCATCCAAATTGTAAATCACAGTTTCAAGACTGACTTCTTGCTTCTTTCAAGGTGGACCTGCTATACTTGCGGTAGTTGTGCTCATGGTTTTAATGTCAGGTTAGGGCTCAAAATGAGGGATAAACTCCTTAAGGCTCATTTATGGTAAAAGTTAGATACACCTATGGATACGTACAGAGCTTCCTGTCTGTATCCTGCATTTGATTTGTCTGTATTTATGCAAGTTTTCTGAAAGCTTACAGGTCCGAATGAAATGGGACCGTAACAATAATCATGCAGTAGATCAAGTAAGACATGAACACAGGACACGATAAAGAAGTTTACATGTTGTGTGTCCCATGTGGCTACACAGATCACCACTTTCTACAACTCTGCTTCTTGTCATTTTCTAGAGGTTCATTTTTACAACCTCCTCCAGCATTGCTTAGTTGGTTGTTGTCTTCTTTGGGGTCACTTTTGACACTGAGCCATACCTTGTAGTGCAGAGGTTCCCAAACTTTTTCTGGCATGCCCCCCTTTCAGAAGCCAACAAAAATTCGAGCCCCCCCACCCCCAAAATTTTAAATCAATTGTCCATCCCCCAATAATTCGGGATGGAACTGATAAAAAAAAAAAATTAATTCAAAAGTTGAATTTTAGTGAAATAAAGGTCAACAGGATAGAATCACCAAACTCTTGTTTACTGTATTTATTTCCCCTACATAGATCATATTCATTCAACTTATTTTCACTCTATTTCCCCTCCGCAGTGGCTCTGTGCCCCCCTAGGGAGGCCCACCCCCCAGGTTTGGGAACCACTGTTGTAGTGGATGTAGTGTTTGTGTGAAGGGCGCATAGAAGTACGTGAGCAATAATGGCCACATCAGACATATCTATTTTTGTAAGTAAAGGGGGCACAAATGAGCCTTAAAGGGATAGTTCACCCAAAAATGAAAATTCAGTCATTATCGACTCACCTTCATGTTCATTAAGGGTCGAGTCCGCAAAACACTGCTGGCATTTCACAGGAAAATAGTGTTGCAGAAACAATGGAAGTGAAAGGTGACCATTTTTCAAATGTAAAAAACAACTGGGAAAAAACACAAAATGCCCCCATACTGCTTGTCTGGCATAATCATAATCATAGTCTCCTAAAGTCCCTTTTGCATGCTGTCACACCACACACACCCAGTTCAGATGGTGTGTGTGCGCGTATGAACGTGGCTCCAAGGATCAGTGGTGTAAATATCATTTTTTTAATCAACTTGGCATGTTAGGGCTTTAGGAGACTTGGATGACACCAGACAAGCAGTATGGAGGCATTTTAAACTGCTCACCATTCACTTCCATTGTTTGGGAGATTCTGCAGCGCTGTTTTCCTGTGAAACTCCAGCAGTGTTTTGTGGACTAAAAAGCTAAACTTGAACCTAACTGTATTTCCATTTTACTTACAAATAAAGGTCAACAAAGCTCATGTTTCTTGCTCTGTCAGACCTTGCTGTGCAATGTCACTGTGTTCCCACATCTTTGCAATTACATTTGGGAATACAATAATTCATGATTGAAATGAAGACAAAGCTACAAAAATAAGTCTCATATGTAGTACTATAATAGCTAGTTATATAATAGAACCAGACTTTTCCTCGAAGTCATGTCCTTCTGAACCTTCTCCAAGGTGCATTTTAATGCAATAAATAATTCCTGAAAATCATTTTTATATTTTAGTAACTTAAGATAACTAAGACAAAAAAGATACACTGCAGGTACAGTCTGCTGTAACCACACTAAAGTATGGAGCATATTTATCCAGTTTCATATGACAGTAACCACCCTGCATCTTAAAATTGTCAGAATTGGAGTAGGAGCTTACTTAGGTAATTCAGAGGCTCCCCACCAACACCGCAAACCGTGGAATTTAAAAGCTGCAGATGGTGTCTTGCAAACCTACAGTATGTCCTCTCCATGCTCAGTACTCTCCCTTCCCTCCAACATCTCCTTCCTCCATTTCCTCATCCCTCTATCCCCTTCCTCCTTCTCCACTTGTCTGTTCATTGTTATCTGTCTCTCTTGATCTGCTGCTGCTGAGCACAGCGAGGGAGGCAGTCTCGGTTTGGACACAAGGTAAGAGCATATAGTTTGTCCCCAGCACAAAGGGGACCACCGCTGTACAGACAGGACTGCGTACTGGAAGAAGATGAGGACAGTGAGGTTGATTGGGTTGATGATGATGAGGAGGAGGAGGAGGAAGAGGAAGAACAAGCTCATGGTCACACTCTAAAGGTAGCTATCAATGTGCCGGATGAGCAGATGAGCTTGGTTAACCCATGTGAACTAAACCCATCCAGGCTTAAGCCCACCCAGATGTCTTTGTTTCTGTCAGGGCTGCTGGTGATGGCCCTCACCATGCTGTGGCTGGCCTTCATTTAGAAGACAAACAAATGGGGAGATCCCTGAACATTTAAACCTGCAAGGTGCCCTCAGCCATCTAGAGACTGCTTGATTCAAGTGCTGTTTTATCCCTCTACCTTCAAGTCATTATTTCTGTTTGTTCTATACTTGCAATAATCTTTCCTACCATCCATGTATCTCTTTCATCTTTTCACTTTCAACTTTAAACTTGATGTAACTTTTGCTGAACAGCAGCCACTGTGGTCACTCTTGCTAAGCTCTGCCCTAGTTTAGTTACTGTTGTTACACCTGTCAAGCTTTTTGCAGTGATAATGGGGGCAGATTTATTAACGACATTAGAAGTAAAACATTTCATTTTCCATCAATGTTGTCATCAGTTGTCACAGACAGATTTTATCAGTTACAGTTAGATAATTATGTAACTTTACCAGGGTAGGTTGACAACTGTCTTCTGCTTTGTTTTTTGCTTTTTGTTTTTGTTTTTACCAAAAATACATACCTATATTTATGATACTGTAGAATGCTAAAAACCCCAGGCTAAAGCTACATGTTTCAGGCAAAAAGTCAGTGTCACCAGTTACTGAACCAGGTAGAAGACATAGAAACAAAGGAGTAGCATTGCTGCTGTGTTATGGGTAGCTAGTTGCCCCAGCAATACACTACAGTGTGACTAGTGCAGACTGTTACCTTGCTCCAACATAACCCCCTTCAGATGCTTACTATCCACTGTCCAAAACATATTTGGACAAACAACACAGAGGTTTGATTTTTGCAATATTGTTTGTATAAACAGTACATTTCACTTTTACAACAGGAAACGATCTTAGAGGTGGAAATCATAAATCACTTTGCTGGTTTTGCTTTGTTGAGTTCAGTTTAAAAATTTGTAGTCACTATGGCAATTCAGTACGTACAACAGTAAGTGAACACATCACTCTTCATCCCACTGCAGCATTCATCACTGATACTGACTGTCTGCTGTTCAGAAGTACATTCAGTCTAACCTCCCTCAACCCCACCCCCAGCCCCATCCCCCACCCAAAATAAACTCACAAAATGTCAAGAAATAAAATATTCTCACACTTAATTTTCTTTTTAAACAGAGAAATACAACCGTCCACCCTCTGAATTCAAGTTTCTCTCTTTTACCAAACTAAGACGACCTTAATTGGCTCATTTACTCCTTGTAAAATGCACTTCATTCAAACTTGACAGAAAAACATGTAAAACTCACCAGAACCGTCCCTGTTAGTCTATCCACTGGTCCAGCAATCACCAACTCTGGTTTGGTCGAATTAAATCCTGAATTCACAGTGTGAAAAGAGTGTAAAGACTCTGACTCTGCAGGCTGTTTTCCTCTCACTCCTCACCCAGCTCAGAGCACTCATGGTCCAGCTGAGTGGGTGTGTACTGTTCGCTGGATGAACACGTGGTACGAGCAGCGGCTGTCGCTCTGCAGACCATTTCATTAGCAAAACAAAATGACAAATCTTGCCCTAAAAATCAGCCAAAAAAACAGCCTGCAATGGATTCAGCCCATTGACGACAGATGATATGTTCGTCCAGTCACCCCACCCTAGTCCAGTCTGTTGTTAGTTCAAGCTGTAACGTTCAGTTCAGTACAAAACTAGCCTATAGACCCTTTTACAGCCAAAGTCATCAAAAAGTTGCACGCACATTTTGGCGTAGCATTCTCCCCCAGTCACCCAGATGAGTTGTCAAGCTGCAAATGTTGATTTAAGTGTTTTACCAGCACCGATCACAACCATTTCAGAGCAATTGGTGGTGTCTATGGCTGCGAACTGTTAAATGTGTTGACTGGACTGAGGACGTAATCAAAACTGCTCGTGTTTGCAGCAGCCCATTGACAAGCTGTTATGGTCTGTCGTACTTCCGTTGCCAAAATTTGCTCACAGCTTTCTTAGTGTTTACAATGTGTGAAAGGTTCTATTAAAGCAATGCCCATACGATTAGTACCTGAGCAACCTGTTATTTTGATGAGATTATGATTGTTTCTGTGGCTTTCAGAGCCTTTTAATAAGCCTTAAACAAGAAAGAAACTGTACTGTCATCAGTCACCGGTGAGGGGAGCTTTGCTAATGAAAGGTACTGATTTGGCCAGTGGCAATGATGATTCAGTAAAGAGATTCATTCAGACTTGAACTGAACACTTCTAAAGGCCTTGGGGATTAGGAACAGAGACAGGCAGAGATATTGTTGCATTTGGGACCAGATCAAACACGGTGGATGTTCCAGTCGTGGAAAAATTTGGCAAAAATTGACACCATCCTCCCAACTGTTTGGATGTCGAGTATAATCTTTGCTTGAGCCTCATACACTCTGCTTTTTTATGTGGAGTCTAAAGGTTGACGAACCCACCATAGTTATGTTTGCTGAGATATAATTGAACGATCACCATTCAGGAGAGGCATTGAGTGTAAGGTCAGTGTTTAAATATAAATGAGGTGTCAAAAATCAGTAAAATCACAATGTCAGTCAGAGCACTATCTATCCACGTTTGCTAATGCCAAGCTAAGATTATCTACCATAAGTGACTAGTCATACCAGGCCAAGCGAGGCTGTAGCAGCAAAATCCCTGTGTGAAGTGAATTAAGCAACTTTTTATTTGTATAGAATTAAGTACTATTACCCATTTCAAAATTCACATTTTCTCACTTAAAGAAATCTGCAAAGTAGCATTTCTGTTTCAGACAAAGATACATTTTTTCTGTGTTCTTATAAATGAACCGTGTTAATACACCTGTCACATTTGCATTGTGTGGGAAAATAAGAGATGTTACTAATATTTTTGATTTAGTGCTTGCATTGTACATATTTTCTTAGGAGTTAGCATTTCCTGTGGCTGTACTACAGAAATGTACAAATGTAGAAAGTTGCATGAAAAAAAAAAAATTAACATTTCATGACATTTCTGTTATACAGCTCCTGGACAACATTTGGTTATGTGACGAAAGTTAACAAACATCTATTGTCAGTCAGTTGACCAAAGCTCTTAGACGGTGTTAAGGATCTGTGTGCAGTGTAACAGAGAGCTGTTGTGACTGACACGTATTAGCTCTGTGTTGTTGGACCAAGTATCAGCAGACAATCAGGCCAAGTGCAAGTGAAGAATCCAGCAGTGGAGAAAAGGAATTACTCAGGAATTCATCACAGCAATTTTATACTTTTTCAACTAAAATGTAGGGGAACAAATATTGATTCTGACTCCATTAACAGTTGAAGCTCTGATTGGGTCAGCCATGTAGATGCAACCATTATGTGATGCTGGGCTGATAATATATCAACGTCTGAATGAAATAAAGCTATAGATCAAAGTAGAGTCATGACTTTTGTAGCCTTCCAGAAGACTCAATGTTGCGCATGCCTGTGAGCAACCTTTGGTTTGCTGACTGTCAATCAGGGAATTACTGAACTATCTCAATCTATGATGGTTACATTTAAAAAGACAATTTTGGGTGTGCAGCACAACAGTAACTAAACAGTTGTCATTTTGACATACACTATATTGCCAAAAGTATCAGGACATCTGCCTTTACACGCACATGAACTTTAATGACATCCCACTCTTAATCCGTAGGGTTTAATATGGAGTTGGCTCACCCTTTACAGCTATGACAGCTTCAACTTTTCTGGGGAGGCTTTCCACAAGGTTTAGGAGTGTGTTTATGGGAATTTTTGACCATTCCTCCAGAAGCGCATTTGTGAGGTCAGGCACTGATGTAGGATGAGAAGGCCTGGCTCGCAGTCTCTAATTCATCCCAAAGGTGTTCTATCGGGTTGAGGTCAGGACTCTGTGCAGGTCAGTCAAGTTCCTCCACACCAAAATTGCTCATCCATGTCTTTATGGACCTTGCTTTGTGCACTGGTGCGCAGTCATGATGGAACAGGAAGGGGCCATCCCCAAACTGTTCCCACAAAGTTGGGAGCATGAAATTGTCCAAAATGTCTTGGTATGCTGAAGCATTAAGAGTTCCTTTCACTGGAACTAAGGGCCAAGCCCAGCCCCTGAAAAACAACCCCATACCATAATCCCCCCTCCACCAAACTTTACACTTGACACAATGCAGTCAGGCAAGTACTGTTCTCCTGGCAACCACCAAACCCAGACTCATTCATCGGATTCCCAGACAGAGAAATGTGATTCGTCACTCCAGAGAACACTGCTCCAGAGTCCAGTGGCAGCATGCTATACACCACTGCAGCTGACGCTTTGCATTGCACTTGGTGATGTAAGCTCCTGAGAGCGACCCATTCTTTCACAAATGTTTGTAGAAGCACTCTGCATGCCTAGGTGCTTGATTTTATACACCTGTGGCCATGGAAGTGATTGGAACACCTGAATTCAATGATTTGGAGGGGTGTCCTGATACTTTTGTCAATATAGTGTAGTTCAGTGGGTTTTGAACAGATTTCATGAGCCTTATTGGAGAATTTCTGAAATTCATAAAGACACATTTAATCAACTCATTAACATCTCTGTAACCATCAATCATTAGAAGATGTGGTTGTGGTTTTCTTTTGACAATGAGCTTCCAGTGAGAATAAAGTAAAATAATAACAATTACTACTTATACTAACTTTTGGGAGTAGGAAGCCTAGTACTCTCCTGCTGTGCATGTACCTTTTAAAGGCCTCAAACTGAAGCTGTTGCACTTCTTAAGGCGTGGTGTACTTGTTTACATGGCATCATCATTTGTTATCAAAAAAAAAGAACAGTTTGTTGCATGACTGTTGAAGATATTCTTTGTTTGCCTAGCTACAATATGCAACTTTTCTCTTTGGCAATGCTTAAATTTGTGAAAAATATTGTCCAAAGACTTGTGACTCATTCTGGAGTCATAGTAGCAGTTCATTTAAAGAGATAACTGCTATCAGTGGATCCACTCGCAGAAGTAAAGTAAATCCAGGCAGAGCTCACCTTGATCTTTGACGTGATCAACGTGATCTTTGGTATGCAAATTTGTGCTGTTGAACATTTGCATGCAGTACTGGCAATACTGATCTTCTAGATAACACACAGCGTCCAAATACATAGAACCCATCCAAATGTGATTAACCACTTAATGAACCACTTAATCAACCACTCTACAACAGACAAGTTCAGACCTGGGGTCTCATTTATAAAACCATCTATAGGATTTACCTTAAAAGATGGCGTACAGATGAAACACAGAAAGTACACACAAAAACATTTAGATTTATAAAACAGAGCGTGAGCACATCCTGTGCTGGATTTCCTTTATAAATCACAATTCACAACTTGAAATGTGGCACAACTTTTGCAGACATCATGTCATGCCCATAATTGTCTCTAAATGGTCAGTGAAATGGCCCAAATTAATATTCATTCACAACTAACTGCACGAGGACAATCGTGGCAAATGCTGAGGCTAAAAAAAGTAATGTCACACAGAATGAAATCAATGTTTTTGTTGCAGAGGTTGAGACAAGGAAAATATGTTTGGTGGGCACAGTGTGGACATTACAGATGCCAAAAATTAGATTGGGAACCACTGCTGTAAAAATTCACAAACACTAGCTGATAGCATCAGGACACATTCATACTGTAGCATGGATCAACTTTTTCCACTGCAGGCTGCTGCAGGTTTTTTCAGCACCCCATGCATTCCCGCAGCCAAAACAGCACTACCCTTATTCAATTTATTTATTATCGGTGTTTTTCACACAGTACCTACTACTGTCTGAATGCTAAATAGCATTAAGCTACTCAATGCTAACGTTAGCCCTATGTTTAACTTCCAGCTTTGCCAATTCACCACTTAAAGACGTCAGAAACATTGTATGTTGTCACAAAACGACCTCTCATTTTGAACATTTCTCACCTGTGTGCTGGCTCCAGCAGGTAGACCTGCTGAAGTGGACGCCATCATTGCAAGCGGACACTGCGCTGCGTTCACGGTGCTATGTGGAAATCAGAAATTTCAGCACTTATAGTGTGGCTCTTGAAGTGCACAATCTGGCATAATTTATCGCTCCGCTTCTGAAATTGGTCTGAGTACTGTCTAAAACAGCTTTCACATCTCACATCTGAAAACGTCAGAGTAAATTTCAAAAAAGGCGATATTTGGATAAACTTGCCAGGTATTGAAGAATATTAAAACTTAATAAAGTTACATATTAACAGCCTTAGCCTACAGTGGAAATTAAAACAGATTTAGCCATGCAGGATATTGGTGCCGTGCAAATGGAAGTTTGTCACTGACATCAGTTTTTTCACTGATCAATCAATCAATCACATGGTGTAGCTTACATAAAGTGTTGAGTCGAATTGTTTTAGTTCCTACGTTCCCTGAAGGCAACATGATAGGGGAAGGTCCCTAGCCTTTTTGTTAAGCTGTCTGTTATGATTCCACACCCCTCTCAGTTGATGCCACGCCCTCCACGCGAAATCAGGGCCAAAAGTCTGAAACTGAAAAGAAAAGATCTGAAACTGAAAAAGAAAGATCTTAAAGTGAAAAAAAATATTTGAAATTGTAAAAAATAAGATCTGAATCTGAAAAGAAAAAAAATGTACAACTGAAAGAAATAGGATCTCAAATATCAAAATATATGAAAGTGAAAAATGAAAATTAATAATTTATTCAAAAGAATTACCAGAGTGAATCATAATTATATTTAACCTGAAAAAACTTTTTGTACACTTATTTTTATTTTGAATACATTCTTGTATTTTTCAAAATTCAAGATCAAAATTTAAATTTTCAGTTTCAGATTTTAGTACAAAACTTTTGACCCCAATTTAGCTCCATACTCCTTATATATGATGTGTGTCAGGTAATATTTCGATTGATTTCACACAGAGGTGTCAATTTCACACTCCTTGTGTTTTATCCCTTTGCCATCGGAGTCACAGTTTATCCTGTCTCCAGTTTATGTGCGTACACAGGCATCAGAGTCACCATGGAGCATCACACATTTTCACGCTAAGTGGTTTGTTACACAGAACCATATGGGAAGCCATTCTTAGAAACCGTTTGGAAAAGGGCAGGCACTTTCAAAAAACCCTCAACATCACATCTAAAACCATGTGTGTAGCTGCCAGCAGTCCCTTAAAGCAGTCATTCCCTAAACACTGGGTTGTGACCTACAGGTGGGTCATGGGAGATTTTATTTGGGTAACCAAATAATAAAAAGACTATGCAAGAAATTCTGCAAAATTTAAGATTTAAATCTGGAGTACATTTGTCATAAAGCACTCAAAATGTGTAGATTGTTTTACTGATGAGAGGGCAAGAAAAAATAGCTCGGTAATTCCCCCTAAATGTATTTATTTTTTCTCATGAAGTAGGCTAAAATGTCCTATACTGTAAAAATGAAAAAGTGAGAAAACTTCAATAGACTTTGAGTTTTGAGCCAAACTTAAACCTGCTAATAATGACTAATAATGTTTTGTTTGAGATTGAATTTACTTTTCTGCTTTAGATAAACTTGAATCTATGAATTTTAGAAACCCTCAGCAATCGTATTTCAGAAATTATTGTGTAAACTTGTTGAAATAATAGTGAATAATTGTTAATATTCTAATATTTTTCAATTAAAACCATTTAATTTTTAAGTACCCATATAATGACAAATCAGGTTCACACCTCAATGTGAACAAATTTTGAAATACATTTTTTTGAGTTTCTTCAAAGATTCAAGTTTACTTAAAGAAGAAAAGTAAATTATCCAACTAGGTCAGCAAAATATTTTTTAGTTTATTTCAAAACTCAAGAGTTTGATTTTGACCTAAAACTCAAAAGTCTATAATAGCAAGTTGCCTTGAAATATTGAGTTGTCTCACCTTGTTTTTAGGTTTGTTTTCTTGATGAGAGGAAATAAAAACAATGACATGTCCTGTTAACTCCACATAAATGCATTTATTTCCCATTTATAACATATTTAACATGTCTATATGCATGCATCAAAATAATATAAGGTGATGCAGAAATGGTAGTAGGAATGATCAGGAATGTTAATTTATGCACAAATGAACTCTCCCAAAGTTTATTGATAAGGCCTATTGAGAATTGGGTTGTGGTGGTTTGTCATTGTTAAAAAGTGGGTCCCCAGAAAAAAAGTTTGGGAGACACTGCCTTAAAGGATGCTGACTGGCTGCACTGCTTTTGGTGTGGACACAAATGGATAACTTGAAGCAAGATGGATTCTCGCCGTGATCTTGTGAATCCAGCTGCCTCGCAGGGTAATCTTAATGGAAAAATCATTCAAAATACAAATTTCACTGGTTGACTTTTTGACCAAGGAGACCTCCTACAGTAAGATTTTTGTCTACAAAGTCAGAACTGACTGAGTGTCTGATACATGGTGGCAAGAAGCAGAGATGTAGTTGTAACCATGGCACTAGAATTAAGCTTAAAGCTCAAATCAGTAACTCTCTTAGTGTAGTGGCTCTCGCCAGCAGTGAGCAGTAATTGAAAGATGTTGATTTGAGAGGTTGTGTGGAAGCATGCTGTTCAGCAGCCAGTGCAGAACCGTACAGTCTGACAGGACTAGCCTTATGCTTTCGATTTTGATGTTAGTGTTGGAAAAAAAATGAACAGTTTCTTTGTGCTGAAGTTTGAATTGTACTGGGTCTACACTGGTACATACTACCTCTGGGAACGGCCATATGCAGGGCCATATTACATTCCCAGTCTGTCCCTGCTGCGGTCATCAGAATGGAAGCATTACAGCCTTAGTACTAGAAGTGCCAGAATTCCATAACTGCTAGAACGGCCATAAGGGTCATTTTGACCACTGACTTCCAAAAATAAATACAGACTAAGAGATTAATGCTTTTATTCTGCTGGTTTATCTTTTTGAAAATGAAATAATGCCAAAATGTAAATTTTGTAAAATGTATTTATATATTTATCAATATGCAGCCATTGTGTGTGGTAAATTGTAGTGATTGCATATATTTACAGCAGTATTTCTCTGTAGGATAATATATATACGTGTGTGTGTGTGTGTGTGTGTGTAAAATATATATATATATATATATATATATATATATATACACATATAATATATACACAATATAAATACCATCAAGTCATCTGATTGAAATTTTAGATTCATCTAGAGCGAAAAACAGTTAAATGTATTTTAAATTATTTTAGATTATAAACATGTTATTTTAACATTAATAAGAACAAATTTCCACCTAGAACCAACACAAAAAATAATCATAGCCTTTACATTTCTGTTTGTAATAAGTAAGGGTACTTTGTTAGAGTACTTTCTTTTTCTTGAACAATGTTTTTTATTAATTTCCAATAAAAACATACAAAGCACATTGACACGTGCTACACAAGTTGCACAATGAGATGCAGGCGAACCTCGCTGCATACACATACATACAAAAAAGATAAACACACACACAAACATACATACCCACGTAAAATAATAACAATAATAAACAAATAAAATAAAATAAAATTGTCACACACACAATAGCCCTACAGATAGATATAATCTATTGTTGCTTGAGAAAGTCCATTAATGGTGCCCACACTTCTTCAAATTCTTGTACTTTACCCCTAATTACATAAGTTAGCTTTTCTAATGTAACATACATTGCCATCTCTCTAATCCAAGATTGTGTAGATGATACTTCAGTGTCTCTCCAAGACAAAGCAACCATCCTCCTGGCCTGCAGGAGGCCAAAGTTGATCAGAGTCTTACACTTAGAGTTAACAGAAAAGCAATCTGGGTATATCCCTAAAATACAAAGTTTTGCTACACAGGGTACCTGGATACCTGTGATTTTACTTAGAGTGTTGACAACCATTTTCCAAAAAGTTACCAGTTTAGGACATTCCCATACACAATGAATTAAAGTACCTTTCTCAGTCAGACATTTCACGCAAGTATCTGGCGTGTCAGGGGACCACTTATTGAGTTTCTCGGGGGTTATTTATGTCCTTATTAACCATTTGTGTTGTAGCAATTTCATGCGAGTATTAATGGTTTGTGTTTGGGCTTTTGTACAAGCTGTTGCCCACTCAGCTTCTTCAATATCTTCCTTAATATCTGAACTCCATGCTCTCCTTCTGTCATGACTAGATTCCACATCATGTGAGACAAGTACTGTATATAGTATAGAGATTTGGCGTTTCCCATTCATGTGTTTTAACACAATGTCCTCAAGGCAGGACAGCGGCGGTTCTTGTGTATCCTGATGACACTTTGATGAAATGAAATGCTTCAATTGTAAGTATTTAAAAAAGTGTTTTTTTGGAATTGAATATTTCAAACAAAGGTCGTTGAATGTTAGTAAGGTGCCCTGAACATATAAGTCTCCAATTTTTTGCACCCCCCTCTCGGCCCAAACTTGAAAACCACCATTTGCCCGGCCAGGAGTGAACTGCGCATTATTCCAAATAGGTGAAAATTGAGAGATGGGAGGTGTATCACCAATATGTCTGTGAGCTTTAAACCATATATCAATAGAATTCTTAAGGAAGGGATTTGTTGTTTTTTTCTTTAGAGTTTTGAAATCTGCTGAATATAAATATAGGCTTAGTGGCAGTTTAGATATTGATGCTTGTTCAATATAAACCCATGCTGGAGGAGAATGTGTGACAAAATAAAACATAGCACTACGCAGCTGAGCGGCCCAGTAATACCACTGTAAACTGGGCATCTGTAGTCCACCCCTATCATATGGCAAGTACAATAATCTGAGTCTTAATCTAGGTTTTCGATTGTTCCAGATAAACCTACAAAATGCATTATTAATTCCTTTAAAAAAAGACTGTGGCAGTGGCATTGGAAGTGATTGAAACAAATATAAGAATTTCGGCAAAATAGTCATCTTGATCATATTGATCCGGCCAATCATTAATATTGGCATTGTTGTCCATTTTTCAAGTAATTCTTGTACCTCTCTCATCAACGGGTCATAGTTTGCTTGAACGACTGTATTGATTTGGGGGGTAATCTTAATTCCAAGATAGGTAAAGCCTTCCCTCGCATTAAAAAAGGGTTTGTTATAACTGGATTAGTTCTTTCGTGTTTGTTCAGGAAAAGTATAGAAGATTTTACATTATTAATACTGTATCCAGAAAACTGACCAAATCTATTAATTAAATGTAATAATGTCTGGACAATGTTTGATAAGTTTGACAAGAAAAGAATCACATCGTCTGCATATAACGATATCCTATGTTCATGATCTCCGATTGTTATTCCTGACAAATTGGCTTCGGCTCTAATGGACATGGCTAGAGGTTCAATGGCTAAAATGAACAAAAGTGGGGAGAGAGGACAGCCCTGACGAGTTGACCTCTCTAGCGTTAACGGACTTGATAAATTGTTATTCATCATTACGCGTGCTGTAGGGTTGGTATATAATAAGTCTATCCATTTCAGAAATTTTCCCCCAAGTCCATATCTTGGTAACAAATTGAATAAATAATGCCACTCAATTCTATCAAACGCTTGTCTAGCATCTAGAGATAACAGCGCTGTATCCCTGGTATTATTTTTAGAGTGGATTATGTTGAGGACCCTTCTTATGTTATGAAATCCCTGACGAGTCTGTACAAACCCATTCTGATCACTATGTACCAAAAAAGGGATATGTGGATCTAGCCTTTTAGCAAGAACTTTACATAATATTTTTGTGTCTACTCCCATAAGACTAATAGGCCTGTATGAGGAACAGTCGGTCGGTATTTTCCCAGGTTTCAAAATAAGGATTATTGTAGCGAGTCTTAAAGTTGGTGGTAAAATAACATTATTAAATGACTCGTTAAACATGTCCAAAAGTGGGGTCAACAACTGCTTCTGGAAGGTTTTATAGAACTCTATTGGTAGGCCATCAGGCCCTGGAGTTTTGCCTGAGTTGATACTTTTAATGGCCTGCAATAGCTCTTCCATTGTTATGTCCTTATCCAGGTCCACTTTAACCTCCTCTGTGAGCGTTTTAAACTGGAGCTGATTAAGAAAGGTATCTCTATAAGCAGGCATGGGGGAGCATTCAGACCTGTATAGTGATTGATAAAATTCCTTAAATGTGTTATTAATGTCCAGAGGATCGTCCGATATCTTCCCTGATTGAGTAGTTATGCCATTAATGGCTCTTTCTGATTGTATTTTTTAATTCTCCAAGCTAACAATTTGCCGGCCTTCTCTCCCTGGTCATAGAAGGCTTGGTTCAGCCACAGTAAACTTTTTGCTGCTTTATCAGACGTTAGTTTATTGTATTCCGTTCTTAAAATTAATAACTGTTTTTGTTTTTCAGGATCATCTTTATTATTTATATCTATTTCCAAAGATTTTATTTGCTTCTCTAATTCATTAATTTCTGCTTTTTGTTTCCTGTTTTTAGTACTAGTGAAACTAATAATTTGCCCTCTAATATACGCCTTGAAGGCTTCCCATCTAGTGCATGCATTAGTTTGGTTAGTGTTAATCTTAAAGTAGACATCAATCTTATCCTCTAAATATTCAACAAATTCAGGATTTTTAAGCCATCTCACTTGCAGACGCCAATTAGGAGGAGACTGTTGAAGTTTCTCCATTTGTAGAGACATGGAAATGGGGGAGTGATCACTAATGACTATACAGTCATACCAACAGTTCTTAATTTTGGATACCAATTCTTGTGATACTAAAAAATAATCAATACGAGACCTGGACTTATGTATTCTTGTTAGAGTACTTTCTTAGAGTTAGGTGCTGAGACAAAAAGTGTTCCAACCATCCCTGGCCTACCCTACTTTATTTTAAATTGAGTCTAATTCATTAATTATTTGTATTTTGTTCTTGGAAAATTGGAAATCGAGACCACTTTTGAAGTTTAATTGATAGAGACAATGATAGTTGCTAAGCAACCAAGATGCATCTTCAACTGTGGAAAAAGTAAAAGAAAAATATAACTGTGTGGTCAATATGACTGCCTGTGGCAGAAACAGCTAAAATCACATTTTCTTTGCCTTTTGTGTAATTTATATATATATAAAAAAACATTAAAATGAAAAATATGGGCTGAAATATGTCCCACCAGAAACTGAATTTGAATCATTTATATTTGAATTTGAATTACATAATTCGAATTTGTATTGTTTAATTTGAATCATTGCGTTGTAAAACTGAATCTGAATAGTATAATTTGAAATTGAATTTATTAGTTTGAAACTGAAATCCAATAAACTTGAAACTGTATGTAAGATTATGAAAATTCAACTCTATATATTTTCACATTCAGTTCTCACTATTCAAATTCAGTTCTCAAAATTCAATTTCAATTCACTGTGACAGACATCCGGGTAGTTGAGGAAGAGCAATCGAGCGCAGATACATAGCAGAGCTATATATAGCTCCTCTTCGGCCAATCAGCACCTACGATGGATGAGGCTGGGACAAATGCGGTAAGTATTAAGTAAGGCAGTTTACCATATATTTTAACGATCTTTCGATCAACATATAGGCTAACTACGGTCACTAACCGCCGCTACCTGACTCTCACATCTATCTAAAAAGCAAATGAACAGAAAACATCTAAACATATGGATGCTTCCAGGTCAGGGTCAAAGTTGCTACAGTTTACAGTGCACTCACACTAGGGCCAGTTGCTCCATACCATGCGGAAGTACGAATGTACAATTTTGGACGGAACAACTGGCCCTAGTGTGAGTGCACTGTTAACTGTAGTGACTTTGACCCTGACCGGACTTCCTCTGAACTACAGTGGTCACCATGACAACGGGGAAAACAGCAACCGTCACACTACCAGTTGCTACCAGCGATCTACTGGCATAAAGTAGCAACTACTCTAGTCCAGTCTGAAATCAGGTGTGTCTACACAAGCATTCATATGTTTAGATATTTTCTGTTCATTCGCTTTTTAGATAGATGTGAGAGTCAGGTAGCGGCAGTTAGCGACCGTAGTTAGCCTATATGTTGTTCAGTTAGGGTTGTTTATGCTCGCTGGTGAAACGAAACGATTCTACAAAATAGCTATAACATTAACAACAGTTAAACAAAAGATCGTTAAAATATATGGTAAACTGCCTTACTTAATACTTTTTTTGTCCCAGCCTCATCCAACGTAGGTGCTGATTGGCCGAAGAGGAGCTATATATAGCTCTGCTATGTATATGCGCTCGATTGCTCTTCCTCAACTACCCGGATGTCTGTCACAGTGAATTGAATTTGAATAGTGAGAACTGAATGTGAAAATATATAGAGTTGAATTTTCATAATCTTACATACAGTTTCAAGTTTATTGGATTTCAGTTTCAAACTAATAAATTCAATTTCAAATTATACTATTCAGATTCAGTTTTACAATGCAATGATTCAAATTAAACAATACAAATTCGAATTATGTAATTCAAATTCAAATATAAATGATTCAAATTCAGTTTCTGGTGGCACATATTTCAGCCCATAGAAAACACAGTTACTTTTAGGAAAGTCAGGTACCAGCAGCATTCTATTTTTTTAATCCAACAAAGTTATTGCACATATAAATTTGAAAACAGTCAAAGTAACCATCTTGGCTGTTCTAGGGTTAAACAGTGTTACAAACTCACTTGAGCACTGTTTGACAAACTTGACATTGCCTTAAGCAGTGCAGTGGTGACTTGAATGATACACATTTGCCTCTTGGGTCGTACCATAACCGTGTGTGCTCCCTGCTGAGCCGTTCAATATTACAAACTCATATACTCAGCTTGACCCGACCTGACTCAATACTGCTGCTGATACAGCTCATACATCTGCCTTCAACCTCCTGTACATACCGAGCTACCACCTGAATGCAGAACACTGAAGAGACCGCTTGGGAGCAGATTCATTCACGTACCAAAGTCAGACTGTGGCCTCAGTGCTTGTTAGTCTGTCAGCTTGGGGAAACTGTCCCTGCTGCCTGTGGAAAGCTGCTGCTGCAGTTTGGTTGATAATTAGACCAATGCCCTGCACTCATAAAGGATTCACAGCACTCAAATGTCTCTAAATACTCAAATTATTTAGAGGTCAGGACCCTGCTACCAAGGCAACACAACACTTGAAATACAAATATGATGTGAAACTACACTTTTTTTTTTTACAACTGTCAGAACTTTGAAATTCTGAAAAACATAAAAAAACATTCAGAAAAAACATTGTCATATTTGTAACAGTCCACAGTATAGAAAATAGAGAAAAAGTAGAGAAGTAGAGCAGTAGTATTTAAGTGGACAAATAAACAAAAACAAACATATGAAGAGAAAATTAACAGCACCATACTTTTTCTAGGTGAGATGTAGTTATTTGATGTATAACCTTGTTTAGCATGTACTAAAATAACAACAAAAACACTGCAACAAAAGGAAGAACAATTTCCATAGTCCAGACATACTCCTCTCATACCACAGACAATATAGGCTATGTGAAATACATACCAGACAGACCCACCATCAGAGTGTTGTAACCTGGTTGGAGAAGAGTGGCCTTATGAAAACTGCAACAATACCTGCTTACGACAAACGCTGTCTTTGCAGTGTTTTCACAGATTCCCTTAGCTGCTCACTACTTTAGCAAGCAGAAATTTTGATGTCACATGAGAGATTTTGTGACTCTCCTTCTGCTGATAGTAGCTATATTTCAGTGATTCAGTGTGAAAAGTTGCATATTTAGCTTTAAATCTGTGTCCAAACTCCACCCACTAAATAGTGGAGATAGAAAGAATGAAATCTTTGTCCAGCCGTAAAACTACAGGCTCACAGTACGTTTTGTACAGTTTTGCTGTGGTCCACTAAGATGCACAGTGTCGGCAGACGTTTAGCTCAGTGGGTAGAGCGTCCGACCCATGTATGGAGGCTATTAGTCCTCTGCAGCGGCCGCTGGTTCAACTCCCGCCTTCGGCCCTTTGCTGCGTGTCATCCCCTCTCTCTCTGCCCCCTTTCCTGTCTCCACTTCAGCTGTACTATCAAATAAAGGCAAAATGGCAAAAAAAAAAAAAAAAAAAAAGATGCACAGTGTCATCTTAGTGGACTGTCATATTTAGACCTCACAATCTCAAGACTCAGATCCACACAATTCTTTGATTTCCTGAGAAGTTTATTGCAGAAGTTTTTTGTATTATTATTGTACATGAAGTTAGTTTGAATCCATTGTGTATCAATTTTTGTATCAATTAATTTATTTGCATCACTAAACCATCATTAACATATATGTCATGGATTCTTCAGTATAATTTCAAAGCCTTCTGAATGTTGTATCCACAGTTTAGATGATGCTCAGAGCCTTTCAAGTGATGACGGGAAATGTTGACATTTGCTTATTGTAACTAAGTATGACCAGGTATAAATGAACTCTGGGAAAGTATAATGTTTACCCTTTGAAATGTTGCTGGGACTGACATAATACAAGCTGTAATGTGTCTTTACTACTTTTACAACTCTGTTATTTAACTAAATATATCCATGGAAAAAGTGCATGCTCAGTAAATGTACTCAGTCTATTGGAGGGTGTGCACATCAGTATGATCTGCTAATGATTCAGTGTCATTGGATTTTTGGATGATTCTGAATCTGTAAGCCTGTACTTTTCACTGTGATACTAAAGGAACATAGAAGTTGTTTTTCATTGTTGGACTTTCTAGCTAATGGATTCATCCTATCTTTCTTGGTATATTGTGACTTTTCCAGTATTAATTTAAAGCTACAGCAAGGTGTGTTATAGATACTGTTAAATGAATAAATGCATCAAATCTGACATGTGTACATTTAAATATGTATAATACAATTGTGGTCAGACTGACAGTTGATTACTGGATGATAGTCCTACAGGGTATTCCACATGGCGTCTCCATGTGTAGAAGTCACCACTGCCAGTCTACACCAGGTGTGAATCTGATCCAGTCTCTGCCAAATGATTAAGGTTGCTTTGTCAAACAAAAATATCTGTGCTAAGTCAATCCTCCAGTCAGAACCCCTGACCAAGGTAATGGCTTAGAACTGGAGTTGGTCCCAGGCACTGTGCAGTAGCTGCCCATTGCTCCCATTATGATGATGGGTTAAATGCAGTGACTGTATAATTGCACTCTGTATGGTTTTATGGTTGTATGATTAGAATAAAATTGGCCTTTACCTTTACTTTCCAGTACTGTAGAGGAGTAGCTTAAAGCTACAGGAAACTCAACATTGAATTTGTAGCTTAAAAGGATAGTTCACCCAAAAATGAAAATTCAGTCATTATCTACTCACCCTCATGCTGATTGAAGGTCGGGTTTAGTTTTTTAGTCCACAAAACACTGCTGGAGTTTCACAGGAAAACAGTGTTCCAGAATCTCCCAAACTATGGAAGTGAATGGTTTTCAAATAGACATAAATGCATAAAATGCACATAAACATAAAATGTCTCCATACTGCTCATCTGGCATAATCCAAGTCTCCTAAAGCCCTGACATGCTGTTTGCACATCGTCACACCACACACACCCATTCAGATGGTGTGCCCACAAACATGAACGCGACTTCAAGCTAAGGATCCACAGTGGAGATTTAGGCTAAAAAAAATGACGTAAATGACGTCTTTCAAGTGAACTTGGCATGTTGGGGCTTTAGGAGACTTGGATTACACCAGTTGTATTTTTTTCTGTTGTTTGTTTACGTTTGAAAACTGGTCACCATTCACTTCCATTGTTTGGGAGACTCTGCAACTCTGTGTTCCTGTGAAACTCCAGCAGTGTTTATGGACTAAAAACTTTAACCCAACCTTCAGCCAGCATGAGGGTGAGTAGATAGTGACTGAATTTTCATTTTTTGGGTGAACTATCCCTTTATTATGTATGTTATCTTGCAATTAATTGCTGTAAATGTTTTCAATTTAGTTCCTCTACCTCAGTGTCATCTTTGTTTTCTGGTTCAGACGCAGTGTCTTAGGTCCCTTTGGCTCTGTTTTATCACAGGGATAAAAACGCTCCAAACAGGAAACACTGCTGCATGTCTGCACCAATATGAGATTAACAGTCTTTCGTCTAATTAGAACTGACAGGAGGTGACTTCTCCATGTGCATGAAGCATTGAACAGTGTAGGATTACAGGTCAAACCTGAACATTTGGCAGATTTTTCATCATAAAACTTCAACAGAGCATATTGCAAGTGTTAGTTCGGGAGACAGTGCTGCAGCTGTTGAAGTTTTGCGGAGCTCAGCAATGGGTGAGTTTTTTTCTCATTAGTAATGAAATGGGAGCGATTTCTATGTTGTTCCCTGTATATGTTTCACTCTAACACATTGTTAACTCATCTCTCTGTCTCTCCCGATAAGCAGAGTGCAGTGCGGACCTTGTTTCGTCAGAGTAGCCTTGGGAACCAGAAGAATCTGCAGAGCTCATGCTTTCATCTGCTCTGGCAGATAATTCACAAAAGTGAATTAGTCTGGCGATGCCAGGCTAGTTGTTGAGTGGATCCATGGGTGAATATTCAGGATATTGATAATGTTTTCTGTGGGGTTGAACTTACTGGGGTGGAGCTGCTCTGTGGTGTTTGCAGTTCTGCTTGGTGGAGCTCATCTTGCTCTAATCGGCCTGCACAGTTTATGGCTATAAGATTCCTCTGTTACCTTTATACTGTGTGCCATGTTTGTGCGTTGTTATAACAACCTAAAACATCAAGCATCATCATTGATTTTATTTGCAACAAATTGAAAGGCCCATACATTTGCAAAAAAAAATGCACCGCACAGTACCTCACACATCTATTCATCTTAGATATGGAAGAAACATGATTCTATGTTGTGATTTAGGCAGATTTAGCATAAATATGCCACGAGTAATATAACAAGTTTAGCTAAATACTTTTCAAGACGCTGTTTATTGTCCAAGATTGGATTATCAGATTTTAAAGCTGACGTGTTCAGAGACTAATTCTGTAAATTTATCTTTGTTCACTGCTGGGGAATAAGTTTATAATTCAAGGGACTCAGATTGCGTCATCTTCCTTGGTGTGGTTTCTGGGGTTTGGAGTTCAACTATGCAGGAATGTAAGCTTGACAAGCCCATTGCAGATGGTTGTAGTGAGCACGCTTAGGGGGGACTGAAACCTCCCATGGAGCAGAAGGGCAAAAGCTTGCTTGATCTTGATTTTCAGTATGAATACTGACCATAAAAGCGGAGCCTCATGAGCCTTCTAACTTTTTAGGTTTTAAGCAGGAGGTGTCAGACAAGTTACCACAGGGATAACTGGCTTTTGGCGGCCAAGCTGTTCATAGCAACACCGCTTTTTGATCCTTCGATGTAGGCTCCTCCTATCATTGTGAAGCAGAATTCACCAAGCACCGGATTGTTCACCAACTAATAAGGAACGTGAGCTGGGCTTAGACCATCATGAGACAGATTAGTTTTTTGACTGAGCTGCTCTGAAGGTGAAGGTTGGCATTTACTAGATGTTCTATGTTCCAGCCATCACCTGTGGTCATGAGAGCTGGGTAGGGACTGAGAGAATGAGAATGTAGATACAGGCAGCTGAAATCAGGCTCCTTTGCAGTGTGGTGGGGCTCACCCTAGAGACAGGATAAGAAGCTCAGACATGTGGAAGGATTGTGGAGCAGAAACCCTGTCCAACTGGGAGGAGCCTCTGCTGCAGACCCAGAATACAACAGGAGAATAGTAGGGATGTACCGATCAACCAGCCAGCAATCGGAACTAGCAGGTTTTCTGTGTGACCAGCCCTGACCGGTGACCAGCTGGTCAGCATCACATATCCAATTCCATGCCGGTCATATTTGCACACATGCTCTGCACGATGATCACATCATGCACACAGCAGACACACTGACTGTAACGTCACACCCACAACAGTGCTGATTACAGCAGCACACACTCAGCAAACACTCAAACACATGCTTGCATGGTGTTAATGATAGATTCCAAGAACAGGATAAAGAGAAGATAGTCCACAACAAGACAGCCAAACAACAGTAAATTTTCTTGCTCTTCAGGCTAATGTTCAGCAGCAGGCTGCTGTTCTTAGACTGACAATTAAAATCTCACCTCCTGTTCTGGCTGAAGAATAAACAACCTGTGTTGATGCGACTCGTCAGGCATTTTCTCATCTCGTTTAACTTTTGCTTTTGTTTTTCTCACTGTAAAGCTTTACTACATCAATCGGTTGCTCCGCATCAGTTTACATCTGCTTCCACATAAGATCACGTGAAATCGCATCCTGTGAAATCTCACGAGATTGTGTTTCCTCTAGTATACATAATCTTAATATAATAATATAATAAGGCCTGGATGTAACCTGGAGCACTTTGGGAGAAAATTTATAAGTTATTTAATAGTCAGTGTTTTATTATGAACATCCGATTTAATTTTACAAGAAAAGTCGTAAAAACATTTGTGAATGCTGTCAGTTATAGTTCTTAGAAAGCCTGAAAATCAGAATTGGCCAAAATCAGATTTGGAATCAGCTAAGAAAATTGGAATTGGTGCATCTCTAGGGAATAGTGTATTCCATTTGGACTAGGTTTGCTTTGTTATCCTCCATGAAAAGCTGGAGGATGTGGACATTGCTTAAGAAGCGCACATGGGCCGATTCCACCGTGACCCCGATAAATGGCAGACACTGGATGGATGTTTTGTCAGGTTGATATGGTGACACAGCAAGCCACAGTAACAAGTCAACTATCATCATTTCCACTGTCGTGAACATGCTTGTTTTGGCTGCCAATGTTAACATTGCAAATTGTTGTATTTTTTCCTCCAAGTCAAGAGCAGGCTGCTCAAAGTATCAATACAGCTGAGCAATGCCTTGCTGATGAGGTTCAGCAGGTTTTATTTGGGTCACCAAATAAATAGAAGATTATGGAAGAAATTCTGCAAATTTAAGATTTATATCTGCAGTTCACCTTTAATCCAGTATTTAAAATGTATTTATTATATATGTATGTCCTTATTTTGTCTCATTTATGAATTCAGCTAAAAATGTCCTACAATGGTTTCCTGATGAGAGGAAATAAAAGCAGTGAGATGACCTGTTAACACTAGAGCTGCAACAATTATTCAACTATTAATTGAGTGTTAAATTAATTGCCAACTATTTTGATAATTGAGTAAATTTTTTAAGAAAAAAAGTCTAAATTAGGAAAATTATTGACTGTTTAATCAATAATTAAAATAATAATTAGTTGCAGCCCTACTGACATCCTATACAGCCTGGCAACTTATTTTTTGTCATTTTTGAAAGAAAAGAAGTGAAAATTCTCAGAGTTCAGCTTCTTAAATGTGAATATTTTCTGGTTTCTGTCTGTTTACTGTCTGACACTAAACTGAATATCTTTGAGTTGTGGACAAAACAAGACATTTGAGGACGTCATCTTGGGCACTTTCTGATATTTATAGACCAAACAACTAATCAATTAGTGGAAAAATTATCACCAGATTGATCACGAGTTGAAAAATAGTTCCAAACATGTGAAAACAGGTGGAGCACACAGACGCATGTATTTTGATTTGGGTCACGATGGTTTGTCATTTTTAGTGGGTGGGTCCTCAGAAAAAAGGTTTGGGAAACACTGCTTTAAAGGAAGGAGGACTTGGAGGCTCCATGGCTGAAAAAAATGATAAACAGAGGATTTCATTTCCCACTCCTAGCCTCCCAGCCTAGCAGTCCTCATTAACTTGTGAGGTTCAAATTGTTCTTAAAATTGTCACAAAGTTAAACTGTGACATTTACTAACATCAATGAACAGTTTAATTCTTTTGATAGCAGGTATGGAACCATGCAGATAGTTTGACACAGCTTTGACGCATCAGGATGTTTTGCACATGCAGTTTTAGTTTAAAATATTTGGCCTGCATGAAGGTGCTATCATCATCTTGCCACACTTTAATCCAGGCACCATTATAACCTGTCATGTTCATCTTAAATGGAAAAGGCTTTGCTGACATTCAGCAAAAAGTATTAAAGATCCCCTCCAGACACATTTCAATTGACTTTTCCTCAAAAATGACAAATCACCTCATTAATAATTCTATATAAAAACAACTACTACTTTTCCATCATTGAAAAATCCAGATTGAACATGCAAGCACTGTTCATTTAAAAACTCTTGGACACAAGATGTCTCTTCTTTTCTGAAAAGTCTATTCTCAGTGTCAGTGCACTAGACCTCAAATATTCACGTCACACCTTTGTTGCATACTGGACCATGACTGGCTTCCAAACTAGTTGTGATTGTCACAGAAACATTATATGCATGCCTTGAACTTAGACTGAAGTTGAATACTGTACAAAGAAAGTTCTTCAGCAGATGAATGTGAAAACAGCACATGCATGCAAAACACATGTCTGGAGGGGGCCTTTAATAAATGTTGCATAATTTAGTGACACTTCCAGCAGTATAGTTTCTGGCCAAGTTTGTTTTGATGTTTTTCTTCCTCCTGAGGTCCTGCAGTAATGTTGCCATCTTGTGCCAAGCACCATATTGAAAGACAGAGGTAATAATGCAAAAACAACAATGATTCATTGTTGTTTGTCAGTCCCTCCAGGAAGTTGCGATGTTGCCATTGCAAACACTTCATGAGAATTCAGCCAAATCCACCGTGAATTCTGTGCAACCTTGCAATTTTGTCCAAACTCCACAACTTTTCCGCATATTCCAGACCAATCGTCGTTGCTTCCCACAAGTTCCACCAATCACAGCAGTCCCCTACAAGAACATCATATATGTACATCATGAATCAATTCAATGCACTTTTGTCTGTAAGGACCTAGCTTGGGAACCAAAGGGTCGCCAGTTCAAGTACAGAGTGTGAACTGGTAGCTGGAGAGATGCCAGTTCAGCTCCTGGGCACTGCCGAGGTTCCCTTGAGCAAGGCACAGAACTCCTAACTGCTCAGGGCGCCTGACTATATGTATGTGTGCAGCCCCCTCACTCTGACACCTCTCTCAGATGCATGTCTGTAGGTCCTGTTTGCGCATGTGTGTGTATTTCTGACCTGTGTATGTATGTACAAAAATTACAACAGAGTGAAAAGAATGTAATTTCCCCTTGGGGATTAATAAAATATGCATTCTTCTTTATGATTTTGTGCTGTTTTGACTGTTTGAGCTCCAAAAAGATTCTGCTTCTTTGTAGAATACATTTCTGGTGCACTTCTTCATTTACAAATAAAGCAAAGTTTTTTTTTATTTTTGTAATTCTGCGTCTTTTTGCCAAGATTAATTACACGCAGAACTTTCTTTTGCAATTTTCACTTGGTTCCATAATTTAATTGTCAAAAATGCCTAGAAGCTTTGCAACATATGTCGCAATTTTTTAGAAAAGCTGCTGTAAAATCAGGCATTTTACTGTAAGCCGCAACCTTCCCAAAAAAAAAAGGCCTGCGAAATCATGGAGATACTGATTTGTGAGGAAGCTAAATGGGACTGCTTTTCACTCGCTGACCACTGTCTCACCTACAGATACAGTAATAAGACATGTATATGACCAGGGGTGCACATAACTTTTTCAGTGAGTTACTCAGGTGAGTACCAGGAGATGGTGTTTGGTACTCACTCCACATGTAGCGTGGTCTTAATAAGTGCAGTCTTCCTCACTGTCCTCCTCAGTGTCGCCCCCACTGTCCTCTGCTTCAGCTTCCTGCATGGTAGATGATGAAGATGCTGCAGATGCACCTCCCTGTCCTTGGTTGAGCCTCCGATTAGCTGTCTCCATCCACAGGTCAACAGCTTGCTTTGGGTCAAATGTCTCTGTGGTCTGCTTTGACAGGTGAATGTGCATCAGGGCTGAGAGACGAGCGTGTGACAGACGAGATCTGTACTTGGTTTTTATTATGTTGAGATGTGAGAATCCCCTCTCACAAGCTGCACTGCTTAAAGGCAGTGTAAGAGACAGCTTAACCACCTTGTTGATGTTGGAGTAAGCATCTGGGTTACTTGTATTTACTATTTGGACCAAGTCATACACAGAAGAGGCTCCCAGGCGTTTTCCTGCCTGCTTTAAGCGCATCCATTCTGTCACAGTGTTGTCTTTGTCAAGTTGCAAGGTGGCCTCATATTTCTTGAGAATGCTGCAAACTGTTGTGTTTCCAAAACTGTGGAGGTCTTGCATTTCCTGAGGCCATGTTGAAGGATCAAATACTAAGAAATGATCACATGACTTGAGGGAGTCATATCTGATTTCGAACTCTTCAATTAACCCCCTGAGTAAGTTTGTCTTGTCTGTGTCAGCATCAGCATTAGAAACAGTGTGTGCCCTGTGGCCTTCACCATCAAGCAGAAATGTGAACTGTCCAATGGCCACCATGAGTTCATCCTTACATTCTCCAATGGTCAGCTTTTCCTTTTGAAACCTAATGGATGTGGTCTTCAAAATGTTGCCAATGTCAAGCATGTTTGACAGAAAGCACTGAAAACGCTCTGTGCAGATATGCTGCAAGTCACTGTTATCACTCGTAGCCAGTTGCATTTTAATGGCTGGCAATAGTCTTGATATTTTTAACAGTGTTTCATGCCTCTATGCAGACCATCTGATATTATGAAACTTACCCAGTTCCCATTTTCTTCACACAGCTTCTTCAGTGCAGCAGTTGTTTTTTTTTGCTCCACCTTTTTGTAAATAAAACTGCAGCAGCTTGACCACAGAGCGATTAAATGTCTCACAGTAAGGAACGTTGCGATCAGCTGATTTTGCACAATTCTCCAGTGTGTGTGCGGTGCACAGAATGTGCACAAGGGAGTCTCCAACCGCAGCAAGTTGCCGGAGTTTTGGTACAACACCGTTGTACATACCGACGTTGACAGCAGCCCCGTCTGTGCACACAGCGACCAACTTTGTTGTCCAGTCATCCAAGCCTGTGTCCTGGAAAAGTCTCACAAGTCTGTCTGTTATGGCCTGTGCGGTTCGGTCAGCACCCAGTTCAATCAGTCCAAGAAAGTCAGAGGTAAACTCTCCGTTGCTGGACACAGACACAATGTAAACGATTTCCTGTTCAGTTTTTGTGATGTCCTCAGATCCATCAAAAAGCAGCCCCCAAAATTCAACAGAGCTTGGCTCGTAACTCCCCGCTGATGGTGTGAGCGATGCTCTGCATGATCTGTGTGCCCCCTTCACGTGAATGATATGCACCTCCGACATTTACTCCTAGCCGCTTCAGTAAAGGAACATCCTCAGAATAGGAAGACATGGGACGTGCGTGTTTAGCTTTATGGAAGGCGAGGAGAAAAATATTGTTCTTCATTCAGCTTGTCTCGCCATCTGGTAAGTGGGCGACTGGACATTTCTTCTCGGCTAGCTTGTTTATTAGCAATGGCTTGCGTCACACTCGTGTGCTCCTTGCTCTTTTCATGTTTGTCAAATAAAGGATGGTTGAAATTCTTTGAGCCTTTATAAAACGCACCTGTTTTGACTGCTAGATGTGGATGTGAGCGGCAAATCTTACACCACATTTCAGTGCACTCATCGTTAGCTTCAAGCCACTGCACATCTTGGAGACACTTTTCCGAAAAAAGTCTTTTCTTCGGCTCTGGCTCCGGTTGGCATTTCTTTGTAGGTGCGAAACGCCAAAGAAGCTGCTTAATGTCTGTTGCTTTTTGGACATCTCTGACAGTAGTTGACAATCAACATGTGTAAGGTTAGATGAGATGATCGGTCAAGTACGCAAAGGCGCGTAGTAAGTCAAGTGGTATTACGCATTCCTGATTTTTGTCGCGCATGCGTACCTGCGTACCAGTTATGTGCACCCCTGTATATGACGCTTCTACTGCTCCTGTTCCCTCTGCTTAACTGGTGACAGCAGGATATACAGTAGCACTATCAACATAACATTCTAATAATGAGTGCTACTGACGTGTGCAACTCCTCATATCTATATGAGATCAGGATCATCCTGCACAGTAAGCCCGTGTGTTTAACATACTAATATTACAGCACACTGATGGCTTCACATGAACATGATGATGAAGACAGTAGTCAAACTCACTGTTTAGTATGACCACACTTGAATATGGATTTATTTGTGAAATCAAACTCAACACATTCTAAAAATTAAATTTCTAAAAATAAAAATTAAAGTTAGCATAGAAGCATGAGTATGATGTACAAGCACTCTGTTTCCTGACTTGTACTAACTGTCTGCCTTTTTTAACAAATGCAGAAGTGCAGTAGTTATCTCCAGTTGTGAAAGTAACTATTTACAAATACTACTGTACTTACTGTAATTAAGTAGTTTTTTTAGGCACTCGTACTTGAGATTTTCAAGTCTGTACTTTTACTTGTACTTAAGTATGCATTACACTATGTAATCTACTTTGTTACTTTTAAAATTATAGTTGAGTACCGAGTACTATTTGAATTAATATCCAAACCTTTAATCTGGTTATCTGATTGCAAATGGGCCAGTGAATATAATGACATACAAACAAAAAACAAAACAAAATGCTGCAGCAGCACATGCTTGGAGTAAGGATGTTAATGATTAATCATTAATCGATTAATCACTGTTAAGAAATTAACCAATTAAAAATGTATTATGGATATTTAATAAGTAGTCATGACGGTAACTGTCACTCATCTGACATTGTTTTAAGGAAAAATAAAAAAAACTTAAAATTGAAAGTCGAAAAAAGTTGAAAATGAGAAAAAAAAAACATATTTTGTATCTTATAAATTATTAATGATCAATTGTTTGCATTTTCAACTAACACTGAAGAGAAACAGAAACAGAAACCCTGATTGATAATCCATTAAACATCAACATCAAGTAACTAATGAAGCTCAGCGTAAATTCAATCAGAGAGACACTCCCCGCTTCACATTTCATTCACTATTTCATTAACTGTTTCATTCACTATTCCATTCACTATTCATTCATTCTCCAGCTCTCCACCTATCAGTGGATCGGGGGCGTTCCCCGCATCTAACCAATCTTCATTCGACACAAGTTATCCCTCAACCAATCACATCGTAGCCGGCAAAATTTAACCTGCTCTCTCTCTCTTTTACCCTGCTGTCAGCTGTCATCGCAGATTCATTGTGCACGGCAAAAGTATTACTCACCGTTGCGTATTTCCTCTCGTGTTGTCTCATCCTCATGTCCGATTCCGACGAATCCCTCTTCCCAGAGGATCCAGGCCCCGGAGGCAACCTGTCGCCGGTAACCCCGTCAACTTCGGCCGAGTTAAGACAGCTCCGGCTGGCGTTAAACAGCCATCTCGCCGACGAGCCAGAGCCGTTGCTGCTGCAACTGCGGGGATTTGGCGTATGTCCTGCCCCGGGCCTCACGATTCGCCCAACTGCGCGAGCTGCTGGAGCTCGCAACATGCTCCGATCCGGCAGAGATGTCGCTTCCCTCCGGGCAGGAGCCTCCAGCTCTGACTGCCCAACCCGCCGTGCCCGCTCCCGGCCGCAAAAGGACCAGGAAGTCGGCATCTTCCCAAGCTTCGCAGCCAAAGAGAAGCAAACCTCCTCGGCTCCTCCGGGCCGCTCCTCGCCCGCAGTCCCAAGTCTCTCCACGCCAGACGTCATGCTGTTTCCACTCTGCAATCCCTGGCCAACTCCATGCAGCAGATAGATGCTCGCCTCCACGCGCTCGAGAATGCTGCCGCTGCCCAGGGTTCAGCAACTATCACCGCCTCCCAAGCCGCCATGCAGCAGCCAGCCGGCGCTTCCAGCCTCCTCTCCTCCCAGGCGCCGTCTCATCACACTCTGGCCTCCGCGTCGTAGCTCCGGCCGCAGGTAGGCCTTATATTCCTCAAGCAGCAAACATATCTCCCAATCTAAGGTCAAAAAATCCTGCAAGGAAAAGCTGTGAATTTGGTCTCTCTAATTCTGCCCTCTCCCGAGCGTGACAAATCTGTAGCGTCCGGGGGAAAACATCACCGCCGTCTTCAAGTCCGCTGATCCTCGGCTCAACACCGACTTATCCATCGGGCAGTTTCTGGCGGCCTTCAGTGTCTACCGTGACGTCATATGCAGCTTGTACCCCGAGAGACGACCGGAATTGGACGCCTATCTGGCTCTAATCGGTGATCTGCACCTAAAGTATGGGAAGAATTATTTCTATCAGTATCACAATGCTTTCGCCAAAAAAAAAAAAAAAAAAATCAGCCCTCTACATCTCCCATTACAATATTCGCCTAGACTGGTCCATCCTAGATACAGAGCTTCTCGTTAGGATTGTTGGAGGCGCCCAGATCCTAGCCTGTGGAACCTGCGGCACGTCAGGTCACATTGCCTCCCTCTGTCCTACCCTCCCGTTCACGTCTGCAACGCCTGTCCCCCCGCCTCAGCCACAGCCTCAGCCACAGCCACAGCCTCAGCCTAGCTCAGCGGGCGACCCGATAGCAGAGGGAGTCAGGTGCTTACATTAAAAAATGTACCAATTTGCAATAATTTCAACGATACGTATGCACCTACACCAGCTGCCGTTTCTTCATATAGCCTATGCAGCGCATGCCAAGATGCTCATCCCAGGTCCGTCTGCCCCCGGCGCTTCAGGGGACCTCCTCAGCAGGCGAACCGTCGGGGTTCAAAGAAATAATGAACATTCACTCATCAACGCCAATAAATGTCCCTAAATTGGCAGCTGAATTGTGCTCTCACCCTGATTCCGTGTTCGTAAATCATCTTCTCACTGGGCCGTCTCAGGGTCTCAGGGTGGGGGTTTTATCTTCTCCTTCAGTGTCCTATGTTGGGAGAAAAAAAAAAAAAAAAAAAAAAAAAAAAAAATTGCAGTCAGCCCTTAAGAGCCAGATATTGGTTCCCAGCTGCTAGAAGAGAAGTGCATAAGAATTACGTCATCGGCCCTTTCAGTCCTCTCCATTTCCAGTGTTTCGTACTAGCTCCATAGGAGTAGCGACTGGGAATACTCAGGGAAGAAAGATTGTCTCCCTAGTCAACGGGTGCCGCTCAGACTCGCGTTTTTGGTCACGCCTTCTCGATAATTGGAACGGCATCACCTTCTTCTATGAAGAGCTCGTGCATTAAACCGACTCCCTCATGTTTCACGGATGCCGCCCCATCCGTGGGTTTTGGGGGATTTTATCAGGAGCAATGGTTCTCCAGCCCTTGGCCTCTTTCTTTTCCTCACGTCGACTCCTCTTCAGCCCTCCACGAAATTTACCCCATCGCGGTAGCGTGCCACGTGTGGGGCCAGCACTGGACACGCAAACGCATTTCCGTGCCATGCGACAACCAATCAGTGATTGACATCATCAATAGAGGACGCTCCTCTGCAAACATCATGCCCTTCATGAGAAGCATTACATGGTCCTCAATCACCCACAACTTCATCCTCACAGCCCGTCACGTGCCAGGCCATTACAACTCTCTCGCCGACTCTCTCCCTCGTTTCAAACTCCAGACCTTCAGGAGCAACCATCCAGAAGCCAGCCCCGAGCCTATTCCCGTCCCACCTATCCACCAGCAATGCTATATTAGATCATAACCCATTAGCTACATACATAAAGTCAGCCAGGGCTTACATGAGACAGGGTTTAGCCGCCTCCACCGTTAAAACGTATGATTTCACATGGGAAACGTTTGCATTGTTTTGAATGTCCATCTGCATACCACTAAAGCCCGTTTCCATCAACTCAGTGTGCGCTTTTATTTGCTATTGTAGGGATGTGTGCCATTTCAAGCCTTAGTACATACGGGGGCTGGTAGCGGGAATTCAATTCAATATCAAGTGCATGATCCCTCGTTCCCAAGCCTATTCTCCAACCCAGCCATTAAGTTATTATTTAAAGGCATTGCTAAAGCAGCTCCTCCAGTTCATGATCAAAGACGGCCAATAACACTTTCTCTTCTCCATAGGATGTTAGTATTAAGGAACGGGGCCTTCTCTCCTTACATTGATTCCCTTCTCGATGCCGTATTGTCATTTAGCATTCTGTGCTTTCCTTAGATTGGGGAATTCACCGCTACTACCCTATCATACGACCCCATAGGGCCATTTCTCTCGATGATCTGTCTTTTCATGCTAGCTATTACACCCTGTACCTTAAACACTAAAGGTAAAGGTGCTTGCTCTGTAATTGTAGCCCGCATCGAGTCCCCATTCCGCCCTTCTAAATCAATGCTCAAATATCGGGAAATCCAGCCTAAAACTCGCACCTCCTCTCCACTGTTCCTCACCCCAGTCCATCTACTCTATCCAAATCCTGGTTTAATAATTATTTCAAACAAGTCCTCATTAAGAGCAAATTATCGCCTCAGCAGTACTCAGGGCATTCATTCAGGACATGCGCAGCTACATCCGCTGCTAACCAAGGCATTCCCTCCTTATCACTACAACAACTCGGGCGCCGGTCATCTTCAGCTTACACGTCCTACATTCGCCCTGACATCAGCACCATCGTCGCAAATCAGCTGTCTCTGCATCCTAATTGGTGAGTCATAATCGGCATATAACTGGTGGTGGTCTAATCATGTCACTATTCTCGCACGTTAATCATGCACGCTTCATGACATCATGCTGAGCTCACTTTTCCTCACGTCGGGTTCCGCTCCAGCTGCTAAAGGAGCACGCATCAGCGCAAAGATATGAGTACCTCATCATTGCTGTTCTTCATTCAGGCATGCAATTTCAATCGCATCTGACTACTGATTACTGGTACGCTCAGCGTCGCAGCATCCCAGGTGGTTCTGCCTCGGCTCATACAGTGCATACATAGCGCAAGCTCGTGCGCTCCCAACTCCTCAAAGCTCATATCAATTTATGGTCTCGAATGACCCCGCCTTCATTCACACTTCATGAGCACCTCAGCACACTATTTTTGCATTTTCATTCACACTCCATTCTGCACCCCTCAGCCCATGGTCGCATGACCCCGCCTTCATCCACACCTCATCTGCACCTCAGTCCCGTGATCGGGACCCCCCTGCACCTCTGACACCTGCTCAAACGACGGCATACGACGGAGCAGTACACTAGATCAGACTAGGGTCTCACAACACATGGTAACTCATACGGTCCGTGACCCCGCCTTCATTCACATCCCATATGCATAACATGACCCCATCCGCATTTCACCAGGCTAGCCAGTGAATGCATACTCATTTCAGTGCAATCGTGCACTCGCAAGCAGGCCGCTGAGCCATCATCACAAGCAAGCAAGTGCTCGGAAGCAGCATCGAGCACTCACAAGCAGGCCGCTGAGCCATCATCGCAGCGAGCAAGTGCTCGGAAGCAGCATCGAGCACTCACAAGCAGGCCGCTGAGCCATCATCGCAGCGAGCAAGTGCTCGGAAGCAGCATCGAGCACTCACAAGCAGGCCGCTGAGCCATCATCGCAGCGAGCAAGTGCTCGGAAGCAGCATCGAGCACTCACAAGCAGGCCGCTGAGCCATCATCGCAGCGAGCAAGTGCTCGGAAGCAGCATCGAGCACTCACAAGCAGGCCGCTGAGCCATCATCGCAGCGAGCAAGTGCTCAGAAGCAGCATCGAGCACCCTCTCACGAATCACGTCGTACTTATTCACTGCGAGTTTCAGTTCTCTCCACACTGAGCTTCTCGCGATTCTGACGCTGTATGGCATATAACGCTTGCTAATAACCATGTTAATTTCTCCCATCTAATAGATTCGTTTTCCATTGGTAAGGTAAGGATTGCATTTCGTCCCTCCGGTACGTAACCTATCGTTTCCGTCTCTTCTCTTCTTTGGGGGGTATCTAATATATTCATAATTCACGTTTCCCCCTTTTATCATGAGCTTTTCACCATGGGGTCTAAACGCCAAAGACTTTACTCCAAGCTTTGTGTTTATCAATAAATTCGTTGCACCGAATGAGTCTCCTCTGATTGAAATGAAGCTCAGCGTAAATTCAATCAGAGAGACACTCCCCGCTTCACATTTCATTCACTATTTCATTAACTGTTTCATTCACTATTCCATTCACTATTCATTCATTCTCCAGCTCTCCACCTATCAGTGGATCGGGGGCGTTCCCCGCATCTAACCAATCTTCATTCGACACAAGTTATCCCTCAACCAATCACATCGTAGCCGGCAAAATTTAACCTGCTCTCTCTCTCTCTACCCTGCTGTCAGCTGTCATCGCAGATTCATTGCATCCCTCCTCCACCCCAGGCTCCTCCAAGCTCCTGGAAATCATTCTTAATCACCCGCGGCCACTCCTCTCCGAGTCACCCTCTCCGCATCACCGAGGCACCTCCTCGTCAGCTGGCGGCGCTCCCCTCATCCAGAACCACACCTCGCAGCCCAGTCATCATCTTCTCCCCTCATTACCACCACCAGTGTCTAGACCCCATGGGGGGGTATCTAATATATTCATAATTCACGTTTCCCCCTTTTATCATGAGCTTTTCACCATGGGGTCTAAACGCCAAAGACTTTACTCCAAGCTTTGTGTTTATCAATAAATTCGTTGCACCGAATGAGTCTCCTCTGATTGAAATACTCTTAATAGTTTTTGAGACGAATATAATATATTTAAGTACAAGTACAGAGTACTTTTACCTGAGAAAAGATTTTCAGTACTTTTTCCACAACTGCTATCTATCTGTCTCAGCAGTCAGTATTAATGCATGTCCATGCTTGCAGATCAGAGCTGTGTTTTCAGCCCGTCAGTATGGTAGTACTTAGATGCTGTGACATCAACTGCAGGACCTCAGTCCAGCCTTAAACCTTCCAGGCTGCAGTGTATTGATGTGGTTCAGCTTGTTTATGCTGAGCGGTCCAGTAGTTCATGTGTGATAGTTGTTTTGTATTGATTAAGCACTCAGAGAGCTTGTTGCTGACTGTTTATCTGATTCTTCCAGTCTCCTGTACTAAAGACCCAGACAATCACCATCTCAGATGTCACTAACTCCCTGAGAGGAACTGTGACCTACAAGGACGTCCCCTTAGTTCACACTGAGACCAAGACCATCACATACGAGTCAGCACAGGTGAGAGGAGTTCTGGGAACTGCAAACAAAAAAGGAACATTTCACAAAGTATCTGCAGGCCCTCTTTAAATACAATCACAGGTCCAGAGGTCTCACAGTGGATGTAATGCAGAATCATGTTTCAAGCTATGCTAGTGCACATGTTCACGTTTGTTCACTGTAGAGCATTGGTTCCCTGCCTGAAGTCTAGAAAATCAGATTTGCACATGTCAACTAAACTCACAATTTCAGGGTTTGTGCACCTTTTTCAAAATCAAATTCAAGCTCTTTTCAAGCAAAAAGTTAACTAAGTAATTCAGTCAGGCAGCAATGTGTTATGGAAGTAATGTGATTACAAGCTCAAGCAGTTTCAAGCACTTTATCCAAACACTTTGCAAACGTGGAAAACATTAAAATTCAAGTGTTCTCAAGGTTTACCAGCTCCTGTATGAACCTGCAACTTTTACAAACGTCTGTGTTCGAGCTGGGGGGGCTCAGCTTTGCTTCAATAAAAGTGTGTGTGTGTGTGTGTGTGGGGGGGGGGGGGGGGGGGGGGGGGGGGGGGGTGTCCAATGAAAAAAGGTTGGGAATCACTGTTGTAGAGGACTGGTGCGGCCTTGTCTGACCTGTGACCTCCACTTTGTTGAAATCAGGCTAAGCTCACTAGACGAGAACACTGCACTTTTTTCATTCATGGCTCATTTCAGTTTGTAGAAGTTAGGGTTAGCGTTACGGTTTTAATGGTTTTTAGTATGTCCAAAGGTTAACCCATCAGAGAGCCCTGAGGCCCTGGTTGCCACACGTTTTCCAGCTGTGGCTCAGGTGGTAGAGCACGTCATCCACTTATTGCAGGGTTTGGCAGTTTGATCCCCAGCTCACATCCACATATCTTTGGGGCAAGACACAGAAGCACAAATTGCTGGTGACAGTCAGGCCAACACCTCCTATGGTGGTACACTGCCATCACTGTGAATGAGTGAATGAGGAGCAAATTGAAAAGTGCTTTGAATTAAAGTGCAGCCATTTACCATTTTGCTATGTACATTGAACCTGGAGCCTTTGGGTATCCCAGGGGTCTAGGGCTCAGGGCCCTGTTTGTCCAGTTGGTAATCTAGCCTGATTTAAAAATACATTTTTCATTACTAATGCAGATATAGTAGGTTTCCAGGCTCCCAAGTTTCAGCACCAATACCAAAAGGGTACTTTTTTGGTACCTTACTTTGAGAAATATGAATTTTTTCCACTTAACAGTTTTTTTGTTGACAAAAAAGCCAAAGTTGTCAAATGTTCAAGTAATATAACTATGAGCAGCCACACCAGAATCTGTGTTAAAACAGCCTAGAACTGGAAACTCTTGATCTAAATGAGAAAATGTATAATTAAAGAATAAGATCTTAAGGCTTATTTTGGTTGGTAACAAAAAGTTCAATACCCAACTGTAGTTCTAAGTAGGGTTAGCCATCGAGAACCATTTCCAAATAAGAATTGATTCCAAATTTACAATTACAATTGCAAAAGAAACATTAAGAAAGTTTAATTATAATTCTGGTTATTGATTTCTACTCAAATTTCACTCACACTAGTTTCAAATTAAACCATGTCCTCCTGCATATAGACCTGGCTATGCATCTGCACCTGCAGACATGTTAGTTGAAAGTATGCACGTCTTCCCATCCCCCTAATGTATTTGTCTAATTAAATCGGGAGTCTGCATTATTCTCACTTAACCTACTCAGCTGTTGCTAAGATGCTTGACTAGCATACGAACAGCACAAATTGTGTGAGTCTTGTAACAATCACTGCAATTTACCAAATGCTACAAAACACTTTCCAATGAAAGGATACTCTTTATTCTTACACTTAAAGGGATAGTTCACCCAAAAATGAAAATTCAGTCATTACCTACTCACCTTCATGCCAGTTGAGGGTCAGGTTTATTTTGTTAGTCCACAAAACACTGCTGGAGTTTCACAGGACAACAGCATTGCAAAATCTCCCAGATAATGTGAGTGAATGGTGACCAGTTTTCCAATGCACAAAAGAACCAGAAAAAAAAAAAAAAAACATAAAATGCCTCCATACTGCTCAGCGGGTGTAATCAAAGTCTCCTAAAGCCCCAACATGGTGTTTGCACACCGTCACGTAACACAAAGCTAGTTCAGATAGTGTGCATGTGCACATGAATGTGGCTCCAAGCTAAGGATATACAGTTAAGAGTCAGGCTAAAAATATGATGTAAATAACATGTTTTTAGTCAACTTGGCATCTTGGGTCTTTAGGAGACTTGGATTACACCAGACGAGCAGTATGGAGGCATTTTATGTTTTTATTCTGTTGTTTTTTTACTTCCATTCACTTCCACTACACTATACCGATAAAAGTATCAGGACACCCCTCCAAATCATTGAATTCAGGTGTTCCAATCACTTCCATGGCCACAGGTGTATAAAATCAAGCGCCTAGGCATGCAGACTGCTTCTACAAACATTTGTGAAAGAATGGGTCGCTCTCAGGAGCTCACAGAATTCAAGTGTGGTACCGTTATAGGTTGCCACCTGTGTAATAAGTCCATTCGTGAAATTTCCTCACTACTAAATATTCCATGGTCAACTGTTAGTGGTATTATAACAAAGTGGAAGCGATTGGGAACAACAGCGACTCAGCTATGAAGTAGTAGGCCACGTAAAATCACAGAGTGGGGTCAGCGCATGCTGAGGCACACAGTGCGCAGAAGTCGCCAACTTTCTGCAGAGTCAATAGCTACAGACCTCCAAACATCATGCTGCCTTCAAATTAGCTCAAGAACAGTGTGTAGAGAGCTTCATGGAATGGATTTCCATGGCCGAGCAGCTGCATCCAAGCCTTACATCACCAAGTGTAATGCAAAGTGTCGGCTGCAGTGGTGTAAAGCACGCCGCCACTGGACTCTGGAGCAGTTGAGACGTGTTCTCTGGAGTGACGAATCACGCTTCTCTGTCTGGGAATCCGATGGACGAGTCTGGGTTTGGCAGTTGCCAGGAGAACGGTACTTGCCTGACTACATTGTGCCAAGTATCAAGTTTGGTGGAGGGGGGATTATGGTGTGGGGTTGTTTTTCAGGGGTTGGGCTTGGCCCCTTAGTTCCAGTGAAAGGGAGGACAATTTCATACCCCTTCCTGTTCCAACATGACTGCACACCAGTGCACAAAGCAAGGTCCATAAAGACATGGATGAGCAAGTTTGGTGTGGAGGAACTTGACTGGCCTGCACAGAGTCCTGACCTCAACCCAATAGAACACCTTTGGGATGAATTGCCCCTAATTTACATCAGGCACAGCTGCGCCACGTTACGGCTGTGCCACGGCACTCAGAGTGATGCGCAGCCATTCTAGTCAATGCTCATGTTTACACCAGGTGCGCTGCGGTGCGTGTTAGCTGCGTCCCAGAAGCGGCTCTGCGCCACAGAACATACGCAGCAAGTCTATTTTTGACAGATGGCGTGTCAAGCTGCACAGAGGAGATCGAACCAGACAGGAAGTCCCGACACGAAAAGCATAG
The DNA here is from genome assembly GCA_034769285.1 of Lutjanus argentimaculatus. Classification (NCBI taxonomy): domain Eukaryota; kingdom Metazoa; phylum Chordata; class Actinopteri; order Lutjaniformes; family Lutjanidae; genus Lutjanus; species Lutjanus argentimaculatus. The sequence continues at coordinate 1,907,063 of JAWZSL010000057.1, read as the reverse complement.
TGAATCCGGTCAACTTTCAAAATAAAACATCTTGTGTCGACAACGGATTGTATTCCACTTCATTAATTCAACATTACATCATACCTGGTGACAACAGGTATGTTTCATAATATTAAGATGATTATAGAGATGTATTTTTTAATTAAACAAAGCTCCAAAACTTTGATCCATGACTTTGAAGACTACAGCACAATAAAGAAGGAAATAACAACATTAAACACAATTAAAATATACAAAAAAAGAAACCACATAACTACATAGACTAATTACTAGGGGTGTGTATCTCACTGACTGAGACCGATTCGATACGTATCTCGATACATGTTCAACGATACGATATATCTTAGAAATTTTTAAATGACCAACGATTCGATTCAATACGATTCAGCTCTGTCATGATACGATTTGATATGATGCAATACAAGAAAATACAATGAATCTTTACATTTTGATTCTATTAATGCTACATTTGTAGAGTGCTATTAGTTGCAAAAAGACATCCAGATATTTTTATTAAATATAGTAACAGGAGAGACAGAGAGAAGGATACATTACAGTGGTGTTATGAATCTCATGTGTAAATGAGATACTGTAGCCTAAATGAGAATCTGAACAAACTTGAAACTGTTTAAAATAGTAGTATTTTCGCAGTAAGATGATCTGCTGCTCTGTTTCATATGAAGAGTTCTGTGGTTCTGATTAGTGTGTTTGAACCGTGATGCTCCGTGTTACCTGCCTACTCAGTTACATGACGTCTCTGTGGGTCAGACTCGTGCCTCTGTTCTCTGCTGTCAGACACGTTTTACATAAATGATTTGCAGCAGAGTTTCTCATCTTTCTTATAAAACACAAACTTATTCTACACCTGCGCGTTCTGAAAGTTTGGTCTTGCAATGTGGTACAATGTTTCTGTCGCTGTTTTCAGCGCGGTGTGTTTTGAGCAGATGAAGAGGAGACACAGGAGAGGGAGGAGGGAGCGCTTGTTTTGTGTGAGTGCGGCAGCAGGTGTTCAGCGAGAGCGGTGCAGGCAGAGGCAGGAGGAGAGAGAAAACGTAGAAAAGTTAAAACGGCACTTCACTGATGCCAAAAATTAAACATATGCCCGTCCTTATGAGATGTATCGATACGCTAGAGCTGAATCGATTTTTGTCCGATTCATGTTCAGCTTTTTACCGATACAGGCCGTCCGAACCGATGCACTCATACCTAACACATTAAGGTCCGATGCATCGGATTTTGAGTGAATCGTTACACCCCTACTACTTACCCATGGTAGAAGCACAAAAATCAAGGAAAAATTAAAGCTGCAAGCAGCGCTGAACGGGCCCTCGGACCCCGCGCAACTCGGGGTGCTTGCGGCCGCAGCCTCGTGGCCTGATTCGTCCCAGGCAAATCTGTATCATACTGCTGCTCCGCTGGTACAAGCTGAGGCTGCGAGAGCGAGCCTCCTGTAATAAAGCAATACAAAGTAGGCTAGTAAAATCAATGATCACTCAGTTAACAGATCATTTCTTTATTTTTTTCTTTAAACTTCAGCGTTTGTGCATTAGTATATGCGCAATGCCACAAGGTCAGACTCTGAGCATGCATGTGCTTTTTAATCAGCACTGTGTCTTACTTAATAGGCTGTGTTCTGTTTCACTGGCACACAGCACACACACAAACATATCTGCTGCATGTTTTATGACAGTAAAGTGTTAGCCTACATTTTTCTGAATATATCGAATATGTTCTGTGCTTAAAAAAGATAAATAAATAAAAACATGTTTCCCATTTCTTGTCATTGCATTTCCTGGGAAATGTGAAATTGTCTTGATTAGATTTCCCATGGATCCCGTGTCCTGGGATTAAACCGTATTTCAGACATCATAGGAGGAATTAGATGTCTCTTCCTGTCTTTACTAGTTTGCACTATGACTTTGACTCCTGATTGTCATGTAGATGTGTTCAGGGTGGTACTTTTATCATACCTGTGAAGTTTGGTGCCATTTATACCAAAGTTAAAGCAATTTCCTGTTTCATGGCGAGACCTCAAAACTCGACGCCACATCATGGGCACACTGTTCAACGCACACCAAATCGTTTAAGAAAGTTTGATCACACACTTGTGTAGAAGGTACACACCAGTTTTGAACTGAGTTGGATAATTTATGTACAAGGAGTTTGTTAAAATAGCACGCATGGAAAACACCAAAATTGACCACAAAATTCAAAATGGCTGACTTCCTGTTGGATTTAGCCAATGGGTTTAAGAGACTTTTTTGTGCATCTGAGTGGCATACATTTGCCTATTGATTTTCATGCATATCGGTGAAACATGCTATGGGGGTTATTGTTAAGAGAGTGCATGGCCAAGCCATTTAGCCACGCCCATTAACAAAATTGATATCATATGTTCAGGCATGGACTGTCAATAAACATGAGAAGTTTCAGGCAGATTTGACCATGTATGGTGCAACTTCCTGTGTTTTGGCGAGACATCAAAATTCGCCGCCACACCATGGCCACGCCATTCAACACAGACCAAAACTTTTAATACCTTTTGATCATAAACTAGTCTAGATGGTACACAGTAATTTTGAAGCTGTTGTGATGAATCCTGTAGGAGGAGGAGTTCAAATACGACACGTGCAAAACCCCAAAACTGACCATGAAATTCAAAATGGCCGACTTTCTGTTTGGTTTGGCCTATGACTCCAAGAGACTGTTTTGTGAAGTTTCATGGCAATGCGAACGTGTACACAAAAGTTAATGCCATTTAATGTGTTTGTGTGAAACGTCAACCTACACTGCACTCTCAGGGCGAAGCCCTTTAATGAAATGTTACGACTTTCACAACATAGCATTATCAAGGTCTTAAGGTCTTTCACACCAAATTTGAGTGAGATACGGTCTACGTGTGCACAGCAGCACCGCAAAGTCTAAAACATGACATTTCCTGTCACCAGCAGGGGGCGCTACGACAATTGCAGAATATTGTCATGCATATGTGTTCAGGGCGGGACTATTATGAAACATATTAAGTTTGGTGCAGATCTGACCATGTATGCCAAAGTTATAACCATTTCCTGTTTCATGGTGAGTCATCAAAATTAGCTGCCACCTCACGGCCACACCCTTTAACCGAAACGCAATCTTTTAATAACTTTTAATCACAAACTAGTCTAGATGGTACACACCAATTTTGAAGCTGATTTGATTAATCCTGTCAGAAGAGTTTGTTAAAATACAACGCGTGGAAAACGCCAAAAATGACCATGAAATTCAAAATTGCTGACTTCCTGTTGGGTTTAGCCTATGAGTCCCAGAGGCTTTTTTGTGTGTCTGGGCATGATCTATGTGTGTACCGATTTTCGTGCATGTCGGTGAAACGTGCCAGTAATGGCGGTGGCTTGGCCACGCCAATTGACGAAACTGATATCACATGTTCAGACCTGGACCATTAACAAACATGTGAAATTTCAGACGGATTCGATCAAGTACACTGAAGCTAGGGTCACTTCCTGTGTTTTGGCGAAATGTTGACCTTCGCCATGCCGTCAGGGCAACGCCATTTGACGATACGTCACAATCTTCATAATATAGCATCGCCAAGGTCTTAAGGCCTTTCAGACCAGATTTGAGTTGGATATGGTCAGTGTGCTGGGAGCAGCACTTCAAAGTGTATAACATGTCATTTCCTGTCGCCAGCAAGGGGCGCTATGACAAACACGGAATTTTGTCATGTAGCTGTTTTCAGGGCAGAACTATTATGAATCGTGTGAAGTTTGGTGAAGAATGGACAATGTAGTGTCCACAGTTATAGCAATTTCATGTTTCATGGCGAGACATCAAAATTCGACGCTCCGCAGCGGGCGCACTGTTCAACGATAGCGCAATCTTTTGATAACTTTTGATCACAAAGTAGTGTAGATGGTAGCCAGTGATTTTGAAGTCATTATGATAAATCCTGTAGGAGGAGTTCGTTAAAATACAACACATGGAAAACGGCAAAAATGACCACGAAATTCAAAATGGCTGACTTCCTGTTGGGTTTAGGCTATAGAGTCCCACAGCCTTTTTTGTGCATCTGGGCATGATCTATGTGTGTACCGATTTTTGTGCATGTCGGTGAAACGTGCTGGTAATGGCGGTGTTTAGAGGGTGTGGCCAATCCATTTGGCCACGCCCATTAACAAAAACCATATGACACGTAAATTTTCACCAAGACTGACGAGGCTGCCAAAATTGGTGAGTTTTTGAGTATGTTTAAGCGCCCAAAAATGCAATTCATTTTTTGGGTAGTCTGAGCAAAAACAATAGGGTCCTCACTAGAGGGTGACACGGGAGTGGATTTTCATTCCTGTCCCGTCCCACTCCCACAGAGAAAATTTGTGTCCCGTCCCAATCCCGGGCCAGAGGGGAAAAAAAATTCCTGTCCCATCCCACTCCGGTAAAGTGACTCCCACTCCCATCCCGCTCCCATTCAGAATGACTCCCACTCCTGAACCACTCCCATTTTTTTTCCTTCTAGTCTCTAGGTAATTTCCGTTTGACAGATGAAGATATGCTGAGCTGATTTTTCCCGGAATCTGCCCTGCAAGTGTGCCTCTTGAGTCCACTCGTCCCAGACTCAATGGTGTATTTGATTAAAACCAAGCAGGTTTTACAAGCCGCATACGTCGTTTTAACGTCATCACACACAACTCTAACGAAGTTAGCTAATATTTGCGACTTTCCCAGTAGTTCAATTAGCTTAACAGAAATGTCGTTATTTCTTACTTTACGTTGTAGTAGGGCTGGGCAATATGGCCTAAAATTTATATTGCGGTATAATTTGAAGCATGTGCGGTAACGATATATATTGCGATGTAGTCTTTTCTTCTGTATATATATATGTCAAAATGACTGTTTCTGAACATACTCACATAGCAGATACACTGCAGCAGAATAAACACACTTCAAAACGTAGTAAAAAAAATTTAAGTAATTTTGAAGCTGTGTAACGGATCTTTCTCCAAACAATGTAACACAAAATTAAAAACAGTATTTTAGGAAAATGTTACTATTAATATGCATTTATTTATTTATTTAGTATTATCATTGTTAATAGTTTATTTCTTTAATAAAATATTGTCCTCTGATGAGAAAAATCCTCACCTTTATTCAGCTCAGTCAATATAATGATGAAACGATGCAGGATATTCATGTTTTTGTATTAATGCAGCAGGATCATTTACATCAGTGAGGTTGTTTTAGACAACAGCAGACAGCAAACTGCACACAGACACACACCGAGAAGATGAAGAGGAGAGACAGAGTCTGGACTCTTCATCATGACTTATAATAATGCAGCGCAGTCACAAACATTTTTGTGGAGGAGACCAGCGTCACACATGCACTTTACAATGCTGTTATTTCATCTTTGCCCAGGAAATTCAACAACTTGACCTCCAAAAACAACAGTGTTTCACATTCATGTAACTCATGTTGTCTCTAACGACTGACACTCATACCTGGTTTCGGGTCACACCCAGTGATCAACGACTCCAAACGACTGTTGTCAATCTGATTGGAGCACTCATGAATTTGAACACATCCACAGAGGTTAAATACCTGGGTTCCCACCATTTAGTTAGACTAGCTCTGACTAGTCTGACAGGCATGAACTGATGAAGCTTCTTGGATGAGGAGCGAAACGTCTTCAATAAGACTTTTAAACAAGTCCAGTTGCTTTCGATTTAATCTTTTCCTGAGAAAGTATTTAAAAGTACATAAATCGGACTTGGAGTAAAAAAAATCACGCATCACAGACGTGCACGTTAATAAAATGATTCATGATCATGAAAGTTTTGTATATCAAGTCGAACACATCTGTCCATATTCTCTCTCTCTCTCTCTCTCTCTCTCTGCTCAGACTTATTTTAACTTTTACCTGGTTTCATGTGGAGCTGCAGCTCGATCAGCAGTCGCTTGTCTCCCTCCTCTTATTCTGTTTCTATGCGCTGAGCCAGTCGCTTACACAGACAAGCCCGTTTACACTGTCGGGTGACAGAAGCTCGCGTCTTCGCAGCTGTCAGCTGATTCATTTCCAGCTGCTGATTCAAACTATTGATCAGGCCAATATAACAGAACATGCGTTAAAGCGCGTTTTAAAAAATTAGCGTTAAAAGGAATTTGCATTAACTTTGACAGCCCTGGTAAAAAACAAACATTACAATTTCTTCCTGCTAACCTGATTACTTCTTTATATCGCGGTAGGCTGGTATAGTCAAAATCTCTACCGGTGGCCAAATTCATATCGTTTCTCCCGTTATACCGTTTATACCACCCACCCCTACATTGTAGTTCAATTTTTTCGGCTTGTGCGCTGCTGCTGCTTGCTCCTTCCATCGCTGTTCTTTAATTTTCAGCGGGAAGCAGGCAAGCAGCGGCCAGAAGCACTGTTGGCTTCTGGGCCATGTAGTTCTTTTGATTTGCGTTGCCGTGTAGGCTTATGGAAAGAAAACTACAAAATTGCGGCGGGCCTTGTCATATGTTTTTCGGTGTGCGTGTCCTATTGGTTGATTCCCGCTCCCATCTGCTCCCGTTAACTTTTTACTCCCGTACCGTCCCAATCACGTGATTAATAGTAAAGTTGACTCCATCCCACGGGAATCCCGTGGATTCCCGAACAAATGTCAGCCTCTAGTCCTCACACCAGACGGTGCTCTGGCCCTAATGACCAAAAACAACGAAGTAAATAAGTCAACAGCTACTCCGCTTCTGAGACGCTCCGCTTCTGAAACGCTGCTGGTGTGAATTGAAGTCGTGCCTATGATGGAACAAAACCGCGGCGCAGCCGTGACGCAGCACAGCTGTACCTGATGTAAATTAGGGTTTAGAGCGGAGACTGCAAGCCAAGCCTTCTCATCCTACATCAGTGCCTGACTTCACAAATGCGCTTCTGGAAGAATGGTGAAAAATTCCCATAAACACATTCCTAAACCTTGTGGAACGCCTTCCCAGAAGAGTTGAGGCTGTCATAGCTGCAAAGGGTGGGCCAACTCCGTATTAAACCCTACAGATTAAGAATGGGATGTCATTAAAGTTCATGTGCATGTAAAGGCAGATGTCCTGATACTGGCAATATAGTGTATATGGGAGATTCTGCAACACTGTTTTCTTGTTAAACTCCAGCAGAGTTTTGTGGACTAAACTAAACCCGACCTTCAATTGACATGAGGGTGAATAGATAGTGGCTGAATTTTCATTTTTGGGTGAGCTCAGTGTTTTCTGCTTAATATCTGTGGTAATAAGTGTTTCACGCAACTCTGGTGTGAAGAACACAGGAGAACACTCAAAGAATCAGAATCCAGAAACTGAAATTGATAAAGAGAATCGGAATCAGAATCATTGAAAATCTCAAGGATACACAATCCCAGTTCCAATAGGATTAAAGTCTATTGGAACTAGAAAATCTCTCAACTCTATAAGTTACAATTCACACATCCAAATTATAGAGAAGAGATTGTTGTGTATGTTTAAATGGATTCATCAGAGGCTCTTGTGTAACTCTTAAAAGGTATCTCTCCCACAGCCGGTGGACAGCCTGGCAGAGAGGGAATCAGGAGTGCTGCTGAGTGCCCAGACCATCACCTCCGAGACCATCAGCACCACCACCACCACCCAGATCACCAAGGTCTGCTCTCTTCACTAACAGCCCCTCAGTCAGTCAATACAGATCAATACAATCATTTACCAACATGCTGTGATGGATCCCTACTTTCAATCACTTGTGCCAGTAAATTTAAGTACCTGCAGGAGAGTGACTAAGGAGGCTGTAAGCAGCCTACCACTTCTTCTCATCAGAATCAGGAATTCTGTTTTTCTGTCATTTTTGGTTTTTAATGTGGGTGTCGCCTCACAAGCCCCATATGAACTGTCTCTTCCAACACCAATCGAAGGAAGAAGAAGGAAGGAAGATGGAAGGCTTTCTTTGATCTGATGTTTTGTTGGTTTTTATGCTGTTGTCCTGAGAGAGACCACTTTACATTCAGCTGTATTTTTTTTAGCTGGAAATACAAATTGTTCTTTCTCTTTCTCTGTTGGATAGTAGTAGCAGCTGAAGAGAGACATGCGGCAAAGGGCCGCAGGCTGGAGTCAAACTCTGGTCGCTAAGGCAAGGACTCAGCCTTTACATGGGCAGCTTGGAAATACAAACAGATTTGAGCTTGTACCTAAAATTTGAGTACTGCAACAATTTAACAAAAATTTAAGAAGTATTTATTTTGTTTCCAAGAAGTACAGCTGCCATGAGGCTGTGCATTTTTAAGTTGTTGGAAACTAACAAAAGTGTCATGACTTTGTTAAAATTGCATAGTGCTGAAATATATGGTAGAAGATGAACATTTGGACCACAAACCCCAGCAGCATGTCTCAGCTTTTCAGATACATCAGTGATTCAAATGCTCAAACTAGTCAGAATTTTAAGTCATGTTGTGTAGATACAATATAGAGTTCCTAAATTAGAAGGCAGTATGTACCATTCATCATTCTCATTGTATTTGTACTAGTGCAGTGCCTATTAGAGTTGACCATGAGATATGACATTTTTGCAAAAGCAGCCCTGCCTACAGCATTTGAGCGAACATTGAGGGAAAAACCTGAAAAAAAATGTTCTATAGCAAATTTGTTGACAAAGGCTCAAAATTAGTAGGAGGAAAACAGATTTGAACAAAATTAAAAATGCGTAAAATTGATCTAAATGCAAAAGGGGCGTGGCTTATATGGATAGATGGATAGATCTGTCTAGACCATCATAATTCAGAAACAGGCCAAAACATACATATAGCCAGACAGAGATTCTTTTCTTGTTAGACTGTCATGTTGCAGGTAGTACTGGTACTAAACACACAGACATGATGCACATATTTTTACAGTAAGTGTGAGATTTCACATGATCATATTCATTTATCATGAATAAACATCTATAAAACCGAGACATCCTAGTAAAAAGATGTTAAGGTGTCTATACATCCATGGCTACATTGTGAACAAGAACTGATAATTCAGCAGACTTTTCAAGGTGCCAATTTAAACAAAACAAATAAATATAGATTGAAAAAAGTGGGTCTCAAGTTAGCGCACAGGGTAAGTCACTGAATCAGTGGTAATATTCTGCCTCCTCTTTACATCCCCCAAAGCATTATTGGAGCTGTAGTTCCATAACTTAGAGCACCATTATTCATGCCACTTTGAAAAACCTCTGGTTAGGGTTTTTTATTACCATGAAGCCCTACAGCTGTACCAACTACTGTCCAGACATAATGCACACTGGCCTGTATACTGACCTGAACCCTGGTGAGCAGGTTGCTTTCTGCAGTGGCTCCACTCGTAACCCCACAGCGCTGACTCAGTTAACTGAGTGGTTGGCTCCAATCCTCCGTTCGTGTTAACAACTGGTCACGGAGCTCGCTGTTTCAGTTCATTGACATGACAGTAGTCCATCATACTGTCAACAGAGATGCTCCTCGATATCAGCACATCTCCACTCTCCAACCTTGTTTTCCTCTGTGGTGTCTGCCCTCTGACAGCCATACTACACCCACATCAAGTGATAGAAATGTGCATGTTAATGTTCATCTGTAATTTGCAAATTAGTGTGCATTTAAAACAAATATTAAGTTTTATGTATGTGCACATTCATCAAGCTGCTGTTACCATTCAGCAGTCATGATTGGGTGCTGCTTTACCAACAAAGTTTATGCATGTCTTGCATACCTCCATGTTCCATTGCATCATCCTCCAGGGGAGGGACACCAAGCTTGTCTTTCTGGATGATCCTATGCACAAGTCTTGCCTGGTTTCCTTGACAGTGTGGACTCTGTTCTCATCCAACCGTCTTTCAGATAAAGATGGATTCTGGTTCTGCATGTTTTTCCTAGCTGGTATTTTAGCTTCTGTCTGTCTCTGCTGTAGACGGTGAAAGGAGGGATCTCTGAGACTCGCATTGAGAAGAGAATCGTCATCACTGGAGACACTGAAATTGATCATGATAAGGTGAGAAATGCAAATGATGGGAGAAGAGTTTCTGATGGAGTTTTTAATTTTTCACTGTCCACACTATATTATCTTGTAATGATGCTGTTTTCCTCAAAGCTCTGCAGAGAGCAGGTGTGTCACCACAGATTTCTACTCGAAATGCATAAGATTAGATAAGATAAACTTTATTGATCCCACACTGGGGAAATTCACTTGTTACAGCAGCTTAAGGATCAAAAGTAGAGGTAGAAAAAGAGTGAGTAATGAATAACAGTGCACACAGAAACACATTTTTTGCTACACTGAGCCAAATATTCAGAAATTAGAGCATTTTTTCCCCCAAATTCTACACAAATGTTAAAATTTGAAACACAACCAGAAAGGGACAAACTCAGATACCTATTGGGCTTTTGCTGCATACTAGCAGCTAAATACCTGGCCAACTGCCACAACCTGAGGGACGGGGATTAGATTAAATACTAATCTGATGGAATGGTCTCCTAGTAAACTTGAGATCTCTGGACTCTGTGGAGTCTTTCAAAAAGCATCTAAAAACCTTCTTGTTCAGACAGGCATTTGGTAATTTATGTTTTAATCCTGTGATTTTATCTGCTCCCCCTGAATATTTTATTCTATCAACTTTTTTAGAAGGACATACCTCTTGAGATGAACCCTCTCATTTTCAAGGGAGTCCTTAACACAGATATACAGAAGACAAAAACAGAAATACAGCATATAAAGCAAAACAGCACAGACACGCTCACACATACATAACAATAAGCTCTTCTGGGCTGACCCACTCCCACCCCTACTGATTACCCGAAATATGCCAAAATACGTACAGAAAATGTTCACATACCCATACAAAGTTATATACATGAGTTTACATGAATTTACATGCACCTACTCAATCAATTACACAACCTAAATACATTCAGAAACAAGAGCAGGTTGTTTGAAGATGAGTAAAAGAGATGCCTTTAAGACATGAAAGGAAGGAATGGATAAGTGAACTGGGCAGGTTGTTCCAATCAGTTGGAGCAAACACTGGGTCGGGACCCACAGGTGGGTCACAGGGGATTTTATTTGGGTCACCAAATAAACAAAAAAACAATGGAAGAAATTCAGTAGTATCTTAATTATATTCTTATAATTCAGTCGTCTAAAATGTTTCATATGGTTTTCCTGAGATGTCATGTTAACTCAGCATAAATGCATTCATTTCTCATTTATAAAGTATTGAACGTGTATATGTTTGCAATATCATGCATCAACATTACGGCTGCAAATAATTTATCGGCAATCAATCTGTCCATTTTATTTATCACTGATCGATCAGTTGTTGGTGCAAAACAAAACAAGACATTTGAGGACGTCATCTTGGACTGATCAGCACTTTCTGACATTTTATGGCCCAAACAACTGATCGATTAGTGGAAAAATTATTGTCAGATTAATCACTGTTCACATTTTTGGACCTATTTTTCAACTAGTGATCGATCTGGGAATAATTTTTCCACTCATCAATTACTTGTTTGGTCCATAAAATGTCAGAAAAGAATGAAAATTGATTAATTAATACTGTCACAATCTTGTCAATTTGAAAAACAGGTCCAAACATGTGAAAACAGGTGGAGCGGATGTACGTTTGGGCCTGTTTTTCAACTAGTGATCAATCTGGCAATAATTTTTCCGCCAATTGATTACTTGTTTAGTCCATAAAATGTCATAAAATGTATTTCCCAAAGGTCAAGATGACGTCCTCAAATGTCTTTGTTTTGTCCACATCTTAAAGATATTCAGTTTACTGTCAGAGAGGAGTAAAGAAACCAGAAAATATTCACATTTAAGAAGCTGAAATCAGAGAATTTTGACTTTTTTTCTTTAAAAAGTAATCTAACTAATTAATTGATTAGGAAAATTGGCATTTGATTTAATAATCGATGAATTGTTGCAGCTTGAGTCAAGATAATATAAGGTGATTGGAAACTGAAGCAAAAATGGTGATTTAAAAATTTAAAAGATTTAAAGTCTTACCAAGATTTATTAATAAGGTCCATTGTTTTGTTTTTTGTTGTTGTTGTTAATTGATTGTCATATTACAGTTGTAATACCCTATGTATTACAGTTTGTGACTGTACAAATAGGCACACATTTATTGTTGTTATTGTTACTGTTGTCATCATGAGTTATTTATAACTAATGTGCTTATTTTTAATCATTACTGTTAATATTTGTTTGCTTTGACAATACACAAAGGTAAAAATTAAATTTAAGAACGTAAAATAACTAACTATATATCCAAACTATTAGAGCTTGAGATCTATGCCTGGTTTGGGTTGGGTCAGGTCATATTTCTCTTAATTATTATTATTATTATTATATTATCATTATTATTATTATTATCATCATCATCATCAGTAGTAATAGTAGTCATTTTTTTGTTTGTTTTTTTGTTTTTTCAGTTTTCTCCCCAATTTTGTCGATGTCAATTCAAATTCACTGCATGTATTGTCCCTGTCACTGAAAACTCCTACTGTTTGGTGCATAGAAGGAAGCTTGTGAAGAAAAATTTCAGGCTGTAACTGGGTTCATGCTGAAATATGCTAATGAGGGACTGGTTTGAGTCGGCTTCAGACAGAATTTTGTTCGGCCTGGGCTTTTTTGGGCTCAACTTTTCAGGCCTGATTAAAATTCTATGAACTATACACTAACTACACCTATATAGATTGCTTATTACTTATTAGATTACTATATTACTTACTTATACAGATATGTGTATAATGGGGCAGGGTAATGGCACACATGTTGTAATAGTAGCATTGTGAGAAGTGATGTGTTGTGTGTGCAGCATAATACTAAGAAAAAAATATAAAAAATATTGCCCTTTTAAATGGATAATTGCACAGGATACAAGCAGGAAATGATAATTACACAGGCTGATTGCACAGTTTACATATACAGGATTTACTGTATGTACAGTATACATATATAAACTATATAAGGATGTACAGAGTGACTCAGATACATATATTGAGGATATAGAATATGTAGCTGATTATTTGCCTGCTTAATGTGCCTCATGGAGCAACTGTCTCTTGTGTTCATATATGAAGTGAATTTGTTCTGCATTAATGAAACTTATTAATCATGTTCTGGACTGATGTTCTTCCTTCACTCCTCAGGCTTTGGCTCAGGCCATTAAAGAGGCAAAGGAGCAGCACCCAGATATGTCTGTTACCAAAGTGGTTGTGCACCAGGAAACAGAGATCACCCCCGAGTAAGACAGACTGACCCTTTGGGAGGTGAGTGTCCACCCTGAACCCAACCCCTAGCCGCCCTCACCCCACCCTGAACTAGGGATGATGACAGTTTATCAATGATTGATTAATCGGTTGTTAAGAATTTGATCAATCATGAAAAATGTAATTGATCTACTATAAAAGAAATATGTCGTTCTTCATGTTTTTCATAGGCTACACTCTTAGAAATAAGGGTTCCAAAGGGTTCTTCCTGAAGGGCTGTGGTTCTACAGCCTAATTTACACCAGGCGTGGCTGCGCTGCTTTACGGCTGCGCCGCGGCACTCGGAGTGATACGCAGCCATTCTAGTCAATGCTCGTGTTTACACCAGATGCGCCGCAGCGCGTGTCAGCTGCGTCCCAGAAGCGGCTCGGCGCTCCGCTCCGCAGAGAATACGCAGCAAGTCTATTTTTGACAGATGGCGCATCAAGCTGCACAGAGGAGATCGAACCAGACAGGAAGTCCCGACACGAGAAGCATAGTGAATCCAGTCAATTTTCACAATAAACATCTCGTGTCGACGACGGATCGTATTTCACTTCATTCATTCAACATTATGTCATACCTGGCGACAACAGGTATGTTTCATAATATTGAGATGATTATAGAGATGTATTTTTTAATTAAACAAAGCTCCAAAACTTTGATCCATGACTTTGAAGACTACAGCACAATAAAGAAGGAAATAACAACATTAAACACAATTAAAACATACAAAAAAGAAACCACATAACTACATAGACTTCTTACCCATGGTAGAAGCACAAAAATCAAGGAAAAATGACCCAAAACGACGAAGTAAACAAGTCAACAACTGCTCCGCTTCTGAGACGCTCCGCTTCTGAAATGCTGCTGGTGTGAATTGAAGTCGCGAGTATGACGGAACAAAACCGCGGCACAGCCGTGATGCGGCACAGCCGCGCCTGGTGTAAATTACGGGTAAGACTAAGGTTTACATTAAGAACCATTTTCATCCAAATAACCTCTTTTAGAAGTTCAAGGATTGTTGAAATCCTGGAAAAACTCTTTCATCAAGGGTTTGTCAAGGGTTCTTTGTAATATAATATAAAACAGTTCTTGATAGAATCCCCTGGGTTTATCCTTGTTAAAACCCTTGAAATATAAAAATCTTCTCAGTAGAACCTCTTCAATTTGTTTTAGATAAAACCCTTGGAATATAAAAATGTTTTTGGTAGTACCCCCTGGGTGTGGTCTAGATAAAACCCTTGGAATATAAAAAGGTTCTTGGTAGAACATCCTGTGTGTGTGTTCTTCATAAAACTCTTAGAAAGGTTGAAAGATTCTGCATAGAACCTCCAGAGTGGGTTCTTGGTGGAACCATTGCACTGTAAAAGGATTCTCTGTGGAACCTCTCACAGGGGGTTCTTGGTTAAAACTTTCACTGATTGTTCTAGGTTTAACCTTTTATGTTGGGTTCTAGGTAGAACTCTTTGCAAGGATTCCAAGTGAACTTTTATAAAAAGTTCTAACAAGAACCAGAAATGGTTACTGTTAGAACTTTCTATGTCTCCTATGGGGACAAGTTCAAGAACCCTATATGGTTAGCACCTCCGTTTCTAAGGGTGTATGTAATGCTGTCAGAGAACGTGGAACATGTTGGAGTGGAAATTTCATTGAGGAGAGACATGCATTTGGTATTATTTGGCAAATGCTAATTTTTTTAGATTTTGTAAGTATGGTTAATCGATTCATTGCTCGTTAATTTTATCAATGATTGACTGAGGAAAGAGCTTACAATTTGCAACCCCACCCTGCACCCACCCTCACCCACACTTGGCCATCCCTTTTAATATGAAGATCTTATTCCTACCATAAAAGGATCATGTGACAAGGCCAAAAGTCAACAGTGAGGAGAGAATAGCATTATTGGAGAATAAAAAGTAAAACTCTAACATGGTCTAACAAAAGGAACCTGCGCCTCCTAACCTCCCAACTCCAGCAGTCACCAGAAGGACAAATAATAAGCCAGCTGAGCTGTAAAGGTCATAGTAGGGTTGAACAATATACATTAAGAGCAAGACACTAGCTGGTGACTGCTTCCATCTGTTCCACAAGTTACATTTGTTAGGACGGAGCCTTGCTAGTCTAGTGTTTCAATGAACCTTGAAAATAATCTTGCGGTGTTAAGTCTGGCACACAAGGAAGAGAACTGAACCAAATACAGACTGGTATTATTATCTCTAGCTTCAATTTGTCTTTTAAATGAGTCATGGAGTTCATAGAGTCAGTGAAGGTGAATCTTTCCGATTTTAACAAGACTTATGAGTCAATTACTGAACCTGCTGGCATTTATGATACTGAATGAAATTTAAAGGAAATGGAAAAAGTATGACATTTAACAGAGGATGAAATCGTTTTGTAAGGCAAGGGAATCGAAAAGATTGCATTGTTGTAAAAATTGTTGATAGTTGGAAAGTTCAGGTTGTACCAGTCCAGAAGGCCGGATCTGATAAAGAGGGCACAAACAACTGTCTTGTTAAAAAGTGCTAAAGTACTAAAGCTAATGGAGTTTTGTGAGTTTACACAATAAAGTGCTTTAACATAAAATATATATGTGACAGCTCTCACCTCAGCCCTCTGCTGTTCATGTATCTATCCGTGGTTTTGCTTTAATCTCCAGTATTTCCCGTTACATGTTCCCAACATCCTGTACATACTAGTCTCCCCCACTACCTGAAATGGAAGATAAAGCATTGCAGTCTCCTCCAGTAACAAACACAGAGTTTGATTCCAGCTGTGGTTGGATGAAGCCTTTCACTCAGAGAAGCCCACAACACACTGAAGGAGGGATTTAAGGCTTTTGCGCCAAAGTGAAGCATTCATCCCAGAAACACATATGCTTTATTCTTAAAGCACATTCACCAAGCTGGAGTCAGGCTGAAGGTTTGTGTGTGAGTGTTAGCAGGCTGCGTCTCTCTCCTCTATTGAATATGCATTTCAGGAAGGATCATGAAATCATAGAAGACATGTTGAGGTTAGTTATGTATTCAGCTCAATTTACTAAGGTTATACTAATTTGCAGCTGTCATTTTTGGTAGGAGAAGTCTCTGCCTCTGAAGATCAGGCACAAACATAACACAAACAGGCTTTAGCCTGCACATCTGTAGGGGTTTTTTTGTTTGTTTGTTTGTTTGTTTTTTTTTGGCCTTTTGCCTTTATTGGATAGTGACAGCTGAAGATATGACAGGAAAGGGGGTAGAGAGAGGGGGTGATGGTGGGAGTAGAACCAGCAGCCACTGCAGAGGACTGACAGCCTCAGTGCATGGGGCACACACTCTACCAACTGAGCTATAGGGGTGCCCCATCCACAGGGTTTTTAAGATGAGAGCATTTGGCTTCATTTACAGCAGTATTACCATTTATCCAGACCCACCTGTTCCACTCCGAGCTGCTGGGTTCTGATGCCTGCTCTCCATTCCTCTCCCTCTGCTTCTCTCCTAATGATTCTTAATGTATTCATGATTACTCTTCAGATTACTGTGTCATAATTTTAGGGGAACATTTTGAGTAACAGGTGGAATTGAACTGCGTGGAATCAAGATGATTATGCTATCATGGATTTTTGTGGAGCTTAGTGGTCTCATAGAAATCCCAGTGCTGAAGTGCACCTGTGAGCTGGTGGTGGAGGGCAGGACCAGCTACAGTCCGATGGCTGACTGCATGATCAGCTGCTGTTTGTAAATGAATCATAATGAGCCACTGAAGTAATGAAAGAACTGTTCTGACGCCAGTAAAACCATTACTGGCTACACTGAGGCTAAATAGAATGACGTAAACATGGTGATGGTGATCATGACAAAATAACACTATCAAAGTCAGTGGGACTCAACTGATACTTAGTCACTGCTTCATATTCTGCATGTTACACAAGCAAATGACAATGTGTATGCACTCATGCTAATTCACTTAAACTATCTCTCAATATTTTATTCATGTACAATTCCAGATAACTGTTGCCTCTAAGATGTTCTGCACCCACGTGCCACTAGTCAGGGCTGTGGCACCATCAGACAGTTTGTTATCAGCAAAGTCAGTGACAGCTTGTAAAACCAGCGCACTTTGGCAGTGTTTTAATCTAGAAAATGAAAATAAGGTTGAATATAGACTGTGCCAGAATAAACTGATATATAACCACTGAACTGGAGCAGTGTGTGACCACATTCAGCACAGACATGGACATTAACCTGCAAGCAGAGCAGGCTGCTGCTACTAGCACTGCTAACATTAGCCACACTGTGTGGCAGCTAATGTCAGCTTCAGGTGAGCAATGTCATTTACCTGCAGACACTAGGTTTGTTTGAGGTGAACTGCACCTCACCTGGAGGGTAGATGAGATCAGGCGGCTGCAGCGGGAGGCAGTGAAAAAAAGCCGCAGTAAAGTTGGACAGTTTCCAGGAGACTTCAGAAAATATACGGGAAGGGACATGAACATCCTATTAGATCACCTGTAGGCTACCTGTAGTCTGCAGACCATGGTCATAGCTGAAGAAACAAAGTGTGTTCTTGATCGTTGATTGAAGCTGAAATAGAAGATCCGCCTACTGTCACATGATATCTGCCTTGTAAAGCACTTTGTAACTGTTTGTTATATATGGTTATATATAACCTTTTTTTTATTATTATCAGCTACAAAATAAATGCTTGTTAACAGATTAAAATTCAATTGCATAACTTAAGACCAATACATGTAGCATTAAATATTACACAGAAAATTAGTATTTTATACAACACGTGTTTGCTGTTTGGTGGAGAGCAGCTGCAGCGCCTGGCTCTAAAAACTGTGCCTGCCTTGATCTTGGTTATCATTGCCTATGTATCCATGATGTTAGAGCGAGGCAGGATCAAGTCAGACACAAATCTAACTGGCATGCCTGTGCGGTGATCACCGGTGATCCATTCTGCGGGATCATCCCAAATGCACCTAATGTGATCCTGTACGGTCTGAAAAGGTGAAGCATTTAGTGAGTTGTTGTCGTGTTTTGAGGGATAATGTGCAGTTTTCAAAATGCACAGCGCAAAATGTAATACATTTCAACTGCATTTAAAATACAATTTGGTCATTGTAAAATGTGATTAACAGCTTTGAATTGAAAATTAGTCACCAGGAACATCCCTCGTATGCACTGTGGAAATGTCTGGATATGTGATGCAACGTTTGCTCAAGTCTGTTTCAACATGAATGGTGTCTCAGCTACATGAGACATATTCAGTAAAAGTGCCCATGTGGCTTTAATTGTGGCCTTGTTTATGTTAAAGGTCCATGTTGGGAATCTGGTGCAGCTTAGCCGGCAGACAGGCTGGAATGTAAACACACTGGCCCCCACCCCCCGTAGTGTGTGTGAGTGAGCCTGGCCAGCTGATAGGCCTGGAGCGTTAGGCCAGTGTTAAATATGCAAAATGAAATTGGTAAATCAAAGCAAAAACAACACTCGCTCACAACTGTAGACCATCAGTACCCCGCCTGCTTTTTCCCTAATGGTATGATCTTTGCTTGTCACCACACGCAATTGGCCACATGCAAGAGAGCCATGCAAGAGAGGAGAGAAAGAAAAATGGTGGAGCTGAGAGGGAGTGCATTAAAAGGAGAAAAGACCTGGGGGGCAGAGTGCAGCCAAATACTACAAGAATACATTCACAAGCAAGGGACATGAGCAAAGTTAAAAAAACAAACACATGCTAGCAGGACCGCCCGCAGCACATCATAACTCACAAACAAACACTCTTAAGTGCACCAAAATTAGATTGATGTCATGTCATCTTGTGTAGCCTTTAAATTCTTTTGGATGTTTTTGAAGCAGTTTTGTGTGTGGTGAAGGATATGTTACTGGTATAAACAAAATATGTTTCAACAAATCAGTTTACATGGTCTGTTATGATGTGAGCCTGGGCTGAATTTCAGCCCGAATTATTATCCCAGTGGGCCCTGATAGTCAGTTTGTTTTCTTGTTTGTTATTGTAGACTTGTGTAACATCATCAATCACATCTCAATTGCTGTTCTAAGTCCACATTTAGCCAAATAACCAGACAGGACCTTGGTCTGCCCATTTTATCCAGAATGTTTTAGGAGCTCAGTTGTGTTTTTACTCAAGTATCCCAGTATGCATTATGTTACAAATGCAAATTTTGTTTTGATATTATTTAGTATTTAATCAATTAGCCATTCAGATTTCAAATCTTGGCAACTCTAACTTGCCAAAGTGTCCCAGGAACTAGAGTTCAACATGCACATCCTCTGTGTTCATACTGACTAGCTTTTTAGCTTTTGAACAAGCTCAGTAGCACTTGGTAGCAGCGGAGAATAGTAAGCTAGAACTACAGAAAAATAATCACAGGCTGGTGGAATTTATTAAACTGCTTTGTACCAGAATACAATTTGTAGACAGACGGTGTAATTAGCTACCATGCCCAGAGCATAACTCTCCACTCGCGTTTAATCATCCAGGAAACAGGCTTAGGTTATAATTAAAGGTCCTGGGTGTGAGATTTATGGGGATTTATTGTCAGAATATGGCAGAAATTAAATATAATACTCATACAGTAAGTATGTTTTCACCAGTGTATAATCACTTGAAAATAAGAATTTGTTGTGTTTTAACCCCTTTCACGCATGCACTGCAACTGAAACTACCCAGAGGAGCTGTATGTGGACCAAAAAAGTCTGTAACTTTTGGCCTGGACTGATCCCTGCCAGCTCCCTAGTCTAAGGTCCGGGTGAACTGCATGTGTGAATACAGCAGCTCAGTGTCTACAGCGAGCCAGTGGGCATGTGGATGACATTGTGCAGTGTGCAGCTGCCTACCTGTGAAGCCACTGATAGTTTCATTTTAATTTTCAGACAGACCTTCTACTGATCAGCATCAGCCTACAGGAGTCTGATGATCTTTTTGAGCTCACATTTTAATGCCTTTCTCCATCATCTGTGATGTGAAAGCATCAGGATATAGTCAGGAAAGCAGCAACCACGAAGTGTCTTTTGTGCTACCTTTTTTCCCAGGATGGCAAAGGCATAGCCTGCCTTTTCCTGACATAGAGAAAAAAATTATTGCTGGCAAGTTGGCACACTGGCGTATCATACATCTCCACTTCCATCAGTTTGTTAATTTTGAGACTCTGTATTGATATCAGTATAAAAACAGTCATCATTACTGATCATCATTACTGTGCAGGTGCCCCCCCTCACCTGAACCATCGAGATTATTTCTAACATGTGAACATGTCTGATGCAGACAGTCCTCTAATGGGTGCTGCATGTATGAAAGGGCTGATGTCCAGACCTGATTCTCAGGACATAGTTCAGAGTGCAGCTTTTGTTACCTTAGAATAGTAATAATAATAAAAACTGTAATTATATTTATATAGCACCTTTTAAAAATAGAATAAATAGATGTAAAAACAGGACAATAAGAATAGTTAAAATAAAGGGCTAAGAATGCAGGAACAAGATCATATGATGCCATCTTGTCCAGTGTTTCCCACTCCAACTTTTTTCCCTCAGGATCCACCTTCAAAGAACGCTAAACCATCAATCAACAACAGTCTTAATAATAAGACTTATTGAGACTTAATTTGTGCATGAATCACCATTTTTACTTCCATTTCCACATCACCTTATATTATCTTGACTTTAGCTGCAACGATTAATCAATTATTAAATTAAACACCATGTATTTTCATAATCACTCTCTGACAGTAAACTGAATTTCTTTGAGTTGAGGACAAAACAAAGACATTTGAGGACGTCATCTTGGGCTGATCAATATTTTCTGACATTTTATTGACCAAACAACTAATTGATTAGTGGAAAAATTATTGCCATATTGATCACTGGTTGAAAAACAGGTCCAAACATGTGAACAATAGCAATATTTTTACTTTAATAATTTGTAACTTTAGCAGAACATTTTTAACAACAGATTTTATTGCAGATAAGACATTTTACTCACTAACTACACAATATTATCCTTGTTCATTTATTAAATGTACAGTATATATTTCAAAGTAATTAAGTCTTCTTCACTGAAGTTTTAGGATGTGGGGAGAGGTGGGGCGGTGCCCAAGCACCCTCTAAAATAAACTCTTACATTATTTGGGGTATTACTGTCCTTTTTCTTTCTGTGTTCACTTCTTCATGTATTCATGTGTTGAGAGGTGAAGTAACAAGGTTTGGTGTTATAATCCACTAAAGATATCTTTCTCTTTTTCCTCATATCATCTGTCCATCTCTCTTTCTCACAATCTACCAATCTTCCAGCCACATTTTAGAACTGTCAGCCGCCCCCACTCTTCCTCCTTACTTGTGTCTCCATCACCCCATTTTACCACAGCTCCCCCAGCCATTGACATGAACCACCAGCCCACATCAGAGGGAACAAGCTTCACTGCTGAACCATGAACTTTAACCTCCATGACAGTGGAGTTTGCCCTGAAGGAGACAGAGTCACCAGAAGATCCCCCCCCCCCCCCCCCCCCCCAATATTCCCCACAATCCCCTCTTGTTCCACTTACTGCCAAAAGATCAACCACTGGACTGATGAAAAAAAAAAACTTTTTTAATGAGAAAAAAAGAAAATAAAGTACAACATTTGTGGATTTATTCCTCTCCAATTTGTCTGGAGATTTTAAGAAAATTTTCAAGGGCATTTGGTCTTTTAATCTTGAGATTACTGGTACTTTATTTTTCTACAGCTTTTCTTACCATCAGAATTGGTTATCAATAACTTGGAGGTTAAGTGTTTTTTAACAGTGTGTTCCAAACAGCATTAACAAAGGGATTGTGGGTGATTTTTTTGTGGGACTGTACACATTGGGAACCAAGGATCCCTCTCAAATCTTAGTGCGAGTTTGGTGTCATTTCTTGTACAGTAAATATTTTATTTTCCCTCTCAATGTGAAAAAATATTTTTTCAATTTATGTATAAAGAAGATTGATTTTATCAAACCATGGGGGCAATTACTCCTGTCACGTTATTTAAAATTCTGACTTAATCATTTGTTGAGTGATCTTTACATCTTTTGATTGTTTGAATTGTTCTTGTTGTTGTAGTGCTTGTGTCACTAGAATGGGGCTTTTATCAGAACCAAGGAGACAGCAGTGTACTGAAATGACCTCATCTTTATTTATTTATTCCCACCTCTGTCTTCTTTTTGTGTGTATTTGCGTTTTAGATCTACCACGGTTGTATGTAACTTCATGATTTTGTATCGAGAGCATTCCAGTCACAGGATACAGTTTTAGTCATTTCTACTAAGCATGACATCAGCATCTACAGTATTTCTGCACATGTTTCACATCAAGACATTTCTATGAAATGGGCAGTGTGTACTCACCCAGAGAGAGGGAATTCAGATGACATGACAGGGGTTAATTGGAGTCAGTGTGTCATCTGCTTGATTGTTATTGAAGCAGTTGAAAAGTGAGGAGATGAGCATAGGATGATAACTGTCTCATTAAACTGCAACAGCTCTGATTTGCATCATCTTGCTCTGTCAGAGCATTTACATTAATGCTTGTAATTTGATTGTAATCTGTTCTATCTGGTACTCCAATTATTGCAAATGTCACATCCGCACATTAACAAGGTTATCCAGTTAATGTTGTTAATTACACTCATTAATTACACCAGTTTCTAACAAACAGTGAGCAAGTGAACTTGACGTGTCCTCACAAAGCATGAAAGATCATTGCAGTTTAATTTGGGTCTTATTTCTGTTGTTTTGTCCATTTCTATCAGTTATGATTTACTCGCCAAATGATGAGATCTCAGGACACAATAACATTACTATAACAAGTCAGGTGGGTCAAGAAACAGGAGAAGTAAAGAAGTGAACAGTTTATTCTAAAAATGATAACAAACTGGAGTAATTTTATATTTCATGTCACAAAATAACACAATGTACATCAAATTTTTTAAAAATGCCAATAATAATAAATGTCATTGGTTAGGTGATATGAAAAGATATTTTCTTCTCACTGTAAGCTAATTACATCGAATACTGATACATGTATTTGTCCATGTATGTTACCTGCCAAGGAATTTCAGTTGAGCTTTTTGTTATATACAATATTGCTCAGCCCTTTAAAAAGAATTCTTATATTTGGAAATTATGGTCAAACTTGGGATGCTAGAGTGACAGTAACTTGTTTACATAGTTAATTGCTTTTGATTGGATGGTTCTTAGCAATGATGTATAAATTATACAAAGTCTTAACCAAATATTCCTTAAGTTCTAATGGTGCAACCTGATTTATCATTTGAAACTATCTAGTAGTTCTACATATGATAGATAGATAGATAAGATAGATAGATAGATAGACAGATAGATAGTACTTTATTGATTCCAAACTGGGAAATTCTTGAAACTGGGAAATTCTCATAAACTCAGAAATCCAATTCTGAATAGTCTATGCAACCCAGTCTTGCTGAATGACCAACACCCACGTTATATTAAATTTGAATTATTCTTTAACAAACTGTCCTGATATACACCATTCATTATGATTTGAGAAGAGTTTTTGCACCTTTGGCTCTAAAATGAGTGATGGTTAGTTTGATCAAATATTCCCAGGAACTAAACTCAGGAATTAGCTCAGAATGAAATATTTTCACTTCTTGTCAGTGTGGATGTCATTAGTTGAAGCTGCTGGCTGCTGTCATGCTGTTATGACTGAATGATTTTCAAGCCTGTAACTGTCGATTCAAAAATAGAAACACACTCCAGTTATTTTTTTTATATGCAGTGCTAGTAAGATTTAGCCTCATTATATAAATCGAAGTTGCCAGGTTACTGGGTTTATTTAATTCGGCTGGTTAGTCAGTTAGTTAACCCATTTTTTAACAGATCAGTCAGATTAAACTGTCAAATTTAGATCAAGATTTCTCTTTCATGTCGATATTCTGTAGAAAAGAATAGGTACAATTCAGAAACAACAGAGCCCTTCAAAATAGAGAAATTAGTTCCAAAAAGAGTCAGAGAGTGAGTTAAAAGAGTTTTAACTTCAAATGTAGCAGGCTGTTGAAAACAAGTTAAGAGAAGCATGTCACAGATAAGACATTATCATCTGCATAAAAATGTACATTGCAGTGCGGAATGTTAGAGATAATAATATTTTTTATAAAATAAAGTGAACAGAAGACGACCCAGGAAAGGGGTACCTACACCAACTTTAAGAGCACTCGATTTTAATTCTTTTTGAGGCGTTGTTAAAAACCTTTTAATGAGCTATTCATCTGAACCTCAAAGGGATAGTTTTACTATTAAATATAATTATGTAGCAGTGTCAGATGCTTTCAGTAGTAGCAATTGCATCACAGTGTTGAAGATTGTCTAGAGCAATCAGGATGGCCAGTATTATTTATTAATGTATGACGCACCATCATTCAAACTATTACTTTAACCTGTTTAGTCTGAAAATTGGCATATTGCTTGCATGCAGCCACACCATAACATTACATCATTACATTGTTAATATTCCAGCCATTTATACAGTAACTCTAGGAGGCCAAAGTTAACTTCCTCCTCAGTACACACTGCCCATTGTAATCAGACACATATTTAGTATGGCACATGTCAATTTTCAAACATGAAGTTTTTTTTAGAACACAGTATTCTGTACAGTCCTCCCAACATGTTGTAGTTCCTTCACTGTTCAGCCGTCTTCATAGCGACATTCCCTTTTCTTGTTGCAAACATGCCAATATTTCTAAGTTCTTTCTTATTTGTGAACCTCACTTTGCTATCACATGAATACATGTAATAAAAGAGCACCGTGAATAAACAGATTTAGACATTGTAATTTTTCTTGTTATGTTATCTTATCTCTTATCTTATCTCTTATGTGTCTCAATTTTGATTATGATTTCACTGTTTCTCTTTGTATTATGCAGAATGAAATAGGATAAAGACATTGGCCCAATTCAGCCCCTACACACTGCGTTCAGGTGGAGGCCCCACCACACTGAGTGTCATTCCAAACCAGTCAGTCTTATGGGGGAGTTGGTTATAAAGCCCTCCAACAGATAGTCTGCATCAATGCAAGCCCAAAAACCACACTCGTCTCAGGTACAGCACCTCTTTTGTGTCCAGGATGGAGGAAACACCACAAAAGTTAGTTATGTGGGAGGTGCAGTTACCTCATAATATGTTGTCTTACCTCAAACATTTGACATTTTATACATCCATCCATCCATTTTCTGTAACCACTTATCCGTGAGGGTCGCGGGGGGCAGGAGCCTATCCCAGTTGGCGAGAGGTGGGGTACACCCTGGACAAGGCGCCAGTTCATCACAGGGCTGACACATAGAGACAAACAACCACTCACTCTCACATTCACACCTATGGGCAATTTTAGAGTCATCAATTAAGCTATTATGCTGCATGTCTTTGGACTGTGGGAGGAAGCCGGAGTACCCAGAGGGAACCCACGCAGACACAAAGCAGGACTGTGTAGGGGCTGGTTCAGAAATTGGGACATTGACTCACTGATCCACCTCACCAGGATCTACAGCGAGGACATTGGGAGGTCATTGCCACGGAGTAAGTGTGGCCACATGGTTGCAAAGAGAGGGAAGGTGATCAGGATTAAGTTACCAGAAGGCAGCAGAGCTACAAGTAAACTCACCAAAAAAGTCTTGAAATTTGTGTTCTGTCATATCTCTGTTCTCACAATCATTCATCATTGGAAAGCCTGTTCTTCTAAGGATCCTGCATTTTTGGGATGAGGAACACAGCTGACCATGTGAAATGAAGCAAATTTTCCTGCCAGCGTCAAAGAGAATATTCTCCTGGTGGTATTGACTCTATTGTTTTGAGCTGTTTGGGGGATTGGCTGGTTTGCTGAACTCTCTATCAGTAACATGGAACAAACAAGACATATTGGTAATTTTACACTTATTCATTGAACAAACAGTCAGGAGCCTCAGTAGAGAGTGGAAGAACCATATACAGCCAATGTGGTTGCATTGGTCACTCCAGCATGTACAGCACGCCCGAGCTGATTCCACAGCTGTTCAGTTCGTGTTTGGAGACTATGTGGAGAGCAGTGTGCTGACTGTTGCATCGATTGAGTAACAGCTTTTGCTGGAGGCAGTATCTTCATCTCTAGCAAAACAAGGCATGTCACCATTGAAGGCTTAATGCTGTAAGATATCGGGATGAGATTCTGCAGCCAGTGGTGATCCCATATCTCCACAATCTGGTACCTAACCCCATTCTCCAAGATGACACTGCTCGCCCCCACAGAGCCAGGGTTATCACAGACTACCTCCAGAACGTGGGAGTAGAAAGATGGCCTGCCAACAGCCCAGACCTCCACCCAACTGAACATGTGTGGGATCAGCTGTGCAACAATCCTGGTTGAGGGGTGGAATGCTAGCCCAGAGCAAAATGTGACCAGCATGAGGAGGAGCCAGGCTGTTGTGGCTGTGTGAGGTTCTTTCTCCCTCTACTGAGGTTCCTGACTTTTTGTTCAGTGAATAAAGTGTAAAATCACCAATATGTTTGCTTGCTTGTTCCTTGTCAGGAAGACAGAGAGTTCACTCAGCTGATTCCCCAAAACAGCTCAAAACAGTAGAGTCAATACCAACAGGAGAATACTCTGTTTGACATTTACAGGGAAATTTGGCACATTTCATTAGGGACCCACCCACATAATCAACTGTGCTGCTCAACCCACAAATGCAGGACTCTAATAAATTGGACATCATAGTAAAGATGATATAAGATACAATGCTGATAATACAATGAGAACAGAGATATGATCGACCAAACACAAATTTCCAAACGTTTGACAGGTTTGCCTGCGTATCCCCTACCAGTCCCAGCTGGAATAGTGAGCTGGCCACAGGAGGATATGGTGTAACTTTTATTAGGCTTGAAAAGTTGAGCCCCGAAAAGGCCAAGCTAGACAAAATGCTGTCCAAATCCATCCCAAACCCATCCCTCATTAGCATATTTCAACCTGAACTCAATTACAGCCCGACGTTTTTCTAAACAAGCTTCCTTCTATGTACCAAACAGGAGGAGTTGGCAGTGACAGGGACAACAGTGATAATACAACAATAACAATAATTAAAGCTGCAAGCAGCGTTGAACGGGCCCTCGCGACCCCGCGCAACTCGGGCTGCTTGCGGCCTCGTGGCCTGATTCGTACCAGTCAAAGAAGCTCTGAATTTTTACGGCCTTCAGACATCATAGGAGGAATGTGATGTCACTTCCTGTCTCCACTAGGTGGCACAATGAGTCTGACTCCTGAGTGTCATGTAGATGTGTTCAGGTCGGGACTTTTAGCATACATGTGAAGTTTGGAGCAGATTTGACCATTTGGTCCCATGTTATAACAATTTTGTGTTTCATGGCGAGACATCAAAAGTTGACGCCACGCCACACTCACACCACTCAATGCTGACCAATTCTATGAATAACTTTTGATCACACACTTGTCTATATGGTACATGGTAAATTGGATAATTTGTGGAGGAGTTTGTTTAGCCACGCCCACTTATGAAATTAATATCATATGCTCCGGGCAGGACCAGTAACAAACATATTAAGATTCAGGAATATTCGACTAAGTAAACTAAAGTTATGTTCACTTCCTGTGTTTTGACGAAACATCCACCTCCGCCGCACCATCAGGGCAGCAGCGTTTGATGAGACATCATGGTCTTCATAATATAGCATGACCAACATCAAATTTGAGTTGAATATGGTCAATGTGGTCAGAGCAGCACCTCAAAGTCTAAAACATGGTATTTCCTGTCACCACCAGGGGGTGGTATGAAAATTATGGAATATTTTAATATGGATGTGTTCAGGGCGGGACTATTATCAAAAATCTGAAGTTTGGTGCAGATTGGACCATTTATGCTAAAGTTATAGCAATTTCGTGTTTCATGGCGAGACATCCAAAGTCGACGGCACGCCACACCCACACCATTCAACGCTGACCAATTCTGTGAATCAGATTTGATCACACACTTGTCTATATGGTACACACCAGTTTTGAAGTCAATCGGATCAGTTGTGGAGGAGGAGTTTCTTTAGCCGCGCCCACTTATGAAATTAATATCATATGCTCAGGGCGGGACCATTGACAAACATATTAAGATTCAGGAAGATTCGACTAAGTAAACTAAAGTTATGTTCACTTCCTGTGTTTTGGCGAAACATCTACCTCTGCCGCGCCATCAGGGCAGCAGCGTTTGATGAGACATCATGGTCTTCACAATATAGCATGACCAACATCAAATACGAGTTGAATATGGTCAGTGTGGTCAGAGCAGCACCTCAAAGTCTAAAACATGGTATTTCCTGTCGCCAGCAGGGGGCGCTATGACAATTACAAAATTTCTGCATGTAGACGTGTTCAGGGTGGGACTATTATCAAGTACGTGAAGTTTGGTGAAGATCAGACCATTTGTGGTAAAGTTATAACAATTTAATGTTTCATGGCGAGACATCAAACTTCGCCGCCACCTCACGGCCACGCCCTTCAACAAGAGCGTAATCTTTTAATAACTCTTGATCACAACCTTGTCTAGATGGCACAGAGTGACTTTGAAGCCGTTCTGATTAATCCTGGAGGAGGAGGAGTTCAAATACAACGTGTGGAAATCACGGCCAAAATGACACGTGAAAATCAAAATGGCCGACTTCCTGTTTGGAGTAGACCAATGGTGCCAAAAGACTTTTTTGTGCATCTGGACAAGATACACATGTGTACCAATTTTCATCTTCCTACTCCAAAAAAACCCCTATGGGAGGGGCTTTTGAAAATTTCAAGGGGGCGCTATAGAGGCATTTTTGCCCCGTCCATGGGCGACGCCCCTATCACATGTAAGAGGTTTCCATCCTTGACTGGTGTATCAATTTTCATGATGATATGAGTTCATTAAAGCCATCAAAACAGCAAACGTACTTTCATGGCGAAGGATCAATATTCGCCACGCTGCCACACGGACGCCATTATGCAATTCATTTTTTGGGCAGTCTGAGCGAAAACAATAGGGCCTTGCACCTACGGTGCTCGGGCCCTAATAATCGGAGCAATTTCAATAGGGTCCTCGCACCGGACGGTGCTCGGGCCCTAATTCCTTCAATTTCAATAGGGTCCTCGCACCTGAGGGTGCTCGGGCCCTAATAATTCCTTCAATTTCAATAGGGTCCTCGCACCCGAGGGTGCTCGGGCCCTAATAAACAGCGCGATTTCAAGAGGGTCCTCGCACGGTACGTGCTCGGGCCCTAATAATGTAGCCCAAACCCAACATAAGCCCATGAAATATGTGAAAAATGTGGCCCGACCTGACCCAAACCCGCCGGGTCCCATTGGGTTCGGGCACAGATCTCAAGCTCTAGGACATAGATGCCACTGATATCAGAAAAACTCTTTACAATGCAGGGACGGTTCTACCCAAAGTCCAGCACCCTGAGACTCTACAAGCAATGAAAAGAGGGAGGGTGAGTGTCAGAGCCATGATCCAGGATGAATCAAGTATCAGTTGATTACAGAGGGTGATGAGGATGAAGAAAAGAGAGGAAATTCCTGTCATGTTTTAAGTGTGCACTCACCACCAGCCTCAGGTAGTAAGCTGGAAGCAAACCGGTTTTCCGCAAGGCAAGGAATCATGGGAGTTAAAAAAAAATTGTTTGAATTGTTTTCCACATGTTGTCTTGTATAAAAAGATCCCACATGAACACTGCTTGATCATTATTTAAATTATTAAAATGATTCTAACAGCATCTGTATAGAAATGATTCTGTCCCAAGCTTTTTGATCTACTGTAAGTGTTAACTTTAAGAGGTTTCCACTGTACTTGAATAGATGGAATGGATGTCAAAATATATTGAAAAAATTTGAGTTTTTATCCACCTACCTACCAATCTACATACCCAAATAGATACCTACATACATACATACTGTATATAATGGTATGTAGTAGTAAAGCAGGGAGCCTTGGTAAGAAACCCTGTATTGTGGGGTGGACTCACTGTATGTTGAGTACAGAGGGAAGAAAAGCACTCCCACTAATTCAGACCTGTTGACTTTATGTGACAGATAATCAATTTCATGAACAGAAATTATTGCATTGAGCTAATGAGTGTGAACACAGTGAGCCAGTGCTTCTCTCCCTTGGTGTGAATATTTCATTCAGGTTGTGCAACTGTTCAGGCTGCTCTTATTCAAATTCAGACAGTTAAGAAATGAGGTTTACGTGCCTAATCTAATTTTCCTTGGTGTGCTATTGGACAAACAAGTGACTGCTTTAAAACCAGCAGGTCAGTTCTACCTCGTCAGTCATGCAATAACATGTATGACTCCATCCACAAACAGACCACTGCTGTACTGCAGTCTGCACACAGCAAATTCATATCCAGTGAAGGAAATTATTATTATTTATTACAAGCAGCTGGTGCATCACAGGCCCAAGTATTTTTGAACAATACTCCTTTCTGGCTTCCTCTCTTCAACACTGTTGCTTTTCAGTGCTCTGACATTATTTTTACAGTGTACCAACAGTTTTTCTTGTTTGCCTCCCTTTATTCACCAAGTAGTGCATACACATAGAAAATACAAATATAATAGCAATACATAACAATCATATCATACAATCATACATAATAATACCAAACCACTAAGGACACAGAAAGGGAACAGGTAGCAGTGAGGAAAAGAAAATATACTGTATATACAAGAAAAACAACGAAACAGAACAAAAAATACTGTGAAATAAAACACCTAGAAATAATTAACTGGTGATCTATTTGGGGTTTGATGTTTTTTCAGACTTTGCAGGGTGGGTTTGGTTTAGTATTTTTCCTTCTCTGCTTCCACCCTCTTCTTTTCCCCCTCCCCAGCAGCAGCACACCTATATTTACATTTACTTGTGTTGTGACATTAGCTTACCAGCAGTTGAACAGGGGGATGTATTACAAAGTGAGATTAAAGCTGCAAGCAGCATTGAACGGGCCCTCGCACCCCACGCAACTCGGGGGGGGCTGGTGACTTGGGGTATTGGCAACCGCAGCCCCTGCGATGCTCTGGGTGCTGGCGGTTGCGGCCTCATGGCCTGATTCGTCACAGTCAAAGCCATATTCTACCGCTGCTGTGCCGCTACGAGCTGAGGCTGCGAGAGCGAGCCTCCCGTAATAACAGAGCAGTACATGGCAGGCTAGTAAAATCAACGAGCGCTCAAAGTTAACAGATCGTTTCTTTATTTTCACTGCAGCATTTGTGCTTTAGTATCAAGCAATGCCACAAGGTCAGACTGTGAGCATGCATGTGCTTTTTACTCAGCGCTTTGTCTTAATGAATTGACTGTCTTGTGTTTTGCTGACACATGGCACACAAAGACATATCTGCTACAGGTTTTATGACATTAAAGTGTCAGCTTACATTTTTCTGAATATATGTAATATGTTCTGTTTAAAATAGATAAATATTAAACATTTCTGCCATTTCTTGTCCTTGCATTTCCCGGGAAATGTGAAATGGTCTTGATTAGATTTCCAGGGAATCCCATCTCACGCTGACATTGTAGGATTTAGAAGGAATTAGAAGTATTTTCTGTTTGCATTACATGGTGCTATGACTTTGACTCCTGATTGTCATTTGGATGTGTTCAGGGTGTGACTTTTATCATACTTGTGAAGTTTGGTGCAGATCAGAACATTTGTACCAAAGTCATAGCATTTTCCTGTTTCATGGCGAGACAGCAAAATTGACCACAAAATTAAAAATGGCTGCCCTCCTGTGGGTTAGCCTATGTCCTGAAAACATTTTTGTGCAGTCATGTAGTGATAACACTGTCTACCAATTATCGTGCATATCGTGAGTTGTCCAAGGGAGCTAACCGTTATAGAGAGTGCGTCGGGCCCAGCCATTTGCCACGCCCATTGATGAAATTCAATCATATGTTCAGTTGACTGTTAAAACAGAGCTTCATGCAGCTCTGACCAACGTACACTGAAGTTAAGCCCCACTCCTGTGTTTGCGAAACACCATCTTCGCTGGCTCTCATGTGTGTTCCACGACAGACAGTGCGAATACAATCGCTTGAGACCTCGCATCGCGGCTTGATCATTCTGACTATTCCGTCGTCTTTTTTCGATCACTCAAAAAAAAGCCACTTTCAACGTATTTCACCGCTCTCTTTCCATTGATCATGGCTGATATCACCCGTTGCTGCACGTACTTGCGTACAAGTCCAAAGCGCCGAAAACCACCCGCCGTCGTGTCTGGGTTCATGAAGTCTCCAGAGAGCTCGAGAAGCGGGGAATTTCACTGTCTCCTCAGGAGCTCGTTGGATTGACGACGCTCCAGCGGTACCTCACTTGAGCCAGCTCGAGGACCTGTTAGCTCAGTCGTGCCGGGATCTCCCCCCTGGACCCACTACAGGCGCTCCATCCCAGCTGCGGAGCCATGCCATTGTCTGAGGTGAGTTGCGGTTTCATACTAATTACGGTTAGCCTAATGCAAACACAAACATGTAGAAGTATATAAGCTACATTAACGTCGTTTGACGTGGCCTCAAGATCTTCACAACATAGCATTACCAAGGTCTGAAGAGCTGTCTGAGTAGATTTGAGTTGGATATGGTCAACACGCTTGGAGCAGCATGTCATACATGTCATTTCCTGTCGCCAGCAGGAGGCGCTATGACTATCACAGAATATTGTCATGTAGCTGTGTTCAAGGTCAGACTATGATTAAACATTTGAAGTTTGGTGCAGATCAGACCATTTATGCAAAAGTTATAGCAATTTCGTGTTTCATGGCATGACATCAAAATTCGTCGCCACCTGACGGCCACACCCTTCAACTTGAGCAAAGTCTTTTAATAACTTTTGATCACAATGTAGTCTAGTTGGTACACCATGATTTTGAAGGCGTTCTGATTAATCCTGTAGGACGAGTTTGTTAAAATGCGACGCGTGCGAAACAGTAAAATTGACCACAAAATTCAAAATGGCCAAACTTCCTGTTGGGTTTAGCCTATGGCTCCAAGAGACTTTTTTGTGCGTCTGGGTGTGATATATATATGTACTGATTTTCATGCATATCGGTGAAACATGGCGGGGGGGCTACAGTTTAAAGTGCGTGGCCAAGGCGTTAGGCCACGCCCACAAACGAAACTCATATCACATGTGCGGGTCGGTACCTGTAACCAACATGTGAAATGACATGCCGATGCCAAGTTGTACACAAAAGTCAATGCCAAAAACGTTGTTTTTCTGAAACGTCGACCTTCGCCGCGCTCTCAGGGCGACGCCCTTTGACAAAACGACACGACCTTCACAACCTAGCATTACCAAGGTGTTTCGCACTAACACACCAGATTTGAGTGAGATACGGATACAGTGTGCCAAAAGTTCAGTTGTCAGTTACAGCATGACTAGATAGATGATAGACAGATAGCTGACATTATGGAAGCCCATTCCGACAGAAAAAAATATCCCCATGGTAAGTCATAATTTTGAGATAAAAAGTCATAATTTTGACTTTTTATCTCATAATTTGTATTGGAGTGAATGGTAACTGGGGCAGCATATCTCAGTGTTTCATGACAGTCATCACTGGGAACCAATCTGGATATTGGGCCATCACAAACTCACTCTGTGGTGGGTGTGGCAGCCATTTTTCAACATGGCCACAAGCGGTTGGTCAAAGCTTTATATTCCACTGGACACTCATGCAATGATGGACATAATCTACACCCTAGTATCCCATTCACAAATCTGTTTAAAGAAGGAGGGGGGCAAAACACACACTTTCATCATCACAGGATATCTCCCAAGAGTTTAATCAGGATTGTTCAAAGGCATCTTGAGGTATAAACAAATATGTGATCGGCCACGTGCACTTCCACCAATCAATTTGGCACCTCAGATTTTGGGAGCATGAGAGCATGTACACCCACATTGGTGAAATACTGTCCAATACTATCTGGGTTTTCAGATACACCTGAATTATCTGTGTCAGAATTCAGATCTTTTCATTTCTTATTGTCAAATTTGACCACTCTCCCTTATGTTTCATGACTTGAAGTCCACTCTACTGAGGGAAGGAAATTCTGCTTATTCATGCTACAAGACTTTTTTTTTTTAACACAATCACAAACAAACAACAAGATTCACCTAAAAGTCATTTTAACCCACATCAAAATGATTCCCTAATCTATAACTAAATACCTAATCAAACCCAAATCATGATCTTCCAACCTAACCATGTCGTTTAGTGCCGTAACCTGACCAAACCTCAACCATAGCTTTGTCTCATCATAAAACAGATTGATGTGAAGGGACTGACAAGTAATGGCGTCCTGTTGGTAGATTAGAAAGTACTTTCATGAGTTGATCTAGAGGGCATGGACAAAGATTTTATGTGGTTTATTAAAATGAATAATTGGAATTGTTGGAATTGGCCTTGAACATCTCCATCAGGAAACCATGACGTTTTGATTTCTGTAACATGACCACAGAACAGGAACAGTGGTCATGTAATGGCCTGCTTGGAGTGCATGATTATAGTAAACAGCTGTGGTATATTCTAAATCATTTCATGTGAATTTCTCTCTGATTGACTAAAAGCCTCCTGGAGGAGAAGCAGCTTCCCTTGGGAGACTTTGCTGTCTTCCTGTGGACATGCTGAGCTAAAGTGCAGGAAGACACTACATAGGGCACAGCGAAGAGAACTTCTTGGAATTTAAATGATCTCACATTCTGCAGTCTGTTCTCATTTTGCCTTTTATTTTCAACCACTAAAAGGAAACATAAAAAGGGAGAGACCAATGGAACTGATCATGAAATATTGATGCGCAAGCACTGGTTTGTCCCACAGCACTTTGATGTCTTGATGTTTTATTTCATTTCCTCATTTCGGTCATTTTATGAGACAAATTATCTTGGCACCCAGGGCTTAATTTGTGTTGGATCCTGCCGGAACAGGATCTGGGACTTCCCAGACTGGGACCGGCACCTATTTGATTGGATCTGTAACCTCCTTTAAATAAAGTTTGTGTCATTTTTCACGTTATCTGATGATTACTGTGAGTCCCACAGCAATGCAAGTGGGCATTTGTGCTGTGAAATGGTGAAATAACTTCGGAGATGTAGTGCTGTTTGTTTAAATATCAAAGTGCACCCATGAGGTCACACAGTTAAATTGCATCATGTTTCAGGTCATGTAACCACTGTTCCTACAGAAGCAAGTTTACATACATTAGTCAACTATAACTGAGCACAAGATCAAATGTCAGACTGATTCATGAATAGTTTCATCATGTTGAGAATATTATGCAGCAGCCAGTCCACATGAGTGCTCTGTCTGTCTGTCTGTCTGTCTGTCTGTCTGTTGTGACTGTGAGTCTGCAGAAACCAACTGGAAAAAGAAACAGCAAAACCTGCGCTCTGTCTGATCAGGGCCGCATGCTTTAGTGATCAGTCCTCAAGCACTTAAAAAATTGATAATGTCAGATATTCATCTCTCTTGGTACTGTAAGGAAGTGACACTATTCTGGATTAAAACTGAAGAATGATTTCTGCATATAAAGCTTTTTTTTATTTATTTCTTTGACTATATTGTTTGGTGATTTGAGGGGTGAGGTAGATGGAAAAGACCTCAATAACATCAACATTACGATGGCAAAAGCATTAATATTCAGAGCTACAAAGACACAGCAACTGAACATTAAATGTTACAACATGTTTTTGAACAATCTGTGGGTTCTTGAAAAGGATATAAAGAACAGAATGTAATTTTTGAATGTGGGTGGGGCATTTTCCGTCAGGGTGAAGGCTGGAGTTAAAATTTTTTTTTTTTTTTTAAACGTTAAGGGATTGTTTATTTGTAGACAGACATATGTGACTGTATGTTTATATGTGATTTGTGAATGGGTGGATCCAGATATGTATATTTAAATGAATGTCCACATTTGCATGTCATCACTGTCGAGTGAAAAACACTGCACTCTAAATGTCAACTTTTCGGGGGCTAAGAGGGGCAGCCATTTTTTCAGCTTTGTGGCAGTGCCTTTTTCAGATAATCTAGCACTAGTGGATGGTTTGTTTGGCCTGAGGGGCAGTAGAGGTCTCTCAGCTCATAAAGGAGCATTCTCGCCCTCAATTTTTCGTGACAGATTCAAGATCATTAAATTTTTTTCAAGACTGCATTGATACATGTATTTGTATATGACTTTACCCTTTGTTTTTTAAAATGCATTTTTGATTTAACGTAGGACTTAATATACAACCTGAAACACTTTAATTTAGATCTGCTTATTTTTCATTTATTTCTTTTCTTGTCTTTTCTTTCTCTTTCCTTCTCTCCCCTGGCTTGATGTTTTGTTTATTGTTTTGATATTCTGTGTCAATATATGTATGTACACCCTGTGTGATACAAACAAACAAAAATGTATTAGGCAAACTGTGAACTTTGAACTATTCTTCACTTGGTGGTGTCATTCAGGCTAAATTAGGGGGTGCATGTGTAGGTGAAGCGCTATCAACAGTA
Source organism: Lutjanus argentimaculatus (assembly GCA_034769285.1). NCBI lineage: Eukaryota > Metazoa > Chordata > Actinopteri > Lutjaniformes > Lutjanidae > Lutjanus > Lutjanus argentimaculatus. Next base: position 1,870,231 of record JAWZSL010000057.1, on the reverse strand, counting down.
CTGAAACGGAGATTGTTTGACAGAAAACATTTGGTTTTTGTAGCTGTAAATAGAACTTTCAGACCCTATTCCATTTTATCACCATTGTGTGCAATCCACAGACAAAAGGGAAATGAGTGAGATATAGGAGCAGTCCCTGAGAGAGAGAAACCATAAACAGCTGTTTCTTCACACCTCCCCCTGCTGATTTCAGATAGATAGATAGATAGATAGATAGATAGATAGATAGACAGACAGACAGACAGACAGACAGATAGTACTTTATTGATCCCAAACTGGGAAATTCTTGTATTACAGCAGCAGTCATCAGACAGACAGAAAAACGGGTCAAAAAATAAAATGTATGAGAAAAATAGACATATATACATAAAATTAAAAATACAAGAGTAATATACAGGAATAGTAATATACAGAAATACACTGCACCAGTAGCAGTAGTGTACCACAACACTGTACAAAATATCAAAATGCAAGTAGACAGACAAACTATATACACGAGACGGTGAGAAATGAGGTAGAGTGGTATAGAAACAGAGGTGCAAAATAGCTAACAAATGTGCAATTAGCCATGACCAGCAGTGCAAATAAGGAAATCTGGTTGGACCAGAACTATAAAGAACCAGCTGTGGAGAATTCAGAGTGCTGTCTGTCAGACAGAGGTGAGGTACTGAACAGTGATATCACTTGGGGGAGGAAAGATTTCCTGTATCAATCCTTGTGACAGCGAAGCTGTCTCAGTCTGTTGGAGAAAGAACTCCGCTGTTTGTCCAGTATGTGATGGAGAGGGTGGTCAGGGTTATCCATGATGGATAACAGTTTGTTCACAGTGTCCTTCTTTCCACCACTGCTTCAAGAGAGTCCAGTTTGCAGCCAATCACAGAGCCGGCCTTCTTAATGAGTTTATTCTGTCTATTTCTCTCACCGGCTCTGATGCTGCTTCCCCAGCAGACTACAGCAAAGTAAAGTGCACTGGCCACAACAGACTGATAGAGGATTTCCAACATCTTGCTGCACACGCTGAAAGAGCTCAGCTTCCTCAGGAAGCTGAGCTCTTTCAACTGATTGTTGTGGATGCTCTAATTAATAAATAAATAATTCCTTTCTCATTTGTTGATGTTTTTGCTTAGCTTTAACAGCAAGCACCTGTAGGCAAAGTTGTCCATTGTCCAATGCTCCAGGCACTATGGATATCGTGTTCTGTGACTTTTTCTCTCCCCCTGACCTGCTGGAGCAACACCTTTTCTGTGATCCCAGAACTAATTTAGACTTCAAGCACTATTGGCACATCCCTGCTCTGTAATTGATGTTTATGTTGATTTTTTAAGCTGCATTAGGGAAGATTTTATTGTAAAAATGTATCTTATTAGCCCAAGGTACAAAGTAGAGCAATATAGCAGAAAAGCCATTGCTGATATACACTAATTCTGTAACTTAAAGGAGCATTATGTAGCAATTGTATGTGCAAAAATGAGTACAGCAGTCCAAATAGCGAGTTGGAGCCATAGACAGTATAATAAATAGGTTAAAATCATCTTTAATATACTATATATGGTTGAAGCAAGTTGTCTCCACATGCCCAGGCTGGCTGCAGGAGAAGAAGACATGTACAACAACATTGTAAACTAATAACAAGCGGGGACTAGTCCTACACTCAGAGTTGAGTTGATCAGCTGTTTATAACTGTTAAATGACCCTTCACTAAGCCTCTCGATTAGCAACTGTAATTAGGGTGCTGTAGGCTTGAAAAGCTTTGCATTTCTCTACATGTTGAAGCAGAGTGCATGGGGCTCAAAGAAGAGTGATACTCTGTGTCTCATGAGTCTGGATGATGGCGTCTTTTTGTAGTCTTTCAAAAATGTAAACACAAGAGCACATGTACAGGTAATGAATTCAACTTTGTCTTTATCTGCTCTAATGCAAGCTGCAAATATTAGCATGTCCAGCTAACTAACACCAGCTTACTAGCTGCAGTAACTTTTCCTCCAGCAAAACTTGCGTGAGGTACTAGTGCATTTGCATGTTAAGATTTGTTATGTGGACTGTCGCAGAATCAAAATGGAAAATGGGCCAACAAAAATGCATCTCTCTCTGGCTAACCCTCTTAGGTCTAAGCTGGGTTAGCTTAGCTCTTATCCGAGCCCTCCTTGTGAGGCAATCACAGTGTGGCTTGGCAACTGCCTTAAGGTCCACTGCACTCATCTAGCCCCAGCGCTTCATTTTCCCATGTTAATTCATGTATTTCTGTGGTCTAGCATAAATATTTAGATGGGTTTCAGTGCAACGTCATCACAGAGATGTATGCGCAACTAGAGGGCGGAAAGCGGTGCTGTCCACATAGCACAATCAGTGTTGCCAACAGATTTAACAGCAATATTACTTCTTAAAAGCAAATAGCAAATTTGGCGACTTATTCTGCTTCCTTTCCCTCCTTTATGTCATGTTAGCCGGCAGGAACATAGATGTCTTGAAGGGAACCCCAGACCTGCGACAAGTTATTATTCTAGCCTTAAACCATGATCTTGCGAGAGTTTTGCAAAAACTTTCTAGATATGATTGAGGAGGACACTGTAGATGTAGATGAAGTTATTCCTACAGCCTGTAGACATGTACTGCTTTTTTTTTTTTTTAGCTGCTCTCTTGCTCTTTCTCTCTGGATATTTGGCTCAGTGTGTTCCTGTACAGAGTAGATCTAGGTAATATGGTAATTTCTCACCATTACTGAGAAATAATTTCTTGATGTAAACCGAGTTACTTTCCAATGCAATTGGTGACATTTCGTCACTGTCCCAGACCTACAAGTTGTCACAAGTGTTTGATGTCCTGTACAGTATGTTTACAGTAGTTTCACATTTCTTTCAAATGTGGTGGCTGTAAAGTAACTTTGTCATGAAGACTTTTCTTTTGAGTTAATCAGCTTATTCATACTAATGTTACAACCTGCTCCAGATATGATGAAATAAGGAGAGGATAAACGGGCTCAATAACCAACTAAATCAGGTAAACTAAATCAAGTTGAGCAAAATTAACAGGACATGTCAGCAACCCATACATTTTTTTATGATTCAGCTCCTTTTATTTCATTTATTTGAATAGCAAACTTAGTGGGGCGAATTCATTCAGAGGCCTGATCACTGTAATGACAGTCAACTATTGTTAGCTAACATATTACACAATATATCAGTATGATATGAAACACAAACAGATCCAACTCTGAAATGCCATTTTATGACTGAGTCAACAGGGATTTAGAAACTCATGCTAAATGTACATTGATTACAACTGTTGCTACAATCTTTTGAACAGCTAACAAAGCCGTTTTGCCCCCGAACGCACCCTGTAATGTTTGTAAACAAGAAAGCTGTCTATATGTTTGTATTTCACCATCCTACAAATGCTGGGATGTAAGCTAGCTCTACACAGCATATACACAGCTGTTAAGTACCTTTACATATTTCAGAGACTTTAACAGGGTTCTTACTTTAAAATGTGTTTCATGGAAACATTAAAAAGTAAAAAGCATTAGCATTAGCTTACATTAGCTAGCTACACTTAGGAAATCTGTTAGTGAGAGTCATGATTTTAGCTGACAAAATCCCCAGTCATCAGCTAGAAATAAAAAGCTGCTTTTGTTGACTTCTTTGTGGAATATAAGACTGAGTGTTTCAAAAATTAATCCCAATTTCAATGTTAAATCTGCCACTGCTATTGTGGCATATGTGCAGTGCGAGAATGGAAAGCTTGACAGGCGTAGCAACAGTAACTGAGGAGGGCAGGGCTTAGCAAAGGGTCAACTGTCCATGTAAAGTTCGTTATCCTAAAAACAAAAGCTCACTGCTCTGAAAATGCACTCTCTGGACTTTGAGTTAAGTGACTACCAAACTCCAGCAATATATTGTTCAATTTAACCTACTCCTTCTACAAGATTATTAATGCTTTCTTACAACTCATAAACAGATGACTTACTCACTCTGCGTTCAGGATTAATTTGAACTCCAATTAATTAATTAGTTATTCTGACCAAGAAAAGAACTTTGAAAGGCGGACACTACAGTTGTAGCATTGCTGTCAGAGAAGCGAGAATTTCAAGTTTGTTTGTTTGTTTGTTTGTTTGTTTTTTTGTTTTTTTTGTTTTTTATAAGTATATTTATTAGTTTTTCAGGGTTCAACACTAGACTAGACTAGCACAATACACATTATGATATCACAGACAGAACCCATTTTCACCCCAAGCCCAGAACACCCCCACACATAAGACATAACAGAAAAAAAAAAAAAAAAAAAAGAAAAGAAAAAAATAAATAAATAAAAAAAAAAATAAAAACATACAACAACAACAACAAACAGAAGGCTAAAACAACTAGGTTGTATGTGACGGGAATCAGACGAGCATCAATAAAATTACAATAAACATTTAAGCCTATAGGGCGATATGTCTTGAAATCTTAGTCCATGCTAAACCATAGAGTCCAGACCTAAGGGCCTGGGACCCATCATCTCCAATGTAGTCCAGGAAAGGGTACCAGATACGGAAGAACTCAAAAGGTTTGTCTTTGTGCCAGAAGCTTATAGCCCCTAAAGGGATGAGTTCCATAACACTCCAAGTCCACTGGGCAACTGTTGGGGCTGCATCTGAAATCCACTGAAGGAGCACGCATCTCCTAGCACTGAATAGAAGCACCCTGAGCAGCTTCAGCGAAACGGGGCTAAGGTTTAGTGCCGCAGATTGTATACCAAGAATACATAGGATAGGATGAATGTCTAAACTTTTCTCAAATACAGTATTGATTTCACTACATATCTTGACCCAAAAATCATTAATAACAGGGCAATCAAAAATACAATGAAAATATGTACCTTCAGCAGTCTTACATTTAACACAATACTTTAAGAGTAACTGAACCTGTGACGCTTTGTTGGAGTAATTTGAAGTCTATGTATAATTCTAAATTGCTGTTCCCTAGCTTTGTTGGTAAATAAGCAATCTGAAGAACCTAACCACACACTATCCCAGTCATCATCCAGGATAGGTTCCCCAATATCCACTTCCCAAAGAGATTTAACACGGGCTGAACAGTCATTGTCCGGGGATGATAGGGCACAGTAGAACCTGGTGATAAGTTTCCTGGTGTTGGAATTCTGAATAACCCTCTCCACAGCTGAAAGAGAAAACCCACTGGGACACAACTTAATGGGGAGGTGATGAAACCATGCACTTGTAAGTAACTGAAAAAGTTATTCCAAGGGAGATCATATTTCTCTCTGAGCTGCTCAAAAGACATGATATTGCCATCTAATATTAAATCACCCACAGTCCCTATCCCTCTTTCATGCCACAGTGAGAAGACATGGTCTCTCAAGCCAGGGGTCGAAATCACAATTTAAGTAAAGAGGAGTGAGAAGTGAGATTTGGCCCTCCTGGTTTTCTAGTTTCCTAGTCAGTCGCCACACTTTCAGGGTGTTCTGTAAAATGAGATTACCCTTTACCTTATTACTAACCCAATTCTTAGAGGAATATAAAATGTTACAGAGAGGGATAGGGGCCTAGCCCGCTTATTTCTCCATAGAAAAGAGGATAGGGCGCTATTTATAGATGCAATTGACTTTCTGGTTAAAAGAAACAGAATCATTTGAAAGGGGTATAAGAGCCATGGTAGTATATTCATCTTAAAATGATTCACCCTTCCCAGGAGAGACAGTGGAAGAGCTGTCCAGCGAGCCAAGTCTTCTTTAATCTTACGGATTAGGGGCATTAAACTAGCTTTGTCCAGGCCATCGAGGGAGGGGGTATTATGTATACCAAGGTATACAAAACCTGACGGGGACCAACGAAAAGGGACAGAACAGGTTGGGGACCAGGACACATTAGGGGTCAGTGGCATTGCCCCAGACTTAGAGTAATTAATCTTGTAGCCTGAGAATTGGCCAAAGGACCTAATTATATTGACCACTCTTGCAATGGAGGCCACAGGATTACTAAGATAAAGTAAGACATCGTCCGCATAAAGTGAAATCTGTACGGGGCCCACCTCTATTCCCATCACTAATGGGTCCTTCCTAATGGCCTCTGCCGAGAATTTCAAGTTAGCATGATTCCTTACTCCCTGATGACACATCATAGTCATTTTATAATTTATTACGGTAAATATATTATGGATTTCTCCTTTGAATGTGGATGTTATGACTGTGGGAAATCACCTCCATAGAGGGACAAAGATATTCAAAATTAAAAGCTGTCTTCACATCTTCTTAGCTTGTCACCAAAATACCACCAATAACCACAATTTCTCACTAATATAGAAAGGTTTGTTGGAATAAACACAACCCTGCAGTTATGGTCATTTTACTGAATAAAACATGTGTATTACCACAGTACATGATTTTGTGGGTATTTGTGCAAACCCTCCTCTATCTGTTCATTTCAGAAAAGCCCCAGGCATCATGTTCAGCAATCTATCTGGATGTTGTTAGGCATCCAATGGAGCCCTGAAGCATCAAGTCCCACATGGGCTAATCAAGGTGGTAACCGGGGTGTAATGGAAACACCCAGCAAACTCTGTAAACCTGTCCTGTCTGACTATAATAAGGCAACACCATCATTCCACTAAGATACCTACATTCCAAAAGCTATGGCAAAGCCACTGCATCTGCTGTGCACATGTGCAGTGACTGGTCACATCAGTCTGTCTCAGAGGGAGACTGGGAATTTGCTGTCAAGGGGCCCTAACTTGGTACACCAAATTCAAACTGGCACAAGCTAATCAACTAATCATTAGTTTAAAGAAAAACACAATTTTTTTTATTTATGCAGTTAAAATGATGAAACTAACTTCCTCTCATGTTTGTGTATAGGCTACCGAAAGTGAAAATTCGGTAACACCTCAATTTCCAGGTCCCATAATTTCATGGGAAATACTTGCTAATTACCAAGTGATATATAGGAAATTCTTAGAAATTACCCATAAATTAACCACAGACTTCATGGTTAATTAATTGTGTGATAATTAGCAAGTACTGTTTTCATATAGTGGGTGGTAATTACCAAGTGACATTTGAAATTACCTCCAAATGACCCCAGATTTCATGGTTAATTTTGTTATAATCAGCAAGTACTGATTTCATGGTGGTAATTACCAATTAACATATTTGAAATTTCTTAGAAACTACCCACATATTGCCCCCAAATTTCAAGGTAAGTATGTGATAATTTGATAATTAATTAGGGGTAATTTGGAGATAATTTATGGCTAATTTCTAAGAAATTTCAAATATTTTACTTGGTAATTACCACATATTTACCATAAAATTATGGGACCTGGAAATTGAAGCATTACTGAAAGTTCAAAATTGAAATTAATACAACGATCACCTGGCACCTAATTTTACTTAATGGCCTACTTTTATTATCAAAATCAACAAAATATCACTGACGCATGTTCTTTTGCAGATTAAGTATCTAAGCAAATCAATTTATTGCTGGGGTGGTTATCAAATATTATAGGCTATAATTTTAAGTTAATTTAATAATTTAATTAAGTTTACATGTTTATTTTACCCAGTTACAGTTGAAGTGAATGACCATTTTTTCACTTTAGATAAATTAAGCAGAAACTTCTGTAAATGTTTGTGCTCTGAGTCTAATTAGTTAAAGGTCGGAAACTCCCAAGGTTAACAAAAACATTTTGTTCTGTAGTTAGTTAATTTAGCCAATTCACAGCATAAAGCTTGTAAGCATGACAAAGCAGCTGCCCCCTGCTCTCTCCTCTGTGATGTGTCTGCCTCTTCATCCCTGTCCTCATCATCACCTGAAGACTGCACAAACAAATCTGTTGCTGTTACACATTGTGAGGCGCTCACCAGCAAAGCCTTCTCATGCCTCCATGCCAGCAGCTGTGGACAAAGGCGTTGTGTTTTTGGGTTGAATTTCTTTAAACTTGGCTCGGAAGTTCACATGGACTCAAGGTTGAAGGAGGGTTCATAAGCCAATTATGACAAAATTTGACACAAACAACTAACAGAATAAAATAATGAGGTGATGATGACATTTTATATCCACAAGGCCTAAGGTCAACTTCTCTGTGACATCATAATGTACCGCTCTCTGTCAGTCCTCTGCACTCCTCTGTAAAAACAGTCTAAGTCAAGATAATATGTTTCTCACTGGAGTTATTCACTGGAATCACACATGTCAGTGTAGTGATTGTAATTAGTAGTGGTTGTATTAAGCACTAAGCACAATTTGTATACTGTACTGGTAAGCACATACACACCATTCAGTGTGTGTTTTATTGAAATTGTTCCACGTATTAAGTCTTTCCCCATCACTGACGAGATATCTTGTCAACTGTGTTTTTCACTGTGAGGCTGTGGGGGATGCTGTGGCGCATCACCTGACAAAAAATTGATACCAGAGGAAGAAGGGGACTGTTGGAATTAAGCAGCAGCAGAAGAAGATGGTGTGTAAACTTTGGGGCTCAGCTGCAGATCTGCATGTCAGAGAGTGTCGCGACTCGGCCACAGATTCAACCAACCAACATTCAAGTGCTTATGAAAAAAAGAATGAATGAAGCTCAAACAAAACATTTTTGGGTCTGTAACTAGAAGATCTGTTTTTTCTTTTGACATCCTCCATGTTAACATATTCATAGAACTGAATATTCTGTAGGTCTCGAAAAATCTGTGGGTTTTGTCAAAAAAGCTGGTGCTGGCTGGCAACTTTATTTAAAACACTGGTGGGAAAGGAGTTTATGATGTGTTTGATATATTGCAGCTGCCTCTCAGCTGGAGTTGACTGAAGACCGGCCCTGTAAAGACAAACATATACAGTCACTGTAGTTTTACTGGCTAGCTTAGTTCAACATAATGTGCTCATTGTAGTATTACCTTAGTCAAAAAGGTGATGGATTGAAGTTAATGCAAACTGTTGCTGGATTTGTGCAAGAACATTTAAATGTGTAATGTTGATGGCTGGTCACTCGCACTTCTTATGTCTCCTCTCCAGGGTGCTCTGGCTTAAACACTTCCCAGGGTACCTGGCCACATTTTTAAAGGTTCCAGGAGATACCATGTGAGTCTAGGGGTGTTAGTGTGCTTTAATCCACAGTTGCAATTTTTCCAGGACTTTTAATGAGTTGTAATGTGTAACATAGAGTAAGATCATGTATTAATTGAGATTATGTTGTTAGATGTATTTTAAGGTATTTGTTGTGTTTGTGTTTGTACAGATTTCCCTATAGAACAGATATAGAACAAGAACAACCCATCCGGGTACTTTCGCCCCTGCATCATGCTTCTGCCCCTTTTTGGGTGTAGACAACCACTCTAATTTGACTGGTGGTCAATACAAATTCCAAGGTCTTCGCCAGTTTACACACATAAAATAAAAAAACTGTATCACTCTTGAGCTGATAGGAGCCCAAATCTTCGTCAGGTGAACAACCATGCTATGCCTTTGTCGATCAATGATTGGCATCATTACTCAGAATTTTTTTTTTTTAAATAGGAGCTGGTGAGTGTCTGCCTCCATAAAAGTGGAAGGGGGTTGTATATAATGATATACAGACACATTATTGAATTTGTCACTTTGTAAGACTCCAGTTAACTGTATTAGTAGTCTGTCCACTGTGGCTTTATGATAAACTAATTACATTGCCAACATTAAATGCACTAAAATAACTCTAGTTGCCTGTTTTCACCCAAAACGTGACATGGTCAAGGGAAGTGATGTGGCTGCTTTCATCCATACTGTGGTAGAGGTTGAGGCCAGTGCCAGTACCAGGCTATATAAGGCTGCCAGTTCCAATCAAGCACTGTTAGGACCACATGCTGCCTGTGGTCCACAGTATTTTTTATGTGGAAAAGTGTGTGAATGTTATGCATCTTCATCAGGGATGAAATAAACACCAGGTGGGTCTGCACCTAAGCTCTCTGGCCCCAGCCTCCTGCTTTATAGTCCACCCACTACATGGCCATCCAAAAACAGTAATAACTTCCATTTTGACAAAAAAAAAAAAAAAAAAAAAAAAAAAAAATACATGTAATACCTTTCATTGAATTAAGTCTTCACTACATGTATAAGTCTGGACAGACATAGATGGAAACAGCAGTGGTGGAAAGAGTACTGAAAATCTGTACTCAAGTACAAGTAATGTTGCATTGCTAAAATATTACTCAATAACAAATAGAAGTACTGGTGTTAGAAATATACTGAAGTAAAAGTACAAAGTACCAGTTGCAAAAACTGCTCAGAATATTAGATACTTTTACCCACTGATGTCACAGTCACTTCTCCAAACTAGGGTTGCAAATTTTGTGCATTTTCCTTAACCAGTAGTTGAAAATACAAACAATTGATTAATCATTGATAATTTTTAAGATACAAAACACATTTTTTCTTCATTTTCATTTTTTTCCATTTTTTTCTTCTTTTCTTTTTCTCATTTTAACTTTAATTTTCCTTATTTAACAAATGGCTCCAACAGACAACACAATGTCAAAAAAGGTACAAATTAGAATCAGAATCAGAATCAGAATCTCTTTATTGTCATTGCACCAGTGCAACGAAATTGAAGTAGCAGCTCTCACAGCACTGAAAGCGAGAGGAGCTACGAGCCACTGCATCTGTGCGCGCCGCCATCTTGGCATCTTGGCTGTTATGTGTATTGATTACATATCCATGAATACATTTTTGATTGGTTGCTATTGGATGCAATTTATCAATTAATGATTAATCATTACCATCCTCACCCAAGTGTGTGCTACCTTAGCATTTAGTTTAGTTTTTCGTCCATATATGCTAGTTTTCACTGGTCCGTTTGTGATCAGATCACCTTATTGGCTACTAAAATGCAGATGAAAGGTTTGGAGATAAATTCAAATTGTACTCAGTACTCAAACTATGATTTTAAAAGTAACTAAGTAGATTACATCTTGTAATGCATACTTAAGTACCAGTAAAAGTACACACTTGAAAATCTACTTATAAAAGCATGAGTACCCAAAAAAACTAAAATAAGTTAATGAAGTAGTGCGATATTTTCACTTGCATGCTTTTACTTTCCTAATTATTATTAGTGTGTATTATCACAGGTGATGTGATAATACACACAACAGAACAAAAGGTTAAATGCCAACATGCCAGAATTACTGTAAATCCCCCTTTCCAGAACTTATTTTTTTGCTGGATCCTGCCAGAACAGGATCAAGGTTCTCCCAGACTGGGATGGGCACATAATTAATTGGATCCAGTACCTCCTTTGTCACAGTCAAAATCTTTGAATAAAGTTTGTGTAATATTTAGTGTTATCTGATGATTGCTGCAATCACCTTTACTGTAAACTACCTGAATTTCCTCACCGAGTCGTGAAGCATCATTCCTGTGAGTGAGTTTTTTTTTTTTTTTGTTTTTTTTTTTTGCGACCAAGTTTTTCATTGTCTTTTCTTTGTTCACTTTGGAGGTTACAGTTACAGTGAAAGTGACTCCATAAACCTTCTGTACATTGCTTTTCATTCACATATTGTCATGAAATAAAGTGAAATACCAAAAAATAAATACAAAAGTACAAATATATAGTACATATAGCTGTATACTAAGGATAAGATGATAAGAACACTGATGTGTCAACGTATTTAAAGAAATCACTTATTAAAATAACAAGGGGAAAAGAAAGAGAAGAAAAACAAAAATGAAATAACATATTAAAATAAAATTCCAACCTCAATCTTTCCATTGATCATAAATTTTACTTTGCACCCTCTTCACCCCAACCCTCCCCCACCTCCCCTCCCCTGTTGCCTGAACTCTTACTGTAGTTCTTTTAAGCTGTAAAGTTTATTTGCATCTGGCACAATTATTAAATTCCCTTCTACATTCTTCATTCATTCTCACTTTTTCCCTCTTTCCGTTTTTTTTTTTTTTTTTTAGAAATAATATTACAGGAAATACGCAAATTAACATATACTGATTGATGATTATTTCATATTTAAATTTTCCACTTCAGCATGTGGTGCTGTCCATAGTATTGAAAGCAGAAGTTCAAGTCCCCCTCAGCTGACCTGAGTCAACTCCAAAAATCCTGATTTTGGTATCCAGCCTTAATATGGGCATGTGTGACTGCTGTGAATGTATATGCCCTGCAGTGTCCGTTACTACATATCCAGCCTTCCACAGCAGTTCTGGTTGTCCTTCATTGTCACTCTTTTAACTCCTGATCATGTCTCACCCTATCACTCCCCACACACTTGAGAATTCATACCCCAATAATGACAAAATTTCACACAAATATCTGTTTGGAAAAAACGATGAAGTGATGACATTTCATGTCTAAAGGGACAAAGGTCAACTTCACTGTGACATCATAATGTTCATCTCTCTATCAGTCCTCTGTCCTCCTCTGTAGAAATAGTCCTTAAGTAAAGGGCAGCATGTTTCTACATGTCAGTTTCATGATAACTTCCATTTCACCAAAAAATACATTTCATATCTTGTATTAAATTGCTTCAAAGTTTGACATGGATGTAAACTACAACACGACCGGTTGGGGGATGCATACAACTGTGAGTAATTTCACTTCTGATCTGTTGCTTTCCAAACACAAACTCCATCCTTTCCTCTTCTCCCTCTAACACTGTGCCCTTGCCTACTCTTCCTCCCTCGCTTCCTTGTTTGTTCTCTGGCTCTCCTTCCCCCTGGCTGCTGCTGTCCTGTGCAGTGATTAAGATTGACATATTCCCTGGAGCTACGCCGTTTGTCTCTGTGATTGACCATGCTGGCTGCTCCGTCCTGCAGTCACCCCTGTTGTCCTCACCTGACAACTTAGACCAGTAAGCACAACAAGTCCAGAGTTTACTGATTGCTGCCACAAAGAAATTCCCCCTTTTCACCATGTTGTAACTTCTGAAGTATTCTGTCCCCCAGGATTGCAGAGGCAAAAGGCACCACAACATTAAAACGGGTTAAAAGCACAATTTTATTATTTAGACATGAATAAAAAGCAGAGTGATAACCTAATGTTGAGGGGGAATGGTCAGTCCTTTAGTTTCAAGGGGCAGAGGAATGTCAGTCTTTTTACTCCCCAAAGAGGAGGAGGAGAGCAGACCAAGGTCCACTTTTGCTGCATGGTGGTTGCTTCTGTGGTTGCGCATCATTGTCACACGTAACCATTACATGATGACTATCCTCAGGCTGCTGCCATGAACTAGGCTGGCATCACTCTTTGGCCTTTCTAGAAGTTCAACTCGGCCTTCAGGCTGCGACATGCGGGGGAGACCTCGGCCTGCAAGTTAAAAACACACAGAGAGTAAGAGAGTGCTTCACGTAGTTAATTTTACAGGTAAAACAACTGATTGAAGCCCTTTAATTACACACACATACCTGCAAGTTAAAAACACACAGAGAGTGAGAGAGGAAGCAGTGGTTGCGGCCTGCAGCTTGAATACCCCAGGAGTGAGGTACCTGAATCACACCTGTCCTCAATTAGCAACTACCCTACGCCATTGGCTCACAGCAGTGAAGTCCCTCCACCCACGCACACACAGACAACACCACTGCACACACAAACCACACCCAATCAGTGTCACTACAACACAGGTGAGATGAAGATGCTGATACAGACTACCCTGTTACACCAGCAAAACTTGTATTTATGTTCAGTGGTTCAACATGTCTTATGCTTTTGGTTGCAGATATTTTTGTTTTATAAAAACTCATTATTATTACTGATGTCTTTTTTTTCAACATCTTATTTACAATTAAAAGAAGCTTGTTATTCACTCCTCCACTTAGTTACCGAACAGTCCAGCACACCTGCAGAGCGGCTGCTCCACACTAAACTCTGAGCAGAAAACAGTCCAATGTTCAGTCTTATAAATCAACACATGTTGGTTTTCCCTACAGTTTTCAGGGCCCTTCTTGTTTGTGCCACACTGACAGCTTCAATCCCCGACTGACTTTAGGAAAAAGGAGGCAAAGACACACAGCCCTGCCAATATCAGTGGAGCTGAGGTAAAGCAAGTGAGCAGTTATACACTGCCTGGCCAAAAAAAAAAGTCGCCACCTGGATTTAACTAAGCAAATAGGTACGAGCCTCCTATTGGATAATTACTGCATGGGCGATTATCTTTCAGCTGGCAACAAGTTATTTAACCCCAACTGGTGCAATGAGTTGCTTCTCATTTTCCTAAACAACCATGTCGAAAGACACATCCCGTGGTCGTGGAAAAGATGTTAGTCTGTTTGAGAAGGGTCAAATCATTGGCATGCATCAAGCAGAGAAAACATCTAAGGAGATTGAAGAAACTACTAAAATTGGGTTAAGAACTGTCCAACGCGTTATTAGAAACTGGAAGGATAGTGGGGACCCATCGTCTTCGAGGAAGAAATGTGGCCGGAAAAAAATCCTGAATGATCGTGATCGGCGATCACGTAAACGTTTGGTGAGATGAAATCGAAGAAAAACAACAGTAGAACTCAGGGCTATGTTTAATAGTGAAAGTAAGAGCATTTCCACACGCACAATGCGAAGGGAACTCAAGGGATTGGGACTGAACAGCTGTGTAGCCTTAAGAAAACCACTAATCAGTGAGGCTAACAGGAAAAAAATGGCTTCAATTTGCTAGGGAGCATAAAGATTGGACTCTGGAGCAATGGAAGAAGGTCATGTGGTCTGATGAGTCCAGATTTACCCTGTTCCAGAGTGATGGGCACATCAGGGTAAGAAGAGAGGCAGATGAAGTGATGCACCCATCATGCTTAGTGCCTACTGTACAAGCCTGTGGGGGCAGTGCTATGATCTGGGGTTGCTGCAGTTGGTCAGGTCTAGGTTCAGCAACAGTATGTGCTCAAAGAATGAGGTCAGCTGACTACCTGAATATACTGAATGACCAGGTTATTCCATCAATGGATTTTTTCTTCCCTGATGGCACAGGCATTTTCCAAGATGACAATGCCAGGATTCATCGGGCTCAAATTGTGAAAGACTGGTTCAGGGAGCATGAGACATCATTTTCACACATGGATTGGCCACCACAGAGTCCAGACCTTAACCCCATTGAGAATCTTTGGGATGTGCTGAAGAAGGCTTTGCGCAGCGGTCAGACTCTACCATCATCAATGCAAGATCTTGGTGAAAAATTAATGCAACACTGGATGGAAATAAATCTTGTGACATTGCAGAAGCTTATCAAAACAATGCCACAGCGAATGTGTGCCGTAATCAAAGCTAAAGGCGGTCCAACGAAATATTAGAGTGTATGACCTTTTTTTTTGGTGGCGACTTTTTTTTGGCCAGGCAGTGTATGTCCTTAGGAATAAACCTAGAATCACCTTGATATAAAAAGCTCAGAAATGGCTGCATTCCTTAAAGCTACTTCAAGGAGTTTTTATCTGGTAATGAAACTCAGTCTTAGTCTAATACAGATGCCTCTATATGACCTAATTAAGCAAATGAGACCATCTATATGCTGTATATTCTATATAGCTGTTCTTAATTTCTGCCACCATGGTCGGATTCTGCTTGAATTCAGAAGAAATGAGCCTGTGTTGACATTTTACCAGGCACAATTACAGTGAATAGTATGTAAGGCAATAAAAAAGAAGCAGGAGAGGGGGGTGGGGGGTTTATAACTTGTGTAAGAAATACTTAACCATTGATGTCAATGTTTTTAATATGCAAACATGATAAATAAAGTTTAAAAAAAAAATTATCACCAAATGCTGGTAAAATATGAAAAAAAAGAAGCATGAGATTTTTATTTTTGTAGTTTTATTTTTTATGTTATATATTGTAGTTTTTGCGGTAGAAGCACTGTCACTTTTGTTCACAAGGGCCACCAAAATCAACAAATGATATGATAGTTCCTTGTTGTAACTTTAAGGAAAGGGGAGGCAAAACTTAAAAATGTATTTCAATACAAATTACCAATTACCTGTTAAGAAAAGGAATCAGTAACCAAATCCAAGTATCACAATATTAAAGTAATGTAACTTGATTACTTCCCATTACTTTTAGATTACCTAATTACCAAGTACGGTGAAATTGTGTGGACAACTGTGGACAAAAGCTGTGGTGTGTCCACTGTAATAGTCACAGAATATAATGTCAAAAACAATTTTTTCTACTTATTTTAACTGGCAAATGTAGGACTCACTGAAACGCTGTCTGTGAAAATGTAAGCAGAGAAGTCATTTGATTTCTCAGAGAATCCAACTCAGCGGCAGATATTAAGAATAGCTATATAGAAACAGCCAGTCTTTTCACTGATGGTCTCGGCTGCTTCTGTAGATCATATAGAGGCATCAATATAAAACTGAGACTGTTTCACAACCAGTTACAAACTTCTTAGAGTAGCTTTAATACTGGTAATTACATGCATCTAAATGTACTTTGTAAACTTTGTAGACAAATAAACTGCCATAACTTTATTCTGAGGCATGAGTTTTTACTAGGGATGATAATGATTAATTGATGGTTGATTAATTGGTCTTTAAGAATTTGAGAAAATTGAATCAATCCACTATCAAATAAAAATGTGAAATAGAACAGAGATTATTTTTATGAGCATGCTCTGCATGTTATCTAACATACAAGTCTATGTGTTTAATATGTAGACTAGTATGTCTTTATATGTTGCATAATCCTGTCAGAGAATATGCCACATGTTGCTTTTGAAAATAATGCTTAAATGTTTTTTAATAATTATTAATTGATTAATTGATTGTTAATTTTTACCAATGATCAGTTAAGGAAAGTGCTTACAATTTGCAATCCTAGTTTTTACCCACACCATCAGCATCACCACCTACAATCCCAATATATTGATCAGTAGTAGCAGTAGTTGACAGGTGAGCTAGCTAACTGGATTTCATTGTAGCTACTAGAGCTTGAGATCTGTGCCCAAATGGGTTTTGGTCTTATTAGGGGGCCAAGCCCGCGGGGCCTGGGGGACGCGTATGCACAAGCATACGCGTTTCCCAGGACCCGCGGTGCTGGGAACCCTATTGTTTTTGTTCCGATTTTTATTAGGGGGCCAAGCCCGAGGGGCCTGGGGACCGCGTATGCTAGCATACGCGGTTCCCAGGACCAGCGGTGCTGGGAACCCTATTGTTTTTGTTCAGATTTTTATTATTTTTTTTTTTTTCCTCCTTATTTTTATTTTTCCGTTGATAAAAGTGGTGCTGCAGGATAAACCGTGCAAGGGAGGGCGGTGCAATTTGGAGGATTGGTCCAGACCCCTGCCGGGACCTCAGGCGCAAAAAATGACATATGTCAGCCAGTAGGTGGCGCTATAACCAAGGGAAACGCCTTTTCGCCAATAACTCCCCAAACCGTTTGTCGCACATTCAAAAGACTCATATCCACAGATTACCTGAATTGCCCTGAATCACCTGGGCTAGGCCACGCCCATTTCCGCCTATAATTTTTTTTCAGGAAATCGCAAAAACTCGAAAACCTACTTTTTCGAACTCCTCCTTGGGGTTTTGTCCGATCCGTGTGAAATATGGCACGTATGTTCGTCAGCTGGACCTGATCTAAAGTTATCAAAAGAATTTTGTTCGTTCAAAATATGCGCAAATTATTAACGAAGAAATTTTTCTAGCTAGCTATAAAAACACAAACAGTTGCATAACTTGGTCAAAGTAAATGCTAACAACACCAAATCTGAGAACATTGGTTGGCATGTGACTGTGGGGGTATGAGCCAAATTTGGCTAATGTTGGCCACTAGGGGGCGCTGAAAATATGGGAATGTCATATCTCTTAAACGCAAATACCGATTTTTACCAAATTTGGTCGGCATGATGCTGGCTCACTCCTGAGGCCATATCTTGAAGGTCATCACGACTGGTCAAAGTGGGCGTGGCCTATTACGACATAAACAACAAACATTTATTTCAGCTGAAGTATTAAGCTGAGGGCTGCGAAATTTACAGGGTATATATAGAATAGCACACAGACCGCCCATACCAAAACTTATGCATCTACTCCACTAGGTGGCACTGTAACGGACGCAAACGCATTTTGGCCTGTAACTTCCACATTTTTAATCACATCTTCATAAACTTTATATCCACCTGTTCCCTAAATAGATTTGCATCTTTTGACATAGGCCACGCCCACTCCCACAGCACATTTCTCTTTGTAAGACGCTACACGTCAAAAACCTACTTTTTCGAACTCCTCCTAGGGTTTACGCTCCAGCTGCACGAAACTTTGCACATACAATCTCCAGATGGGCCTGATCAAAAGTTATCAAAAGAATTTTGCTACTCCAAAAAATGCGGCACTTATAAATAAGCAAATTTTTCCGCTAGCTAAAAAACACATACTGTTGCATATTTTTGTCAAAGTAAAAGCTATCGACATGAAACTCAAGACACTGCTCTCCGAGGTCAACCAGAGGCTCTGTGCCAAATTTGGTGCAAATTGGGCAATAGGGGGCGCTATAAACACGGTAATATGAAGCGACAAAAAAGTTGCTCCTATCCGCACGAAAATCGTGGAGCATGATCTGCAGTTGCTCCCGAGCCCAGCCATAACATTTTGTTATGTTTGGTCAAAGTGGGCGTGACTTCTTACAACAAACATATTCAGCCTTTGACACTTGCAGTGCTCTTCCCATTACAGTAAGAGGAATGGAGAGACAGGGCAGCCTCATTTGACCCCACATTTAACGGCAGACCTCGGTGACGTGCCTCTCGGTGACGAAACAGAGCCGTTTGTGTTGCGTGGGTTCCACTACGCCCGGGGGCCGAGTCGCGCGGGAGGCTTGGCCCCCGTTCATAACTGCTTGCAGTTCTAGTTAGGGGGCCAAGCCCGCGGGGGCTGGGGAACGCGTATGCAAGGCATACGCGTTTCCCAGCACCAGCGGTGCTGGGAACCCTATTGTAATTGTTCCGATTTTTAGGGGGCCAAGCCCGCGGGGCCTGGGGGACGCGTATGCAAGCATACGCGTTTCCCAGGACCAGCGGTGCTGGGAACCCTATTGTTTTTGTTCCGATTTTTATTATAGTTCTTCCTTATTTTTATTTTTCCGTTGGTAAAAGTGGTGCTGCAGGCTAAACCGTGCAAGGGAGGGTGGTGCAATTTGGAGGGTTGGTCCAGACCCCTGCAGGGACCTCAGGCACAAAAACTCACATATGTCCGCCAGCAGGGGGCGCTATAACAAGGGAAACGCGTTTTGGGCTATAACTCCCACACCGTATGTCGCACATTCAAAAGCCTCATATCCACAGATTCCCTGAATAGCCCTGAATCACCTGGGCTAGGCCACGCCCATTTCCGCCTTAATTTTTTTCCCGCAAAATCGCGAAAACTGGAAAACCTACTTTTTCAAACTCCTCCTTGGGGTTTTGTCCGATCAGTGTGAAATTTGCCATGTACAGTCTTCTGATGGTCCTGATCTAAACTTATCAAAAGAATTTTGCCCGGTCAAAATATGCGCAAATTATTAACGAATAAATTTTCATAGCTAGCTATAAAAACGCGAACAGTTGGATATCTCGGTCAAAATAAATCCTAACGACACCAATTCTGAGATACTAGGTTGGCATATGGCTGTGGGTGTGTGAGCCAACTTTGGCTAATATTGGCCACTAGGGGGCGCTGCAAATATGGGACATTTATATCTTGTAAACGGCAACACCGATTTTTACGAAATTTGGTGGGTATGACGCTGTGTCACTCCTGAGGCCATATCTCCAAGGTAATCACCACTGGTCAAAGTGGGCGTGGCTTATTACGAGATAAACAACAAACATTTATTTCAGCTCAAGTATTATGCTGAGGGCTGTGAAATTTACAGGGTATATATAGAATAGGACACAGACCATCTATACCAAAAACTGTGCATGTACTCCACTAGGTGGCGCTGTGACGGACGCAAACGCATTTTGGCCTGTAACTTCCACATTTCAAATCACATTTTCATAAACTTCATATCCACGTCTTCCCTACATAGAGCCGCATCTTCTCACATAGGCCACGCCCACTCCCACAGCATATTTCTCTTTGTAAGTCGCTACACGTCAAAAACCTACTTTTTCGAACTCCTCCTAGGGTTTTAGCTCCATCTGCATGAAACTTTGCACACACAATCTCCAGACTTGCCTGATCAAAAGTTATCAAACGATTTTTGCTACTCCAAAAAACGCGGTACTTATAAATAAACATTTTTTGCCGCTAGCTAAAAAACACATACCGTTGCATATCTTTGTCAAAGTAAAAGCTATCAACATCAAACTCAATCCACACTTTTCAGAGGTCAACCAGAGGCTCTGTGCCAAATTTGGCGCAAATTGGCCGATAGGGGGCGCTATAAACACTGAAAAATCAAGCGACACGAAAGTTGCTCAGATTCGCACGAAATTTGGCGAGCACCATGTGGAGTTGCTTCCGAGGTCAGCCGTAAAATTTAGTGATGTTTGGTCGAAGCGGGCGTGACTTCTTACAACAACCATATTCAGCCTTTGACACTGCTCTTCCCATTACAATAAGAGCAATGGAGAGAGAGGGCAGCCTTGTTTGACCACACGTTCAACAGCAAATCTCGGCAACGTGCCTCCCAGTCACGAAACAGACCCATTTGCGTTGCGTGGGCTCTGTGACACCCGGGGGCCGAGTCGCGCGGGAGGCTTGGCCCCCGTTCATAACTGCTTGCAGTTCTAGTTATTATTATTATTATTATTATTATTATCATTATTATCATTATTATTATTAATATTATTATTATCATCAGTACTAGTAGTTTTTGTTTTTTTTCCATGCTTCTCCCCAGTTTTGTCCTTGCCAGTCCTAATTCCCCCCATGTATTGTTCTTGTCACTGCCAACTCCTACTGTTTGGTGCATAGAGGGAAGCTTGTTAAGAAAAATGTCGGGCTGTAATCGGGTTTGGGCTGAAATATGCTAATGAGGGACTGGTTTTGGTTGGTTGGTCCCACCTGTAAATGTTTCTAATCTAATCTATAGATGTTGAGTTTCATAATGATGACGATAGCATTTTCACAGCTGAAGGAAAAACTGTCACTGCACTGTGGTGTTGTTACTATTTTTTGATTTAAAGACAAAATAATGTGAACATTTTCAGCCAGTGAAGCATTATTCCACCAGAGGCCATGATGACTGTAAGATTAATTGGTTTCTCTAGAGACCAGAGTGGTGTCAAGTGGTGTGTGTGTGTGTGCACTGCACATGGTGGTATATTCTTCTTTACGTTAAAATGTATTTTAAAATTGTAAACCTGCTAAAAATCATCATTTTTAATCTGATTTGTATCTTTATTCTGTAGTTGTAATGGAATACAGCTTCCTTTTCTTGTATCCTAGTTACATAACTCTGTTTAGGTTAATCTGGGTTAGGTTAATCCCAAATCTAACCATAAGTGCTAGTGCACTGGATAATCTGCACCTATAAAATAAACATTAGATGAAATATTCTATGTGTATGCAGCATGTAGGGGCACTAACATAGATTTCATAATAGATGAACCTTGATGTTCTTCTTTCACGCATATCCATCAGTGGATTGAATTGTACAGGAGATGTGTTCTCTGTGTGTGAGTGCAGCCCAGCTCTGCTGGCTGTGCGGTAGAGGTGATCTGCTCTCGGCCATGAGTGTCACAGCAGTGCTCTGGAACAAATGAAGCGCACCATCCTCATGACCCCTTGTCTCTTGTGTATCATTAACCAAAGCCCCTACATACAGGGCTGTCAGCTTCTGCTGTCACAGTCAGGCTTTGTCATGGGACTCAACAACATTGAAGTAACATTGAGCTCAGGCTGCAGCAGTGAGTGGCACTGACTCTTGTTGTCATTCAAACAATAAAGTCCACTTTGCATTGAACATCCCCTTCTCACTCTCCTCCTTAATCCAGACTGAAGGACAGAGTCGCTCCTGGGCTTTAGGAACTACACTGTGGGATAGCGCTGAAAATAGCAACTACAAGGCATGACAGGATGCAGTAATGTGTTGGCCTGTACAACTGCCAACGCACCATACATGGTGTAGTTTCTCCTCTTCTGGACCTGGATCGTCTCAACACATGATTGATTAAATGTACGTGAAAAGGTTCTTAATGGATGCTGGTCATCATCAGCTTTTTTACTCTTACAATTTATCCAAGGAAAAGCTGCTTAGCAGGCAGAAGTGGATGAGATGAATGTCTTCATTGTTGGAGATAAATGGGATCCAGCCTGCCAAACAGTTTTTCTGTCTCAGATAAAGCAACTCTTTTTTCTGATGAACAAGAGAAAAGAGTAAGACGATTTACAGTATAACATGCTGAAGGGCTGGGCTGGGGCTTTTGCTATCATGACTTAAGTATTGATTACATCACACAAACAACATATTGTTGATTTTTATATCACCAGTGCTACAAGTAAGACATTTATCTCGAGGTTGGCACTAGAGGAAAGGTCATAGGGTCATTAAAGTTGAAATAATTTATTTTGGAGGTTGGCTTTGTTTTGCAACTGAAATGGAAATCCCATTTCCATATGGTCTTACAGGGTACAGGGTTTATTTATTGATCATTTTGCAAAATGATCGATAAACCTTGCATTGCAACACAAGGTTGTGTCATGAGTTAGTTAGTTTTAGTTTACTTCATGCTACTCACAAAAACAAAAAATATATACAGTAAATGAATGGAACTATTTTTCATAACATTACTACACTGTAGTAATGTTATGAAGGGAGAACACATGATGAAGTGTAAATGTGCATTAGCATAATTTGAATACCATATCAGATCGGTTTGGCTTAGATCTAAACAAGGTGCAAATGTAATCTGTATGGTGTGACCAGTGTCCTAACAGGGCTACACAGTGAACTGAAATATCATTGAAATTGCAAATCAGCAGTGTTGGAAAGAGTACTGAAAATCTGTACTCATGTACAAGTACTGTTACATTGCTAAAATATGACTCAAATACAAGTAAAAGTACTGGTGTTACAAATATACTTAAGTAAAAGTTCAAAGTATTCATTTCAAAAACTATTCAGCATATTAGTTACTTTTTAACTGTTGATGTCACAAATTTTGGTTTTCCTTATCAGATAGTTGGAAATACTAATTATCAATTAATCTTTAATAATGTATAAGATACAAAACATGTTTTTTAAACCTTTCTTACTTTTTTCTATTTTGTTTTGTCATTTTTTTTTCATTTATTCAATAAATGGCTCTGCCAGACAAAACAATGTCAAATGAGGAGTAATTACTGGCATATCTAGACTATATATTCCTGGATACAGTTGTAATTGATTAAATTCTTGATGCTGATTAATCAGTTAATGATAAATCATAAAAATCCAAACCTGTGCTGCTGCAGTGTTTAGTTTTTCATCCATATGTCATTGTTTTCATCAGCCTGTTTGTGATCATCACCTTCTTGGCTACAAAAATGCAGATGAAAGGTTTGGATATTAATTCAACTTGTTCTCAGTACTCAATTATGCTTTTGAAAGTAACAAAGTAAATTACATGGTGTGACGAATACAAGTAAAAGTACAGACTTTAAAAATCTACTCATAAAACTACATAACTACAGTAACTTGAGTATTTGTAATTAGTTACTTCTACCCCTGCAAATCGGTGTGTGCACCTTCAGTTTGTTCAGGAAGCCAGATGTGCAGCCATGTTGGAGTTACTGGGATGTAAACAACAGAACGCTGGACAAGCCACAATATTCTGAGAAAGATTAATAGGTGGAGAGGATCTACATATGCTGGCCCCTTTGACTGTGACCCAACAATTTTGTCCTCTATTTCCTATCCTGACATATACATTGTTTGTTCAACAAACCCAACACACAGCTTAAAACCTTAAATGTTACGAAGGTTTGGAAGCCTACAACCAGATGGTGTGTGGATGGTGAGAGAGCCACAGTATCAGCATATTAATTGTATTGAGAAAGCAAAGGTAGGTGATCAACTGAAATTTAAAGGATTTTGAGTCTGATAATCTACCAGTCCAACATTTTGGGTCAAATCGCACTGCTCTATTTGACTAAATCATTTAACAGTATATGAGGTTGTTTTTTAGGAGACAACACTGGTTGTGTGCCTGCTTGTCTTTCCTTTCTTGTCATGTCTCCATGTTCCCAGGTCACTGAATGAGGACAATATTATTGTTATAGATTGTATCCCATCAATCCTATGTGCAATCGTTACATCCTCTCTCTCTCTGTCTGTCTTTCTCTTAACCACAAACACTGGTTTACATCAGGTAGCATCCGTGTGCATCATGGCTTTCTTTCCAGACAACCTGGTTAACTAAGTAATCTATTGTAGGCAAATATGGCTGCATTTGAATTTAGAGTTAGACAAGAACAATTTCCTTTCAGAGTTTACCAATTATCTAACTTCCCTCTGAAAAACTGTTTTATTTGTCTCTTTCTGGCTTTGTCCGCTGAGGTTTAGCTGAACCAAAGTGATTAATTCTGCATCCAGAGCAGTTCTGTCTCTCAGAAATAATTGCAGAACTAAAACTCGACTCTCCACATTATCACCTCTGTTCTTTCTCCCACAGCTGGCCTCGAGCCAAGCCCCACTGCCAGTTGAATTGTTGACTGAAGTTAATGTGGCGATCATTGCTTAAAATGTGTGCACACATGCTGGCACCTTAGATTTGTTTCCATCTCTCCATCCTCTCAAAAGACAGAACACAGACTTCTTCTATTCCTGGCAACGCAATCCCAATGTGCACCTGTCTGCTCAGTGGGTGATGCCACATTCTCCCAATGTGGAGGAAACAACAGAGAAAGTTAAAGACAGAACTGTTTTTTCAATAAGAGATTTTCAAGACTCCTTTCATTTCCCTCCATGTCCCACAGAACAAAATCCCTCCGCTCCCCTGTCACATTTAGCTGCAACAAAACCACAGAATGAAGTGGTCACACTTTGCCTGTGTTGCAGCATGAAGCTGCAGCTGGCAGAAAAGATACAGTGAGAACTGTGACACACCTCTGCCCTCTGCAGAGCTGCTTCTCACTGCACTCAATGTACAGTGGCCAAATGCTGCGTTGTATGCCTCAACTCACTGATTTAATTTAATTACCGCATGCCTTTTTGAGTCTTTCGCTGTGGAATGGCTTAAGTGCTGTGTGTGTGTGTGTGTGTGTGTGTGTGTGTGTGTGTGTGTGTGTGTGTGTGTGTGTGTGGTGTGTGTGCGTGTGTGTGTGTGTGTCTGCCGCCTGGTGTTTTATTTCCTGTCTGTCCATTGGCAGTGCAGTGGAACAGATTGTCAGGTTTGCATCCCCGCTTTGATAATGCAGCATTAGCAGTATATATTTTTATCAGTAGCAGAACAGACTCTGGCACTGCAGATCTCATGATGTAAGCAGTATAACCAATGGCGCAAGTTCACGGTTGGAACAACATGCTTGGAATTATAGATAAAAATGCTGTGAGGTATATTAGCCAGCATATACAAACTGTGCTGCGAGAATGAAGTCATGGTCCTCTCGAAAGCTCAACATCCTGCCTGGGCGCTGTGTACTCCAGTAATCTGTCTTTAAAAATGGTGTGAAGACATACCTCTAGCCCATAACTTTCATACTACTGCATGATCATTAAAATTTAATTAGATTGAAGTCCAGTGGTGGAAAAAGTCTTTAGATCCTTTACTTTAGTGTCAGTGATGCAATCTACTCCATAAAAATAGAAGAGTCATTTCATGGCTCTTAAGTCTCTGTTAATTGACTCTAAATTGAAGTAACTCATATCTGTCTAGTCACACTCAGCACTGAAGAGAGGTCTCACTCCACACATTGTCATTCTGTAATGGAGGGGGGAAAAACACACTGGTTTGTTTGATTTCTTTAAATCAATCACATTCATCTTGTGTGGCGCTAAGCCCAGCAGCAATGGTGCCCCTGCAAAATAGTGTGGATACTGTGAGGGTGGAACATTTGTACATTGGGAGTTGAGCTTGGCATTAAGATGCCTAAATCACCACAAAAGAAAAGGTAACAGCTGCCATTTCACTGTGTAGGTTGCTAACTCAGAGGTTGTTGTTTCCTGTTGAGACTTTGAAAATGCAGATCCCAGATACAGCACATGTCAGTGGTTCCCAACCTTTTTTCCTTGGAGCCCCCTCGACTTGGGGCTGCACACATACACCAAAAGAATTTCATTTCAAAGCTTTACTGTCCAAAATAAAAATAAATTAATTTGCTTCCAGTCTTGGGCGGCACAATGGCGCAGTGGTTAGCGCTGCCCCCGCCCAGCAAGAAGGTCCTGGGTTCGGATCCCCGGGCCGGCAGGGCCTTTCTGTGTGGAGCATGTTCTCCTCGTGTGCGCGTGGGTTCTCTCAGGGTACTCCGGCTTCCTCCCACAGTCCAAAGACATGCAGCAGGTTAATTGGTGACTCTAAATTGCCCGTAGGTGTGAATGTGAGTGTGAGTGGTTGTGTGTCTCTATGTGTCAGCCCTGCGATGAACTGGCGACTTGTCCAGGGTGTACCCCGCCTCTCGCCCAATGTCAACTGGGATGCACTCTCAGGCTGCATTAATCCAACAGACATCTAAATAGTCTGTTGTTCAAAAGATTGTAGCGCACATACTGTCACTGAGACCTGTGAAGGTGTTCAAGCTTACTCCCTCTGAGTGACACCATCTAATCTTTTTCCTCTGGCTCCACAGGTCTATCTACAAAGCTTGAGGCAAGTGGATGAAGTTAGTTTTATCATGATTTGCATTGTTTTAATTTTAATCAAAGACTGATATTTATACAGACAGACACAGAACAAGCCTCATCATCATATTCTGAACAGTTTGTCAAGTTTAATACTATATAGAACTTCCTTAATTGATTGTGTGCCAGGGGTGGGAGTGGGAGGTTGCAGTGTGTTTCCATTTTATCAGAATAAAGCATCAAAATTGTCAAAGCCAGGGCTCCATTTGCGGCAGCAGGGAGGCCAGTATCCGCTGGGGCACCAAAGGTAGCCGATAGAGCATTAGGGGTAATGACCTGGCCTGGCTTATTGTTTCAAGTATGTTTGACCAAAAATTTGTCAATTTGGGACAAAACTAGAGCACATAGATGTGATTAACAGGGAATTATTTGCAGCAGTTACAAGCATCACTGATGATTCACTGATGCCAGCCTGGCATTAGTGTAGTGGATTCTATGTAGGAGTTTGCATTGGATTAGTCCATGATGGGTACATATTGAGGAAGAATGGACCAGGTCTAGAATATGACTCCATTGTTTGTCAGATAGATCTATACTCAAGTCATTTTCCCAGGCATGTTTTGACTTGGGTAGGGTAGGATTGGCCAAGCTCATGGACCCACAAATAACTGAGACACCTTTCCTCTGATTAGGATCCATATTCAAAAGGTAGTCAATCAGGGTTTCAGGGGGTGCGAGGGAAGTGATGTAGTGTCTGACTGGAAAAAATGAAAGAGGTGGGAATTAAATAGATGATATTTTGACAAAAACTCAGTAAAAGATGAGAAAGTTCTGTCTGAATGCAAATCATAAACTGTTACTATCCCATTATCAAACCAAGTTCAGAACACTGAATCTGTACTTGAAGGTTTAAATTCATGGCTGTATTGGGAGTATTGGAGCAAGACTGGATGGATAATGCCATTGTATGACATTATTGGTTGTTAACTGGTTATTGGCTGTAGTTTTGTGTATCCACCTGTCTCACCCTTCTGGATTTGTTGGAAGGACTTTACTGTGCATTCACACCAAAAGCGGCAAAAGTGGCAAGGACGCCGGAAGTTAATACATTTTCAATGGGAGCCCGGCGTCCTGAGCGGCCAAAGCGTCAGCCGTGCGTCCAGGGCGTCCAAAGCGGCTAAAGCAGTCCAAAGCGGCACCAGATGAGAAGTTGAACCTCGGTTAACTTTATGGTAATTAGCTATGACGCGGTTCAGCGGCAACCGGCGGCAACCAGTCAGAGTAGAGGTGTCCTTCGATCGAGCGGGCCCCAAAGAACAACGCATGTAAATTTGGTTCCTAGAACACACTCGTTCCGTCATGGATGCCGAGAAGCTGATAACCTGTGTTCGGGCTCATCCCATCCTCTATAATGTTCGCCTTTTTGGCTACTGGGACCAAAATAAAAAAAATGTTGCTTGGGATCGTGTCGTGGAGGTGGTTGGTTGGTCTGGTGAGTTTAAAAAAAATGTGTAGTAATAACAGAAAAATAGCAGAGTGAAGTGCAGTCTGTGGCAAAGACGTAGCCTAGCATGCAAGTCTTTCTTGCTTCATCTGAATGAGATGACACACTGCACAACAAAGCATTTTATCAGCAGGATTTGAAAACTAACTGCCATTTAAATAGAGCAAAAATATCTTGATGTGTGCAGTGAAAAGTCGCCGCAAACGTCGTCTATTGACGGATCATCGGTACGATTAAATATATCTCGTTTAGTGTCAAGGGCTTGTTGAAAACTTAATTCAGTTAAATGTAGCTTAATTATTCATTTAAAACAGTTTAACAATAGTAGTGCTAATTAATGTGATCTTTTACACTTTTACACTCTTTGGCCACAAGATTGTTTGTTTTCCGGCTCCGGGGTATTTTTCTTTAGGCCTATAGAACACACACACACACACACACACACACACACACACACACACACACACTTAATAATAATAATAATAATAATAATAATAATAATTGTCATTATTATTATTATTATTATTATTATTATTGTTATTGTTATTATTTTTATTATTATCATTATTATTATAATTATTTATAGAGCACTTTTCAAAATTCAAAGCTTAGGGCCCTGACCTAAAGGCCTTGTCCCCTTTAGTTTTCAGGCAAGTCAGAGGATCTCTTGATGAGACATCTGGGAGCAGCCTAGCAGTTCCCAGCCAGTCCCTGTTCTCCAGTGAGTCTTTCAAATGCAGAATAAAATGGAGTAGGTGAATTGGTGCATGACAATGTGGATCAGGCACAGGTGAGGAAAAAGAAAACACTTCTGATAAGAAAGCAAAAGCAAGAGTTTTCCAGCAGGGACAAGAGGTGTCGCTTCTCCTGCTCACATCAGACATTAAGTTGTGCCCTAAAGTTTTAAGGAAGATGAGTCCTGCCACATACGAACCATCTTGGGGAGTAGTGAATTACATGTAACTGGGTTATTTTGCAAAAGAATAAAATGTAATCAGATTGTTACATTTAGTAAAAATGGGGATCATTAGCAGGATTACAATGTTAGCTACACAGACCAACCACTAACATTAATTATACAGACCAACTGCTGAAATTAGGTACGCAGACCAACTGCTGACATAAGCTACACAGACCAACCATTAAAGTTAGCTACACAGACCAACCACTAACATTAGCTACACAGGCCAGAAGCATTGATCTGATTGGTTAGCACATGTTGGACATGATACATAGATGGTTCATCCACTCACCTGCCAAGTGTTTTTTTAAGTGCTTGCCCTTTTCCAAAAGTTTTAATGGCGACTTCACAGTTGGTTCTGTATAACAAACCATGTGGCGTGCCAGGTTAAAGAAATGTTCCACTGCACAACTATCTCATAAACCATACAGTGATGGGGCCCCAACAGGACAAAGTGCAGGCAGTAAAGAACTGCGCTCGTCGTGTGCTTGTTTTGATGCTTGCTCTCTGTTGAGCTCACCCTGTACTTGCCTGCAGGTGGTAGGTTCCAGTTAGAGGAGGCAGAGAAGGATTAGGGTGGAGGAAGAGGGTGGCAGCTGGAGTTGAGTCTGCAGCTTCCCTCAGTTTTTTGTTCTTTTTGCTTTAGATTGATTTTGTTTACTTGTTGTTTATTCCTGGGTTCTATTTTGCATCAATCTTTTTGTCAATATATGTCATATATCAACTTTCTTCTTCAACTTCCTTTTTAAAGTTTTCTGGTGCCAAGCATCATCATCTGCCCTTATATCTGATGGCAATGCTAAAGTGAGTCCCCCCACTGGTAAAGATTTAAGAAGAGTAGAATTGTTTGGGATTATTTGTTCTGTCTAACATTTTGATATTGTGCACTGTAAAGAGCCTCCAGAGCTGTCAGTGATGCTTTTAGTCAAGACTTTAGTTCGACGTGTCATTTGTTGTATTTGATGAAGCATCCTTCAACCACTCTGCTGACATTTTCTACAGCTGCTCCCTCTTGTAATCCACAAAGCTGACACTTGTAGTATCCTAATGCCTTGTATTGTCACTTTCACCCACTCTTCCTGGACAGGAGTGTGGGCTGAATCTGAAATTCAGAGCATCATATGGCCCAAAATGCCATTTGTGAACAGAACGCGCAGTTCCTGACACAAAGATCTGTTGTGTATATGGTTTTATTATGAGCTCCCCTCATGGCATGAATAAATGAAATGCAATCCATTTTCATAGCCCTCTGGGAAATTAAATGAAGCGGTCAAAGATGCAATAAATCAGCTGCCTGGTTAATGACCTCCCTGCAACATTGATGCAATAGTTTTGAGAGGTTATCAGTAAATTGTCAAGGCAACACTTGATTCTATAATTTGACTGCAGGACCAGGATGCATATTCTGCACAAAGTGATTTAGTCTAATTTATTGCACCTGTTTGACTCATGACTCCATGGGCAGTGGACTTTTTATGTGCATCCATTTGTCTCAGCATCCAGTCAGAAGTGTCTGCGCCTATGTTCAGTATTCTCCTGTGTGCTTAGATGAGCTCTGTGTCCCCCGAGAGCTCAGGTAGCAGCAGGTAGTGTTTTCCATTCTTAACAGAAGCATAAGTGGCCCTAAACCCAGTCTGTACAAGACAGATGGGCTGATTTGTCTCAGCACACGGTTTATGAGTTCAATAGTGAGTATTTCAAACAATCTATTCTTAGCTGCTGGGGAGGAAAACAGCAGTTTCATACTGTGTGTAGGCATTGCTGGTGGTACAAAGGTGAATGACAAATCCCAGTTGGAGTATACACTCAGGTTGCCAGTTTAATGGGCACACCTAAAACTAATGCAGTCTAATACAACAGTCCTACAGTAACTGCTGCCTTCATGGAGGTTCAAATGTTCGGGTTTGATTGTTTCAGAGAGGAGGTCACTGAATTTCATGGAGGGCATGTTGGAGGATGTAGAGTGTGGTTCAGTGTGGTGCACTGTATGGCATCAGACAGTGAGGTGTTTCTGTTATTTAGCCTACCCTGCCAGATACAAATAGGGTGGACAAAATGAAAGACATGCAGTCACTTTAAAATATCATACTTACCAGCTGCCTAGCTTACTATTGTTACCTGTATCTGTTGAACATGTAGCCAACCAAACCACTTGTTTTGATATGCATGATGCTGCATATGATTTTCCTTGCCTCCTTTTTGGATGGTCAGGTCGGGGTCACTGGCAGAATGCACTCTCGACCTTTACCCTCTCCATCCATTTGTGCATTCTCCATAAACGCTGGTCAAAACCACTGACTGAAAATATTTGAAGTAAAAAGTGGCTCTGCCTTTTACTTGCAGTATCCACTTGAGTCACATTAATTTGGTACAAGGTGTTATTTCTAGCAAATCATTAGAATCAATCATCACACATGAACTGGGAACTGTAGCAGTTGTTTGCACAGCAACTGCAGGATATAATTGTGCATCCATCAGTTTTGTAGACATATAGACTATAATAAAATGCCTGTTGATGAATTCTGCTTCACACCAGCAGGAACAACTCCCTCCAACAACACAGTGTTTGTGTTTGATTCATGTAGGGAAAGGAGACACACATTATTTGACATTGTTTGGTGTTTTGCTGTTGCTACCATTACTACTGCTGCTGTATATTCACCTGATTTGAGTGTCAATCATGTCCAAATCCATAAAATAATAGTGTGACTTCTATTGCATCCATTTCATCAACAACAAAGAACGCTAATGCTGTCTCGCCCATTACAAGTTTGAGTCAAGCCATATCTGAGCTACACCTCTATATCAGGCACACTTTTTGATATCTCCCCCGACTGCAATCAGCTACTCTTGTCTATGTTCAAGGCAAGCTGCGACTGAACTCAAACAAGCCGAGTGATGGGAAAAAACAGGTACAGTGAATGATAGAGAGATCAGAGAGGATTTGTAACGAAGATATGTGTATGTGTATGAACAATATACACAGTAGTAACAGTGTGAAATGAATAACATATAAATGGTATGACCAGAATGGACATATACAGCTGTTACAGTAGGCGGTACAGTACAGCTGTAGGTCCACAATATAGATTGAAGGTATAATTACAATATACAAATGTGCCTGACAGTCTTAATAGGGATAGTGAGGATACTGGTAGTACTGATCATGCTATGGACAGTTTTTTCAGTCTGAGAAAGAGCATAACATTCTGTGATGCAGTTAGAGAGGATGCTCTTGATCGTGCAGCGGTAGAAGTTCACCAGAATCTGAGGACACAGAGGGACTTTCTGGACACTGGTAATCATAAAGCTGCTGACACCCTCAGCCTCTGTTTTATTGATATAGAAGGGGGTGTCTGTGCCACCTTTGAGTCCACTGGTGTTCACTGTTGGAGGTCATGTGCATCATGACAATAAGTCGGCAGGGTCATGTACTAGTGTTATTTATTGGGCAAAAATGAGAAGAGGACAAGTCTAAGCACACACCCCTTTGGTACACTAATGTGCAGGAGAGTTAAAGTGTGGTTGTGAGTGATGTAGCGATGTGAGTACCATAAAGGGAACTAAAACTAGCATTTTGTTATTCAGCTCTTGTTGTAAAATGATCAATAAATGATTGTTGCACCTTGTCTAACCTAACTTACTGGGATATGTTGGTCCAGTGTCCAGTTGCAGAGAGAGATGTTGATGCCAAGGTCACAGAGTTTGTTCAGTTTGGAGGGAATGATGGTGCTGAACTGAAGTTGATAAACAGCATTCTTGCATAGATTTTGTCCAGATGGGTGAAAGTTAAATAGTGCAGTGGAGAGGGTATCCTCTGTACATCTCTTCTAGCGGGAGGCAAATTGGGAGGGGTAGAGTGTGCATCGGCACAATGGAGGTGTTTTTGAAACAAAAAATGCTGCTTGGGCCAGACACAGGTTGAAGACGTCACTCAGGACATCAGTCAGCTGCCCACCACAGTCACTGAGCATGTGATACCATCAGGGCCAGTGGCCTTTTCGTGCATTAATCCTACTCAATGCAACACACCCTGGTGAGGGAAAGTGTGGGGGGCTGGTGGTCTGCAGGCAGCGCAGTGACCTGCGTGTCATCTGTGGTGTGGTGTGCCTTCAGTATATCATTGTATATCAAGCTTCATTGCCCATTGTAGTCAGCTGTACTCAGGGGAACTGTGCAGTTCAAGCAATTCACTTTTGCTGTCTTGAATCAAAAGAAGATTTCAGTGGACTGAAATATGTCTGAGTGTAAATGTAATCTGTAATGTGCTCTCAGGCCCCCTGGCAGTCAGACACTATGAGCTTACTAGTTACAGCAATTTGCATCTTCCTCCTTGTCAGCTTGAGTTATATAAGCCTTTCTCTTGCAATATGCTGAGTCATATATCTCCTGCTCTCTCTGCTTGCACTTAATTGGCATTGCAAAGCCTTTTTATAACCCCCCACGGCCTTTGTACCAAATCACTCTTCATAGTCATGACACCCTGGTTTCTGAGCTTCGTGATTAGCTTAAGCTTGTGCCCAGCCACGTGGTCTACTCTACTCGTGATGGCTACCTCTCTGAACTGCTGTTTTTCCATACAGCATTGCTGTATGCTGTAGCATTGCTCAGTCGCCTCCAGGAAGTTGTGGTGTTGCAATCGCACCAATTAATGCAAAACATATAATTTTGTCCAATCACTGGAAATTTGACCAATCATTGTAGTTTCCTGCAAGTTCCAGCAATCGCAGCAGTCCCCCACGCTAAAATCATCCATGTACCTCTCAATGAACCAACTCAATGTTTAATTATCTACTATTTTGTTCTTTTTTTATTTTGTCATGGGTACTGAAGAGACTTATCATAGTTATTGACATTTATCAATGCTCTGTGCACTTATATTTTTATAATTTTGTGCTTGTTTCGACTATGCGCTCCAAAAAGATTTTGCATCTTTGTGGAATACCCCCCAGTGCACTGGCGGTTCTGGGGGGGCCAACAGGGGCCAGTGCCCCTGTAACAGTGAGTCTGGACCCCCCTGTGCCCCCCCCTCCGAACGAAGATTATACAGTAATTATTAAAATTGTGATATTGCGCTGACGCAAAAGGTGGAACTAATACGCATGGCTCAACATTCTAGTCGGATCCTTTAGTGCATTGGTCACTAACACGCGGACCGCGGTTAGTGACCAATGCACTCGGACCGCGGTCTGATTCCGGGCCCAGACGCCGTCCCATACAGACCCGGAATATTTTTGCCTCAAGGCCTCGTTTGAATTTGAACAACTATACAGCGCACTGTGCATGTAGGGGTGGGTACTGAAATTCAGAATTACACGGTTGAATTATTAAAGACCAGAGTACTGATAAGTTCCAACGTTTAAGTTTTGATGTCGTTTATTATCACATGGCTGCAGCACCTCTCCTCTCTCTGTGTTAATGCAGCTCCTCCATACACACATGTACAGTACACACACACAGAGGAGGTCAGTGTGTTTCTCTCACCCTGTCTGTGTCTGATCTGTTGACTTTCCTCATCAGCAGGATCTTTTATAGTCACCCCGAAACCCAACTCGCGTTTCTTTTTTTTTTTTTTTTTCATGTAATTCACCCACGATTCAGTTTTCACAGCAGCAGAGAAGCTGCATATGGAGGAGTTTGATCACTAATCAATCACGGATGCCTTCGTCCTCTCAGACTGATTAAAAAAATAAAAATGCCAAAGTTGGTCACCAGCTATACCTGAGCGTCCGCACAAGTGTGTGTGTGAGAAACACTGCAGAGTGTAACATCATGCTGTTCACAGACAGTCTGCTGTCATTAGTTTGACAGAGAGACACAGAGAGAGGGTCGTGTCTAGAAGGGAACCCTAGACCCGCGAAAGATTGTGCGATTTTATTTTATCAGAAACAAAGGAAACAAATCCCGCGAGAGTTTTGCAAATAAAGGGTTCCCTTCTAGACACGACCGAGAAAGGTGCGCTGCTCCAAGAATATACAATCATGTCATGGTACAGATGTTTTAATGTGGCAGGGTGCCAAATTAAAAAGCTGCAGTCAAGTCGGACAGTTTCCAGCAGACTTAAGAGAACATACAGGAAGAGACACTGACATCCTGTTAGATCACCTGTATGTTACCTGTAGTTTGCAGAACACGTTCATAGCTGAAGTGATAAAGTGTGTTCTGGACAACTAATGGAAGTTAAAATAAAAGTGATCCCCCTTCTGTTACATGGAACATCTGTTCTTTTATCAGCCGTAAAGCACTTTGTAACTGTTCGTATGAGTCATTATAACCTTTATTATTATTATCAGACACAAAATATCTGCTTGTTGACAGATTAAAACTTCATCGCACAACATAAGACTAATATATCAAGCGTTAAATATTATGATTACACAGATAATTAGTATTTTATACAACATGTGGTGTTTGTTGTCAAAATTTAGAGCCAATCAGAGCCTGTCAGTTTGTTGATCAGGTGACAGCAAGGCGCTTGCAGTCTGTGGAGCACAACTGCGGCACCTGGCTCTGAAAACTGTGGTCACCTCGATCTCGTGAAGTTATCGTTGCCCATGTGTGCATGACATCAGAGCAAGTCGGGATCAAGTTGGACACAAATCTAACCGGCACGCCTTGTGCAGTGATCGCTGGTGATCGATTCTGCGCAGGCCTGGCTCATCTCGAACGCACCTATTTTCTCTAGTCAATACAGTCTGTAAAATGTTATCATTTTTTTATATCTGTGTCTCAAATGTGATATTTTGAACCATTCACTTTGGTTACAATGGTTAATCACTAGTTTTATGAAAATAATAAATCAAATAAGATTTTGAATCTTTGTCTTTTTTGCCCCGGGTTAAATGTGCCCCTCTGACAAAACCCCTGCCCCCAGCCAGGCCCCGTCAGTAAAATTGGTCTAGAACCGCCACTGCCCCAGTGAGCATATTTTGTGAGAAATTTTATAATCGTGAGCCTTTGCGGTAAGCTTAGAACACTAACACATAGTGTGGTTTCATTGTCCTTGGAAGAGAACTATACAAAATAATGATTAAAAGAATTTTAAAAGCCTTTTAAAAACTTTTTTTTTTTTTGCAGTTTTCACTTGTTCCCGCAACTGCAATTTCTTTGCAAAAAACACATAAAAACATCACAAAATGCATCACAATTTTTTTTTTTTGAAAAGTTGCTGTGAAATCAGGCATTTTAAGCAGCAATAATCCCCTAAAAAGCCTGCAAAATTCTGGTGGTATTGATCGCTGTTGCAGCACTGCTACTGCCAGCTACATCTTTCTTTTTTTT
Organism: Lutjanus argentimaculatus; assembly: GCA_034769285.1. NCBI lineage: Eukaryota > Metazoa > Chordata > Actinopteri > Lutjaniformes > Lutjanidae > Lutjanus > Lutjanus argentimaculatus. Next base: position 1,833,858 of record JAWZSL010000057.1, on the reverse strand, counting down.
AATAATTTTTTTATTGCTTTTTTTTTCTTCCAACTTTAAGATGCAATAGTAGTATAAAGGTGTAACAACACAGGTGCAAGTCACATATGCATTGTTGTATATCTTCTCACCCTTCCCAGCACCTCTTTCCCACCTTCATCCATCCAATAATGTCTAGACTTACAAGCATTCTGCCGCTCATCTGGTGTCATTTCTACAAATAGATTCTCCCTCCAGGAAATTAACTTTGATTCCAAAGATTCTGTACATCCAGAGACCAATAGGTCATATTCGAAGGAAATTAATAAATCAATAAATAGATAGGAATTTTAATTTGGAACAGATACAGGAAGTGTTGAATTAAAATAAATCTGAGATTTTTTTCATGTCTGTGACATATTCCACAAATATAGGCCTAGACAGTGGAAATGTAGTGAGAGGTGTAGTGATGCAGATATGATGTCAGTATGACTATCATCAGATGCAGAGAAAAAATAGGTGACAGGCACCCAAATGAAAAGCAAGAGGTTCTGTGACACATTCACTGCTCATACAGGTTGCAGGTGTACTTAAACAAAGACTTGGTCAGATGTTTTCTGCACTGGCCTTGAAGAAACCCCTGTGGCTGTTGAGGTAAACATCTGGATTGTCCACATGTTTAGTTCCACGTTAATTCAGTTCAAGTGCAGCTCTGCTTTCTATGAAGATAAATCACCTGCCTGTCTTGTTTCATTAGAGCGTGTCAGGTCATTCCTGTCTTCCATCTGTTCCTATGAGAAACTGCTCCATTTAAAAACTAAACACCAAAGACAGCTACTCTCAAAAACAGCCTTTGAAGTTTTTAAAGCTTAAATGACTACATCTTTTGGCTCTGCTGAGAGCTTTGGGGAAGATGCATGGTAATTTATTCCCTGGTGTGTTGACACATGAAAGCATCAAACTGTCAGAGTCCTCTGCGATGAGAGCAGTGTGTGAACTCCTATTCTTCAGCTCAAGTTGATTCATCCAACACACACACACACACACACACGCACAACACACACGCACACACACACACACACACACACATACACACACACACACACATGCCCACACTCATCTTTCTCCCTCCAATGTGACTCTGTCCAATGTGACTCTGTCACATTGGAGGGAGAAAGATGAAGCTCCATGGCGTCTGTGGGCTTGAACACTAGAAACCTGGAAGTCTGTCTGCAGGATCATGTAATAATGTTAAAGGTTTATTTCATGGTCATCAGTTTAAACTGTTTCAGCTTTGTCTATGTCAGTGGGCGGATCTTAATACTTGAGTTTGAGCAAATCAGCTTAAGTTAATTCAAAACGCTCTGTCGGTATGGATGGGGACAAAATACAGCTCTGTGGCTAAACGTGTAACAGAGTGTTAACCTCAGTGATAGAATTACTTGTAATATAATGTAGAATTTCTGGCAGAATTTCTGATTTTTTGGCCATTTTTCAGAGAATATGAATGATAAGAGAAAAACTTTTTTTCACTCATGGTTAGTGGTTGGGTGAAGCCATTTATTATCAAACAACTGTGTTTACTCTTTTTAAATCATAAAAGTTGTTCAGCCTTTTCTGCTTTATGCCATAAACACACTACACGCATTTGAAATAAATGAGGTGGCTGTATGTGGCTATACTCCACATTAACATCTGCCATTCACACTTATAGCCTACAGAACAAACACGTACTCTCTTAGCTGAGTTATTCTTTGATCTGCATTTGAAGTATATTTGCTCTACCGAAGAATCACCTTCTGTCTTTAATGTATTATTATTGTACCAAATTGTAATACCTTTGTATATAGCTGCACTGCTAAATGCTAATAGAACAACAGTCATTTAACTAGTGAGGCTAAGATAAGATAAGATAAACTTTATTGATCCCACTTTGGGGAAATTCATATGTCACAGCAGCTCAAATAGTACAGAGAGAAAAGGGAGTGAGTGACAAAACTTACAGAATAAAGATAAAATAAAAAAATATATATACAGTGCTTAACAAATTTATTAGACCACCTATCATAAAAACGAGAAAACATAAATATTTTTGAAATCTTTCAAAAAACTTGTTTAAAACTAAAAATGATATTGTTATTTATTTGGCAAATAAACTGAAACAAATAAATAGTCCTTTTTCCACACATAATAACCAAAACATTAAAAATTTTTGTATGGGCTCCTTCGGCCTTGATAACAGCTTGCATTCTTGCTGGCATTGTTTTTATGTACTTTTTGACAGTCTGTTTTGTTATTGAGTTCCAAATAGTTTCTAGCTGTTCCCACAGACTTGCTTTAGACGAAACTTTTGTGCGATCAATCTTTGAACCTACTAAATCCCAAATTTGTTCAATAGGATTAAAATCCGGACTTTGACTTGTCCAGTCCATCAGTTCCAGTTCTCCAGATTCTTTTTTCTTGGTAAAATAGTCTCTGCACAGCTTTGAAGTATGCTTGGGGTCATTGTCTTGTTGGTATATGAACCCACGACCAATCAGATTCAGTCCAGAAGGGATTCCATGATGCACTAAGATGTTGTGGTAGACGTTCTTGTTCATGATACTGTCGATTTTCACTAATTTGCCCACGCCGTTTCCTCAAATGGAACCCCATACCATAATGGAATCTCCACCATGTTTCACTGTGGGTGCAATGCATCTGGCATCAAAACATTCTCCAGCTTTTCTGTGGACATAAACACGACAATGCTGACCGAAGAGTCAAAACTTGTACTCGTGCGTCCAGAGTACCTTCTTCCATTCATCAACAGTCCAGTGTTTGTGCTCCCTGGCAAATCTGAGGCGTTTCTGGGTGTTTGCAGGCCTCAATAATGGCTTCTTAGCAGCTAGTCTTCCCTTTAAGCCTTGTTCTGTTGGTCGTCTGCTTATGGTCATTCTGGAGACTTTCTCAGACTCTGATCTAGAAGCATTTATCTCTGCCTGAAGATCAGCAGTGGACTTCCTTCTGTCTCTAGTACTTAAAATCTTGAGGTGTCTGACATCTGCTTTAGTTAACTTTGGTTTCCTGCCTCTTCCTTGGTGCATTTTGTAAGCACCAGTCTCTGCAATTGACTCCAAAGCATACTTGACCACACTGTGAGAACACTTTATGTCTTTCCCTATTTGTCTCAGAGACCATCCAGCATCATGAAGTGCTTTAATGTGGACTCTTTCATTTTCAGTGAGCTCTCGACGTTTTACCATTTTGAACAGGAATGAGGAATTTCAAACTGAATTCACCTTTTTATACCCAAATTTGAGCCGGCTCACTGGGCATCTCTGAGAGATCAGAAATTAATCAAGCATAACATTCAACCACTAAAACTCATTTTTCTGTTCAGGAATGCAGGTAAATAACTGTAATTTGACATCTTAATTAAGAAATAATAATGTGCTTTGCTATTTTTTCTGGGTTTTTTTTGTAAAACAGCAAATTTGAAAATTCATGGATAACAATAATAATTATATTTTAGCATTAAAAATATCATTTCGGTTTAAGAGCTTCTACATACTGGTGTATTAACCATTACAGAAACATAAAAAATGATTTTGGTAATTACCAATGCTGTCAAATTTAGGGCAGCTGTGGCATAAACCTTACATTGGGTGGTGGTCTAATAAATTTGTTAAGCACTGTATATATATATATATATATATATATATATATATATATATATATATATATATGTATAATATTATACACCACACACACATATATGAAAGGATTAAAAAATATGAAATATAAAGTACTAAATTTTACAAAACTATACACTCAAGATGTATACATGACACACTATATGGGTATATGGACAGCTGTGCAGGATAATTGTACACAATTAAAAGAAAAGCAATGTATACAGTGTTGCCCTGCAAACGCAGATTGGATTGCACAGAATATTAGCAGCAAAAATTTCACAGTGAAGATTTACAGCAGAAAAATATACATTGCACAGAAAAAGATAAATAATATGTGCAAAATGGCTGAACAGCATGCTAATCAAAGCTATCATAAACTAGCAAACTTTTACCCTACGTACTCTACAGTACCTGTAGTCACATGTCAACGCTTGTACACTCAAAGAAAGTTTCCGTGGGTGTGCGCCTCATCTGTGGATGTAGCTCGAGGTTGTTTTACTTCAATGTGCAGTCAGTTACTCCCAAGCATTGTGGCATACCGTGTGTTAAGATCCTTTACAAGGCAGGGTAAACCAAGTTGTCCTTACAAACCAAAATAACTGACTGTCAACCCCTAATAAACTGGCCTCCTCCTTAGGGTCAGGGAGCAGTTTATTTTGAAGGGTCAGGTCCACAATGGGCCAGTCCCCTCCTATAAGGGTCTGCGGCTGACCCAGGTTGTCCTTTTCTGGAGCCAGACAGTGGTGCCCTGAATTTGCTTTGCAGCCAATGGCTGTGGCGGCACTACCACTGATTTTTTCTATTAGATACTTGGTATTATTAAAGTTATTATTACTATCAGGATTTGTAGCAGAACTGGTGGCAGAAAAGGGTGGTACACATTTCATTCCTCTCCCATCTGGCTGGCTCGGTTTCAATGTTCACCACTTCACCAAACAATGGGCCTTATGCAAGAACCTTTTCTTATTCTTATCTTAAATTTGAGTGCACGTGCATGAGACTTGTAAATTAGCACATCTAACGCCCCAATAAATGGCTGCGATTCCTTCCTCATATGTCAGGAAGTGTTCATTCATGAAAATGGCATCAAAGAATAAAAAGAGGAACTTTACAAGTTTGGGATTGAAGTTGTGCTTTCAGAGATCCATGAAGGAAAATCTATCATTTTAAGAGCATCAACAGTGGAATTAAGAGACCTGCTACAGCAAAGAAATGTGAAAATCGAGCGCTGTTGATACTGTGTTACCTGAGGGTCAGCTTGTCACTGAAATTAATAAGAAATATCTCGATATGAAAATGACTTGGGGTTAAGGGGAAGTTTAATAAGAATAAGTGAGGCTGTTCCCCCAGACAGAGACTTCATAAACCTGCATGTGAAGATAAACAACCAATATGCATTGCTGCATCATTAAATCAATGATGAGAAGCTTTGTGTGTAATTTTTCAATTACATTATGATTTGAAATGCAGTCGAACAGGATAAGTCGACATAATTACGATGGGTAATTTTTCAAACTCAAAATGTCTTCAAACATAGAAATATGTTATATATGAAAAACTTTGGTTTAGATACCAGCAGACTGACTGCACATGACTCTGCGACAGGTCTGGACCTCATAAATTGTTTGTATGTAAAATAAAATTCAGAATACCAGGAAATTGATGAATACAAGTTCCCATAAATCACTCATACACATCACTTAAGAATAAATCTGTTCGTACGAGTGGCTCTTGCATGAGGTGAAATGTCTATGGAGAAAAATACCAGGCCTACATCTGTAGGAAGTCTGTATTGCCACATTTATCTCCTATAAATATCTCCTTTACGTTTACAACAAACACTTTTAACTTTATAAAATGTGATTATGCCTGCAGTAAACGGAGTGTGTTCATGGTAAATACTGTAGTACACCCTCAGTTTCCTGTCAGGGAGATGAGTCAGAAAGCACACCGTTATGTTACTACTGTGACAACTGTGACATACGCTCAGCAGATTAGGTTCAAATACTGCTATTATCACCTCAGACCAGTGGCTCTCACCCACATTCGTGTGTGTGCTAGATATCAGGTATCATGACAGTCCTCTTGGTGTGTAGGCGGCCAGGCAGCTGCCTAAATGCATGTATAAATACAGTATACATGAAACTACAAGTCCTCCAAAGCAGTTGTTGAAGTGGATAAAATACTCCCTGGTTGTCGTGTTTATCAGCCAGGATTAGCAAATTAATTCTGAACTTCTACAGAGCTTAAACAATACTAGGAGATACTGCCGATGTTAACAACATAAATTTAGTCAATCAAGGGGACAACCATTTCAGTTACTGCAGTTCAAATTAATTGACTCTGTACACTAGCTTTAAAGTGTGATGCAATGAAGTCATCAGGCTGCTCTTTATTCTTCGTATTCCAGGTGAAATCCCTTCATGCTTATGTTCTCTCAACTTCTAGTGTGTCACACAGACAAAGCAAATCTTTGTCCAGTTGTCCCTTCAGCTAGTTTGCTGCACTTGACCTGCATTTAACTCTTTCCTCACCAGTGTTTTTTTTTTTTAATGTTGCCAGCCAGCACCAGGATTTTTGACAAAATTCACTGATTTTTCAACACCTACAGAATATTAGGTTATATGAATATGTTGGTTGGTTGCATCAAAAATCCACTTTTCAGACAAAAAACTGAGAAAACAGCATTTTTGTGAAAGATGTTTTTAAGCCGAATATTGACTTCATGTTTTTATTTTTGGTTATTTATCACTTCATATTACGCATGTGACATCACTGTCATCAGTGTGGCTAACGTTAGTTGTGTGTGTCCCCCACTCCCCACCCAAAACACCATTTTCTTCTGCAGATCAATGCCAGCGGTTCGCTTTTTCTTTGAATGACAATTTTTTGCCAGATGATCCGCCACAGCCTCCCCTACAGCGTGACCATGAAAACAGCAGCTGTCGAGATATCTCGTCAGTGGTGGAGAAAGAGTTAATACTACCATAGTAACATTAGAAGAAATGTTTTCTTTGTTACTCCTTAATATTAACGTTACTCCCCCTTTCATTTAGTCGATAACAGAGATCATTTTTTCTGGGAATTTCCAGAGATTTGCAAATTGAAAGCAAAGCTTATAGTGAACAACACTGTGCATCAGCATTTACTTCATAATGATCTGAGTGAAGAAATGTAAATCTATTGCAGCAAATCTATTTCAATTTTAAGCTGAGGAAGAGACCAGTTTCCTCATTTTAATTTCTTTCTGCAGATTCTTAAGATATTATCTAATATGTATTGAAGTGTGCGAAATAAGTGAAAGCAGGTGAATGTCCCTGTAAGACATGAGGCTCACCTTTGTTTCCAGCAGCTGTAAAACTACCTGTCAGCTCTGTCAGTGTCAGGATACATCATGCAGCACACATTCACTGACAGCAGACTGTGTTAATTTAGCACCATGTCAGATTACAGTACCCCTGCTCAGACTGAGCAAAACTCAATGACTCAAAAGGTCCAGCATGTCAGATTTAAGAGGATCTATTGGCAGAATATATTAGATAATATATTTTGATTAGAGCATAATAACCAGAAAATAAGAATTGTGTTTTTGTTACCTTAGAATAGGGGTGTCAAACTCAATTTCATCTTGGGCCACATCAGCGTTAGGTTTGCCCTCAAAGGGCCAGTTGTAAATGTAAGACAATACAATTGTATCTATATCACATAATTGGCTCTGCATAGATTTTAATAACAATTATAATAAGCTCTAATAGCAAAAATCTAGGAAAAAATGATGGCAAGTAGACATTCAATTGTGCAACAATTATGTATTGAAAACAGACAAAGTTGTGTCTGTGAACAAACTTACAAACTGTTTAAAATATGAGTATTTTTGCAGTAAGATGATCTGCTGCTCTGTTTCATATGAAGAGTTCTGTGGTTCTGATCAGTGTGTTTGAACAGTGATGCTCCGTGTTACCTGCTCTCACAGTCACATGACGTCTCTGTGGGTCAGACTCGTGTCTCTGTTCTCTGCTGTCAGACACGTTTTACTTAAATGATTTGCAGCAGTGTTTCTCATCTTTCCTGAAAAACTCCAAACTTGTTCTACACTTGCGCATTATGAAAGTTTGGTGGTGCGACGCGGTACAATGTTACTTCTGTCGCTGTTTCCATCACAATCTTTTCTGATGAAATGACGAGGAGACACAGAGGGAGGAGGGAGCGCTTGTTTTGTGTGAGCGCGGCAGCAGGCGTCCAGTGAGAGCGGTGGAGACAGAGACAGGAGGAGAGAGAAAATGGAGGAAACTTACAGTGGCAGCTCCTTGATGCCAAAAATGAAACATACACGCGTCCTAATGAGATGTATCAATACGCTAGTGGTGCATCGATCTGTTTCCAATTCATGTTCAGCTTTTTACAGATACAGGCTGTCTGAACCGATGCCCTCGTATCTTACACATTAAAGTCTGATGCGCCGGATACACCCCTAATGATGCATCTAGCTACTAAATGACTTCAGTATGTGTGTAAAAGGGATGCATTCTCGGACATGTAGTTATTGGACACCATACTTCTGTAATGCGGTTTAGGCTTGTATGATGCAAATTATATTTTTCTGCAACTTCTTGCAGGCCACATAAAATGAGATGGCGGGCCGGATTTGGCCCGCGGGCCTTGAGTTTGACACGTGCCTTAGAATGAGCTCTTTATATCTACAGAGGGAGCAGCTCCTCTTCCATGGAGACGCGATGTTGGTTGCTATGTTTCTACAGTAACCCAGACAGGACAAACCAAACACTGGCTCTAGATATGGCCTTTCAGGTTTTTCTTGAGTTTCACACCCACCAAAGGTTCCCCTACATGCTTGGAAGGGAAGAGTGAGATGGGGTGTCTGTAATCTGCAAACTCAGGTGCAACTTAATCCTACACACTGCTCCTTTAATGGCACACAACAATCTTTGAGACTAGAAAGTTGAACACAGCATTAATATCCCCTTTGGCCAATAAGAGTTAATAACTTACAATCTGTTCTTTAACTTATGTAAGAATAATCTCATTATTGTCAGGAAACAGCTGCAGAGAGGAATAACTTAATTTGAGTGCATCTCAAAGGGGATGTTAGAGTAACCACAGGCAGAAAGTAATCCTCTCCTCTTTTATTGTTGCTTTTTTCTTTCTTTATTCTTCCTGTCAGAGAGGTGGAACGCTGTGGATACAGCCGAGGAGAGAGGATGTGTGTGACTTCTGGATAGAATTATCGAGCTGTTTTGTAAGAAGCTTAGTGAGCGTGTTTCCTCTGATGGTCTGAGTGAGAGTGAGATCAGGGTTTCAGACGGGTCCCTGCTCATTACGTGGACTGACTGCTGATCTTCCTCTTTTCTCTCAGAAAATGTCTGACTGTTAGTGTGCACATTCAAGCTGTGCTCTGATTTAAGATGTCCTCCCAAGAAAAATGACATCATCAGCTATTTGGTTAAACGCCCAAGTAAACAACAAAAAACGTCATTTGTAAGCGTCCTTGTCTTTGTCAGTGCCCTCCAAAACTGTTAGAAATCACTGTTGGGAAATGAACCAGTTTTATGATGTCACATGACTATGTTTTGGTTTGGTTAGATTTAGGTGCAAAAATGACTAAATTGGTTTTCAGGAAAGCTTCTGGTTTGGCTTAAAATACTTTATTAGAGAAACACTGCAATTTGGGTTAAAATGAGTACTTTTTTAAAGGACCAGTGAGCAGGATTTAGTGGCATCTAGCAGATGTTAAATGAAGGACTTTCCTCTTCCAAACAAGTAGGAAAACCTATGGTTGTCACAATTCAAAAGTTAACAGGTTTGGACTCAAATGCAGACAGTGGAGACAGATGGGAGTAGTGATATTTAATGAACAAAAAACAAACCTTACAAAAAGCTTATGTGAATGTAAGGCAGGGAGAGTCCTCGAACAAGGCAAAGTAAAGCCAAAAAATACATCCAAAGTCCACAGACCCAAACAGAGTTCAAATTCAAGTACACAGGAACAACACAGCAAAAATCCACAAGAATAGAAGGTTTCTGAACTTCAGTCTTTGGTCAGAAGTAAGATGACTTCTGAGATTGGTCTGAGGAACTTCTTTGAGGTTTAACTCCACCTTTCTCACTCTTCCATCTTCTCCGGGGAAGGTTTTTTGTGATAATGGCAATTGGCCATTGTTGCGGGTAGCTTGACTGTCTTTAAGAAGGACAATGTCTCCTTCCTGCAGGTTTTGGTAGGACTTGGTCCACTTCTTCCGGCCTTGCAAGGTGGACAAGTACTCTCGACTCCAACGTCTCCAGAATTTGTTGGCCAGAGTTTGTACTTGTCTCCACTGTTTGGTGAGGAGGTCCTTATCTGTAAAATCTCCTGGTGGAGGTGGGACTCCGACTTTCTGAGTCAGGAGCATTGAGGGTGACAGAATGATTGGATCCTCTGGGTCATTTGAGACTGGGATTAGTGGCCTTGCATTTGTGATTGCTGTCACTTCTGCCATTAGCGTGCACAAAATATCATGGGTTAAGCGAGTGTGCTGTTCAAGAAGCATTGAGTCCAGAATTCTTCTGGCCATCCCAACCAGGCGTTCCCAAGAACCAAGCATGTGTGAGGCATGTGGGGGTTGAATTCCCAGGTGCACCCTTGTTGATTGAGGTACCTCTGCACCGTGGGGTCTGGTTGGTCTTTGTTCATGCCAAGTTCCCTGCGAGCCCCTATGAAGTTTGTGCCGCAGTCAGATCTTAATTGTTTGGCAGGTCCTCTTATTGCGAAAAAACGCCTTAAAGCGTTGAGGCAGCTTGAAGCATCCATTAAGTCGATGACCTTGATGTGTACGGCTCTGGAGCTCATACAGCAGAACAGTACGGCCCACCGCTTGCTCTCAACTTGTCCTGCCCTTGTACGTCTGGTGGTAATGGACCAGGGTCCAAAGACATCCAACCCCACATATGTGAAGGGAGGACAGGTTTTGAGATGTTCCGGTGGCAAGTATACCATACGTTGTTCTTGCATTTTTCATCTTAGTCGACGACAGGTCACACACTTGTGTAGTGTTGAGTTGATGAGCCTTTTCCCTCCTAAGATCCAAAGTCCTGCTGCTCTGACAGCACCTTCTGTCAAGTGATGGCCTTGATGTTTGATTTGAGCGCGATGATGTCTGAATAGCAACAAGGAAATGTGGTCGTCTTTTGGGAGGATTATCTGGCTCTTTTCTCCAACATCTAGGTTAGCATTTTTTAGCCTACTTCCAACGCAGATGAGATTATTCTGCAACACTGGACTGAGGTGACGAATGTTGCTATTTAGGGGGATTGACCTGTTTGTTTCCAAAGATTTGAATTCCTTTGCAAATGCTCTCTTCTGAACAGCTCTGATGATAACTTCCTTTGCTTTGGATAGTTCATCTGGAGTACGAGACTTATCGCACTTATGCCATCCCTTACACTTGTCCATGCTGTTGGAGGGCTTGTGAGACCTTGCAATATGAATCAAGAGAGCTATGGCTCGTACAAGAGTGTTGAAGCTGGAGAACCTCTGAAAGCGCTCTGTGCTGAGGTTTTTCTCTTGAAGCTGTGTGGCATAGCTTCTCACTTGTGGACGGATTTCCACATCTCGTTCTGGTTCGACTAAGTCGAATGACTGAACTGGTTCTGGTTCATTGCAGGGTTTGAGCAAAAAGGTAGGTCCTGTAAACCATGCTGTCTGTGTCTGGTGTGAGGCGGGAACTGACCTCGACGCATGGTCAGCAGGATCTGTGCGAACATAGTGCCATTGTTCAGATCTTGTGGTTTGCCGAATTCGCTGCACTCTGTTATGGATGTAGACATAGAAGTGTTTAGATTCGTTGTAGATGTAGCCAAGGGCCACTTTACTGTCAGTGTAAAACTTGGTGGAATCTAGCCTCAAGTCTAGTTCATCATGAATCAGATCTGCCATTTCCACTGCCAAGACTGCTGCACATAGCTCAAGTCTTGGAATGGTGGGTTCAGACTGAGGTGCAAGTTTGGATTTGCCCATGACAAATCCCATGTGACTTTGTCCTTCCTTTTCTACAACCTTCAAGTACGCCACAGCACCAATGGCCTTAGTGGATGCGTCAGAGAACACGCAGAGCTCTGTTCACTCTGCCTCAGCTAGAGAGGCTGCTGTGTACATTCTTGGTACATGAAGGTGTCTCAGATCCTAAAGCGTGTCTCGCCAAGCCTCCCACTTGCTGAGTTTATCCTCAGGTAGTGGTGTATCCCAGTTGGACAGCTCAGCTGTAAATTCCCTGAGAAGGGCTCTTCCTTGGATTGTGACTGGGGCCAGAAAACCCAAGGGGTCGAAAACACTGTTCACCGTGGAGAGTACACCACAGCAAGTAAACGGCTTGGTGTCACTTGACACAGAGAAGGTGAACGTGTCGCTTGTTATCTCCCACTGGAGACCCGGGCTGCATTGAGTGGGTGAGGCTTCTCCACTGAGATCTACATCTTTGATGGCCACTGCACAGTCTTCAGGTGGGAAAGCATCTAAGACCGCTTGACTGTTAGAAGCAAACTTGTGAAGCCGGAGGTTTGACTTGGCAAGTGAAGTCTGTGTCCTGCGTAGCAAGTCAATTGCTTCTGCATTGGTTGGCACAGAACAAAGGCCATTGTCAACGTAGAAGTGACGCTCCACAAAGTTAACTATGTCGGTTCCATGTTCTTGCACACCCTCTCTGATGGCTCTTCTAAGCCCGTAGATAGCCGCAGCGGGGGACGGACTGTTGCCAAAAACACTGAACCTTCATCCTGTAGTCTATGACTTCCTTCATTACATCATTGTCCTTGTACCAGAGGAATCTCAGGTAGTTCCTGTGATCTTCTCGCACGAGGAAACAGTGAAACATCTGCTGTATATCCGCTAAGACAGCAACTTTTTCTTTCCGGAACCGGACCAAAACTCCAAGGAGTGAGTTGTTGAGGCCTTGAAGGCAACACAAAGCCAGTGTTTGATTCATGTGTTCTGGGCTAAGACAGAGACAGATAGAGCCCTCACTAGATATTAGAATATGTGTGGTTTCAGGTGACATCAGAGCCACTCTGCAAATCTCTAGTGTGGAATCATTAAAACTAGTAAAGTACAGCCATCACATTCATCATGAATGAGCTAAAATCACATTCAACATAGTTGCAACAGATTAAAATGTCAACAATAGAACTTCAAACACAATTAGAAATAATATGTGCTGAAGAACACACTGCTTGAAGATGCTCTGCTTCTGAAATCCTTGCAGAAGACATGAATGAACATAAGTACATGAAAATGCCATGAAAATGTGGAAATATTTTGTTTCAAACGTAACGCTTTTATTACAGCACACAATGTACTGTGTAATAACTCTGAAATTATGGTGTAATTTTTCTTAATAACACTGTACCAGCACAGTATGTACCAATACCTACATGCGGGTACTGGGTGATGAGATGCAATAAGGGGGTAACAATTCAGGATTTTACAAAGAAATTATACTGCAGTAATATTTTAACTACTGGGTACATATTCTATTATTATTCATTACGTGGCTTTGTTAAGTACTCGATTCTGATTGGTCAGTTACAGCATCCTAAGGTCTGTTATGTCTGTATAGCAGACCATTGTTAAGAAGAACAGCCCGTTTTGATCATAGGCTCTGGAGGAACAATAAAATCATTGTTAAATCACTACAATCATTGTAAAATGAATATTTTGTGTCAAATTATTAATTCTTTTGGATAATATATAGTGAGCAGGTCACTATTGAAATAAACCCCTTCAGGATGATTCAAGACCCCTCTACTTTGCATCAGGATCCTCCATCATCCTGTTGGAATTTATTTCACAGTAGTGACCTGCTTACTATACATTATCCCTTCCATAGAACAGGCACCAGCCAGAACAGCGGTTACGGACAAGGGATGGATGGATGGATGGTAATGTTCTCTATATTTCTTTATTTTGAAGTTTCGAGGCTTTTGTGTTGTAAATATATTTCAGTTACTTTTGTACATTTAAACCTATTGCAAATTATGAAGTCCATCACTCTGTTTTTTTTTCAAAAACTGTAAAACTTATTAAACCTATCTCCTCCCACAATTTTTGCTCAATTGGCACCAAACTTGCTACAGAGCATCTTCAGACTGTCCTACACAAACGATCCACACAGATTTTTGATTTATCAAAAATTGAGCCTACAGTGCATCAAAATGTTTGACTGTAAACGGTATTGTAAACATATACTTGCAAATTCTTGCTAAATACATTTTCAATGTTCATTAAAAAAAAAAAAGACAAAATTTTGGAGTCATGGTTGATGAAGTTTGCCAAATATCAGAATTTTATCTCAAAAACTGATTTTTTTTTACAGCATTTTGAATTTCGCTCTCATGTGAACAATTGGAGTCAATGCAAAAATGTCATTTTTAAACATCAGTTTTTCACTTATGGAGCCAATAAATCATTGTGAAAAACAAATGACCAACATCTCCATGCTGTCTAGATGCAATTTGTGTATTTTCGGATTTTTGTCTCAATAACTGAATTTTTGACAGCCGTTTGAAATCTGCCTTTACATGCTAACAGCTGCTGTCTTGCACACAGGTGACTGGCTTAGTCAATTTGTGAAGCTACAAATGGTATTTCCATTTGCCAATTAGCTCAGTGAGCTAGAGGATGGTTCTTGGTGTTGAAGATCGTGAGTTCGAGCCTCAGCTCGTGCAACATTTCCATATGAGAAATCTACCCAAACTTTTCACAAAGGTCCAGTCCCATGCCAGATGTCCTCAACTGGAAACACAAGACAATAGTCCTGATGGTGGCGCTACAGCAAGCCTCTAAATTTCAAAACTTTGAAAATTCACAACAAATCAACCATATGTGCTACAGCTTTGGAACTTTCACTTTGAAATGTGCTTTTCCATGGCATGGATGGCTGCTGCCTGGCACCCTGATCCTTGGCTTAGTCAATTTGTGAAGCCACACATGAGCTGTCACTTGCCAATTAGCTCAGTGAGATAAAAGACGGACCTCAGTCTCAGAAGTTGTGAGTTCAAGCCTCAGCTAAGGCAGGATGGACTTTCAAATGTGAAAGGCCTATGTTCAGGCATCATGTATCGTAAATTTCCCCACTGTGGGACAAATAAAGGAACATCTTATCTTATGCTAAGTGGATTAGAGACTACTAAGGTTAAAATAATTATGATCCAGGCAGTTTCACAGAGAGACAAATACTCTTTATCAACACTTTTCCCTGTTATCCCTTGTCTCTTTTCCCTGTTTATTTGGCTTAGCTATCAGTCAATATGCAGAGTCTATCCAATAGCCAATAGCTACTAATCATTGCAGCTGTAGAATTCCTATAATGAGCTAGAAGAAGTTTTAAACATATATACCACAGAGTTGTCTCTTGCTGATTAGCTCAGTAAGATAGAGCAGAGTCTCTTGAGCCAGAAATTGTGAGTTCAAGCCTCAACTGATGTAAAATGCACATTAGAATGCCACCTTTTTTTCATCTTCCTACACTCTGCTTGTTGATCAGAACTGCCTAATTTTGCCTAAAATTGCCTGGCCCCGACCATTGCTGCACAGCAGCTATAATTATTACTGTTATTGTTATTATTGCCTTTGTTGTATCTGTGAAACCATTAGTGTATTGTTTTTGCAACAATAAAAAAAACATAATTTCTGATAAAGTATTAGTGTTATTTCTGTTAAAATCACAGCCACACCTGACCACCTTATAAGCACTAGTATACAACATGACTGACATGTCTGCTTGTCCTCCTTGGCACTGAGTGTAAGTATACTCAGAGCAACTGAAAACCTGTGTCAAATTGCTTGAATGTGTTGATTCTAATTCTAATATATGCTTCATATTCATTTCAAAATGACATTTTGTGTTTTTGTACAGTATGGGTCATTTTCATGGGGCATTTTCACACATTTATCTATGAATACCAGCCTTTTATAAGAGGAAATGTACTTTGAATACATGTATGTGTTTCAAAATGCTATGCATTGTATGTATTTCTGTTGTTGTGAGTGTGATAATGTTCTGGCAGCATGTCTTAGATCATCTGTGCAGCCCTGACACTCAGAGATTGGTATGTTCTCTTGCCTTCAGGCTGTTTGCACTGCCAAGTTTTTCATGCAGTCTCTTAGCATCACTCTGGGCTCAGACAGGATTTGTTGGCCAGAGAGCAGCTATGCCAGGAAGACAATTATAAAGATGCAGTGTACAGCTGAGATTAGGGAAACTAGAAGCTAAGAAGACTGAGAAGACTTTCTGTGGTCCTGCTCGTCTCTGAACTGTTTTCTAGCATTACACAATCCCTCAGAGGATTAGACAAATTCTACTACTAAACATTGCTGGCATAATAATTTCAGCAGTGACCAATTTAATCCTATGAAGAATTTTCCATGATATGTGCAGGCAATACTGTTGGCTGTGCAAAAAGGCTGTTTTAATAACCAGATATTATCTTAATTAAGCATTTATGGGAGATTGTATCACGGTGTTTCTAACAGCCGTGGTAAATGAGAAGAGCTGAGCAAGTAAATCCACTGCTTTTTTCTTCCAAAACACCATGCCATTTCTGTCCTTTAAAGATACTGTAAAGCAACAATAAATGTGTGTTCTGAGATTGTCACAGTTTGAGTTATTTAAAAATTGCCTAGTGTATAAAATGAGATCTCAAACATGGGTGCTCCATCCACCAACTTTACTGGACATGTCCAGACATGTTTGAGCAGCCAGAGCCAGAGGACAGTGACAGGATGATATTTTTTCTTTCTTTATTCTTTCTTTGTTTTTGTTTTTTTTGTTTTTTTCTTGCTTTTGTTTTTTTATAAACTGGTCACCATTCATGTCCGTGAATGTTCTCATTCGTCCAGGTCATTGTAATCTCAGGAAAAGATTAAATCGAAAGCAACTGGACTTGTTTAAAAGTCTTATTGAAGACGTTTCGCTTCTCATCCAAGAAGCTTCATCAGTTCATGCCTGTCAGACTAGTTAGAGCTAGTCTAACTAAATGGTGGGAACCCAGGTATTTAACCTCTGTGGATGTGTTCAAATTCATGAGTGCTCCAATCAGATTGACAACAGTCGTTTGGAGTCGTTGATCACTGGGTGTGACCTGAAACCAGGTATGAGTGTCAGTCGTTAGAGACAAAGGACTGTGGACCACAGTCGTTAGAGTTACATGAATGTGAAACACTGTTGTTTTTAGAGGTCAAGTTGTTGAATTTCCTGGGCAAAGATGAAATAACAGCATTGTAAATAGGAGCTGTTACAATGCTGTTATTTCATTTTGCCATCTTTGCCCAGGAAATTCAACAACTTGACCTCCAAAAACACATTCATGTAACTCTAACGAGCACTCATGAATTCGAACACATCCACTGGGTTCCCACCATTTAGTTAGACTAGCTCTGACTAGTCTGACAGGCATGAACTGATGAAGCTTCTTGGATGAGAAGCGAAACGGCTTCAATAAGACTTTTAAACAAGTCCAGTTGCTTTCGATTTAATCTTTTCCTGTGGTCACCATTCACTTCCATTGTTTGGGAGATTCTGAAACACTCTTTTCCTGTGAAACTCCAGCAGTGTTTTGTGACTAAAAAACTAAACCTGTTCTTCAAATTGGCATGAGGGTGAGTGAATAATAACTGATTTTTTTTTTTGTTTTTTTTTTTTTTTTTTTGGGTGTTTGCCCAAGGATATATTTAAACTGTTTAAAATGGTATTGCACAGATTCCGGAGTCCAAAAGACTACAGTATATATATCTTATAGTTTAGTCAATATTTCTTGGACTTCACATCACTGATAACCATTTTACAGAGCATAACATGGTGTTTTACATTTTTTAATGTGCCTTTTTCTCCTTCTGTAATTAATTTTTACTTGAATTAGTGCACATCATTCCATCATCTTCCTGTAACATTAGTTATAAATGCAGATATTGCGTTAAGATCAATGAAAATCTGTACATGATAATATTAAAATTATACTTAGCATTTTTCGCTGTGATATGCTTCAGAATTTCAAGTAGAGGGCTCCACCACCTTTCAGACTTGAAAACCCTCTATTTTAAGTATCTTTCAACTATAAGGTAACTGTTATACCATACAGAAAAGAATGTAAACCAGTGGCCGCTGAATGGTAGGAAAAGCAGATTCAAAAATCTATAGTACTAGTTTGCTGAACAAAATGATCAACAGTAATGTAAAGTATACCCTACATGGCATACAACAGGCAGAACAGAAAACTAGGTTAAAATACTGGCATGGTCTCTCAGGTCACAGTTTTTAAAAACTTTTTATTTTCTGGTCAACAGAGAATATTCCTCAACTGTTCTCACCAGAAAAACATAGGTATTGTTTATTTGTTCAAACACTAAAAAATGACCTAAAGTATGTTTATGTTTGTGTACAGGGAGCTGAACATACGGTGGCTGATGTCCTCCCTGCAGTGCCTTGCTCTGTCCACTCTGGCTTTCTTCTCTCTTAAAATGCTTCTTAGGTATGAATGATACCGAAGGGGTGTTATTGATGGTCAGCATATGAGGCATAAGAAAAAAGACATTCGGAGGTAAACATTCATATACCAGTGTGTCTATGTCTTTCTTAAAGGGATAGTTCCGTTTCTTTGAAGTGGGGTTGTGTGAGGTTCTTATCCATAGTGCATAACCTTCAGTAGATAAATTTCATTATGGTCCAAGTTAGCAGAGGGGAGAAAAGTCTTGACTTTGGAGCATAGCATTGTATTGTTGCAGATCATATCGGTAGAATAACATTTTTTAGCCACAAAAATGAAGGCTTTCCTAAAAATATCAATATCCGTTTAAGTGTATGCTAAATTCAGATTTTTTTTTTCATCACTTTACTTTGCTGTCAGACAGCCTTTTATTTTGGCATTACATTTTCTCAACCATAGTCCTTTTATAATTTTCCTACACATAGGAGTGCTTTCTTCTGCCGCACTCTGTATCACTCCACAAGGCTTAGAATTACAATGATATATTCAAGAGATGACAAATACAAGAAATTAAAAATGAGTGATTATAACAGCACAGGAAACAAGAGGCCAAGAGAGACCGCAAGATACCTGCTGGCCCAGATGTGCCCACAGACTCGGAGAGTTACTGCTGCCATGAGTGGGACATGGTTACAACAGAACCTAAGGATCTTTGTGAATCAGAGGATGTCAGTGCCTCACATACAGTTTGCAGCATCAACTACCCAGAGTTCCCTGCTGCATTGAATACTGCTGTCTTGTGGACCGTCTTCAATTTTCTGAAGATAAATTGGAAATAATGTTCCAGACCAGAAGGCCTAATGACGATTTGTCTTCAAAGTAAGTTTTCAGTTCTCACTTCTTTTTATTGCATGATATATACAGTGATCAAGACACATTTATTTGATCAACCCAAAAAAACACAAGCACAGATCATCAGAACATCTTTGAAATCTTTGGGACAGTGAAGTTTGATTTCAGTCTGATTATGAAAACTTCTGACCCAAACAGCTCATCTGTGGAGTGAGGCTGAGCGCGGCAGAAATAGGCACTCCTGTGCGCGTTTAACTGGTGGACTCTAGCTTTGTCTGAGTTTTGTTGTGATGAAGATGCCCATACCATGGCATATCTTTGGAGGCGATCTCCATTTATTTCTGACAGCAAGAGGTAAATAACAAAATCCTCTGTCAATTGCTCCCTCCTACACAAATTAAGTGACACAGGAATATGCTTACATATTACACAACAAGTTTAAGCTAAAAATTAAACTTATAAACCTCTGCTCAACTCTCCCATGGAGTACAACAACAAAAGTGGAAAGATAAGGCAGGAAGCAGTCCTAAGTGAACGTAGGGGCACAGAAATTCAGACGTTCACACATATTGACTGTGGAGGCCTAAGCGTGTCAGGTTACAACAACTTCAACAAATTTTGTGTAATTATAACACTAAATATTACAAATATACAACTGACTTTGTTACACGCAGGAATTTATGAAAGGACTACAGTTGAGAAAATGTAGTGCCAAAATGAAATGTTGTCTGTTGAAAAAATAAAGTGGTGAAAAAAATTGAAATTCAGCATACACTTAAATGGATAATGATTTTTTAGGCAGGTCTTTATTTATGTGGCAATAAAAAATGTTTTTCTGCCCCGTCTGCAACAGTTCAGTGCTGAGCTCTCATGTCTGCACTTCTCTCCCCTTCTACTAACTGACACCACGCTGATTATCATCTACTGAAGGTAATACACTGACTATGCTATACTTATACTATGCTATACTTCTCTCTCTTCGTTGTAGGACAGAGAGATACAGAAGATCTTTCATACCAACTGCCATCAGACTCTATAATTCTTATACAAATAGATGAGACTACAGACAAATGAATTTCCCCTTGGGGATCAATAAAGTATTTCGTATTCGTATTCGTATTCGTATGATGCATAAAAACACCAGACAACCTCACTTCAAGAAATCTGAACTATTCCTTTAAGTTCCAGTATTTATTGTTTTGTGGATTGGGAGGGTACTTGGTAGCAGTGGTTGAATTTTATTGATTCTAGTTATCTAAAAGGGGGTGTGACAACCCTTCCCACTCTGCCTTTCTGTCATCCTGTCCTGTTGCCTGTTTTCTTGAAGCTGGGATTTATCTGGACTGGGCTTCCAGAAAACCATAAAGGTCTGTCCTTCTGGGAGTCTCACTGTCTCTCAGCAGGGCCTGCAGCATCAACTTCAGCTGCCTTCCATTGAAAGGTTTGTTGCACCAGCCAACACACATTCACCATATTTTCACTCATTCACACTCTAAAACATGACTGATGCCTCTGATTCTAAACATGTTTGTTAGTTAGTTCGAGTTAAATAAATGTATCCGTGTGGCCTCCTTTTCTGCTGCTCGCCTTGAGCAAGGTAAGAACAACAGACACCTTTCCTTTCACCCTTATTATTCAAATTAACATTTTTATGTTGTTTTATGTTGGTTTTTGTTTGTTGTATTACTTTAATAATTTATTCTATATAAAAATATATATGAATTTTGCACATGCCCACGGGGCACATTTTTAGGTGTACCACATTGTCTGAGAGAATAATATCAGCATCCTATATAGGTTAGATATCAATATTTTTTATTGATATATAATAGTGAGACAAAGAAAAAACAAAAAAGAGAAAGAAAAAAACACACACACACACACAATAATAATAGTAAGAGAAAGAAAAATAATAAAATAATAATAGCAAAATTTCCAAATATTATCATTGTCATTATTATTAACATCTTCACTGTGAAAACCATCCTCACAAATAATAATAATAACCATAATAACTATAATAATAATAATAATAATAATAAACAGAACAATAGCAAAATTTGGTGACTAGTGGTAGTCATTACAAAGGAAAATAAAATAAACATAAATTAATCACACACTAATTAAAGGATAAATACAAGCTGACTGTGGGGAAGTCGTATAAAGGAGACACTCTGCAGTGTGGAATCATAATCTTTCCCCTTATTCAATGTTATAATCGGGTTTAACTTCTAAACAGGTTTCATTATGTTTATCTTCCCAAATTCATTAGACTTATTCATTTCAGAAAGGTAGATCCAAAGATTGTTTTCAACTCTCATTGTCCTAACAACATTATTTTAAAAACATTATGTTCTATTCATTTAGCGGCCTCATTTGTTGAATAATGTTGGTTCAGAATAAATAAGGAAATCAGAATATATTTCATGCTTGGATGTATTGCTTAAATGAATGACATCAGATCAGACACCCTCTCTGCAAAGCTGCATTTTAATCATTTTATCCTGTCATACAACCTTTTGTGGCAGATTTTCAACACCACTTCTTGTAACCTTAAATCAAATGGGAATGTTATTTGAAAGTAATTTACTCAAGTTTGATCAAACTGACTAAAACTAACTTAAAATGTTAACAACATTTTTGTTGACTAAATTTAAACAAAATGTTTAATGAGTTTTAGTTTATTTTCTATCTTAGGACTATGATAAAATATAAAAATAGCTTATGAAATTAACACTAGGACTGAAAAATGCAAGTATGAATGAATTGTCATTATGATACATGCTAACTGTACGGCTCTAACATGACTTTGTGCATGCTGTGACTTTGAGAAAAGCTTTGGTGACAGTGAAGTCAGGATTTGATGCTGATGAGAATAAGTCAGTGTGCGAGTCTGTCGTCTCCTCTGACTCATCTCCTCAGCACTGTTCAGCTCCTCTCCTCCTCAACCTCACAGGATGTTGGCGGGTAGACGAGCTGCGCTGCATGACAGGCTGGCCGGCACACTCAGTGCTCACCTCCTCATTAAGACCATTAGCTCAACATTGATCTGACACTGGGGTTACACAGCTGTTGAATTTTTTGACTGTTGCAACATCAACATGTGTCATGAAACCAAATCTGCAAGTGCTGCAGTCAGTCAGAATATACTGCAGCAGGTTTTACTGTCAGCTCAGAGCTGAGGCTGTATTATGTATTAATAAGGATTTTTCACAGGCTGTGCAGCTGTGGAATGAATTTGCCACAAAGTGCTGGCTGCAGTTTGGATTTTCATTTTTTAGATAAAAGTATGACCTTGAAATTTGCAGAGGTTGTGCTGCTTACTCACACAATGCAGCACTCTACTCTGCAGGCATCTATAGTGGCAACATGGTGGTTATGCTGAGAGGAGAAAGTGGTTTTGCTCTGGTTTGAACAGTGGGATGGTGAGAAGGCTGGCTGTGTGCAGCAGTGGGATTTTTAAACAATAACCATGGCTGAGCTTTCTCTGATCTAACCCCCGCAGGGAAGCTGCTCCGCTCACAGCATTACAAAGTCACTCAATTACTTTCATCAGGTCCCACGCCTGCAGCCCAGCCTAACAGCAGCACTGCAGCATTCAATTACATGTGAAACAATGATATTTTGATTGATGCTATTGTGTGGCTCCCCAGTAAACAAAAAAGTCAGCATGCATTTCAGAGCACACTCTTCTATCTCTCTAAACTTTAAGAAGGGCCTTCATTTCAATCTGCTCTGTGTAATAATAGGCTTTGTTCACATTTTCTAGTCTCCTTCTTTACATACACAGCTCTCCAGCTGGGAAAGATTTGTGTTCAGAATGCTGATGTTCAGAGCTGCAGTGGTTAGCACTGTCGCCTCACATAGGTTCCAATCAAGAACCTTGTCTGTGTGGAGTTTCCACGTCCGGCTATGTTCATTAGCAGCTCTGTTGATATGTGTTAGCCCTGTGCAAGAGCATTGCAGGCCCTGTGTGGACTTGACATGCAAGGCCCTGCTCACATACGTGTGCATGAATCATGGTCACATGCACATATTCTAGTTCTACTGCATGTGTAATTTCAGTGCAATAAATTTTTAACAGTATCATCATGCACATAGTCTCTGCTTTGACTTTTTGCCTTTATAATCTTTCAAAGGAAAAAATCAACTAAGTACAGGCTTTGCATCATCATGTTAACTTAGCTCAATGAGGGCCTGATTCACTGTCATGATGCAGTCCACTATATATGTCTCTATATATGCCTTGGTTCTGGGCTCTGTTCACTTTGATCATCATCCCATTTGTTTTTCCCTCATCAGACAAAGACCCTATAGAGATGCAAGGCCCTGTGCAGTCACACACTTTGCACAGCACAGCAAGGTAGCACAGCACAGCAGGTAGACTGGCTACCTGTAGTCTCCAGCCACCCTATCAAAATCACTGTTGGACCCCACTGACCCCACAAAACCCACCTACCTAATTTCAATATGTGTTGTGTCACATCCTAAAAGAATTTGATAATATTTAAAACTAGATAACCTATGTAGTCAAAATTACTCATTATTCATTATTACAATTATTATTGATTTTTTTCTAAATCGGTGCCCTATGGCCAGAGAAAAAAGAGAAAAAGGCAGTAGACCTCTCTGATGCTCTGAAAAAAAATCCTACAACTACCAGAATGCATTGCAAAAAGTGCCTTTTGTACTCAAGGCCACTCTTTTTCCCTTTCCACAAGGGTTTCTGATGGTGCTACTGTGTTTAGAGAAGGCACCCTGCAAATTTGTTTCCCAGGCCAGCATGCACGTGCTAGCCTGGGACCTTTTAGGGGCTTGAGAATCTGCTGTTTGTTCTTCTAGAGAGAAAATGCACTTTTTGAGGTGGTCTGTCAGATATAGCAGATAGGACAGATATATTGATTGAATCGTGGTCGTCAACGGACATCAGCCAATACTGCCACACTGGCTGCAGGGTCTCCGCTTTCACCTGCAGCTGTGGCCGCCTCCTCTTCTATATATTGCCTGATTCCACAGCACAATGTTCAGCCTGGTTAGACTTGTTAACTATCTATACTTTTGTTTAAACTTAAAGACAAATTGCGCTGTTTCTGTATTGTACAACCCCAGTTCCAAAAAAAAGTTAGGATGCTGTGTAAAACAAACAAGATATTTAATATTCAAATGGATAAATGTTTTTTTGTAAATATACACTCAATCTGGATTTGATGCTTGCAACATGTTTCAAAAAAGCTGTAACAGGGGCATCTTTACCACTGTGATACATCAGCTTCTCTTTTAAGAACATTGGTTTGGGAGGGAGGGTCTTGTCAGGGGTACTTATTGGTGTTCACAGCCAAAAGTATGGAGAACCAAAAATGACGCAAGTATAAATAAATAAATAAATGTATAAATAAATAATTAAATACACGAATAAATGAAAAACCAAGGGCATTTTGGTAATAAAAAAGACTATTTCTGTATTTTTACATTTATTTATTTTACATATATTTATTTATTTATTTATTTCTACATTTATTTATTTATTTATTTATTTATTTATTTCCACATTTATTTATTTATATACTTATTTATACATTTATTTATTTCCACATTTATTTATTTATTTATTTATTTATATATTTATTTATTTATTTATTTATACATTTATTTATTTCTGTGTCAGTGTCACACAGAAATGTAAATATGCTAATTAGGTTGGCAGGCCTACGTCAGTCGATGTGATCGGATCGGATCTACTAGTGCTGCCTTGATTTGGCTGGCTCTCACGTTAGCCTTTAGCTTGCTATCAGTAATGGATAGTTTTGTGCCGGCTATTGCCGCTGATTTAAGAGCATTAGCGGACAGTTTTGATCACAACGAACCTACTGACTATCTTCATAAGACAGACTAGACGGAATTATAATAGGCTGATATAATGTTACACACATGACCTTATCCATCCTCCGATGAATTGTTCTCTCACACACGCCGAACAACTGTGTAATGTCTCCAACGGTGTGTCCCAAAAGCAGGTGAGCTTCAATTATATCAGGAGGTAAAATGTATTGTGGACGTCCAAACGTCGCTCCCTCTTCCTCTGTCACTGAGTGGATTTGAAGTTCGTGGGCAGCTTCTTGGAGACCATCTAGCACCACGTCAACTTCTATGTCCCTATGAGCTGAGAGTTGTGCTAAATCTTCGAGTAATCTCTCGAAACGAAACTTAAGATAGTCAGTAGGTTCGTTGTGATCAAAACTGTCCGCTAATGCTCTTAAATCAGCAGCAATAGCCCGCACAAAACTATCCATTGCTGATAGCAAGCTAAAGGCTAACGTGAGAGCCAGCCAAATCAAGGCAGCACTAGTAGATCCGATCCGATCACATCGACTGACGTAGGCCTGCCTACCTAATTAGCATATTTACATTTCTGTGTGACACTGACACAGAAATAAATAAATGCAGAAATAAATAAATAAATAAATAAATAAATGTGGAAATAAATAAATAAATGTAGAAATAAATAAATGTGGAAATAAATAAATAAATGTAGAAATAAATAAATAAATAAATATATGTATAAATAAATAAATGTAAAAATACAGAAATAGCCTTTTTTATTACCAAAATGCCCTTGGTTTTTCATTTATTCGTGTATTTAATTTAATTTATTTATACATTTATTTATTTATTTACTTATACTTATGTCATTTTTGGTTCTCCAACAAAAGTGCTGAATGTGCATTATGCCCCACTGGCATTTGGCTAAGGTGGTTCAAGGATGTAGGAGAGCAGTCATGTTATCTCTTAGTTTGACAATGGGGAATATGCTACAGCACCAAGGTGGTTTCCTTTCTGGGTTTATCCTCTGACACTGCAGGGCTGAGTCACGGCTTACTGAGCAAACAGTAGTTAGTAATTAGCTAACTTATTTTAGCAACAGACGCCATCTTTCCATCAGGTACTGTACTGTACCGAGGTTGGACTGTATGGTACTGTTCTTGAAGACATTTCACCTGTCATGCTGAACTGAAGAAGCTTCCTGGATGAAGGGCGAAACGTCTTCAAGAACCCAACTCTGTCCAGTTGCCTACAACAATCCTTTCTTCAAATGCCATGACGTGGATGACTGAGAATCTTCACAGACGTTATGGGAATGAACTTTACTAACCTTCTGTGGTGGTGAGAGCTGATCCCTACAGTGTTTTAACTGTTGTTTTTTATTTTGGTGTTCATTTTAACATGGGCTAGGGTGGGCTAGGTATCTTCTAAAAAGTTATAATACCAGTACTCTTAATTTGATACTGATACCAATTGACTGCTTCATTCAATCCCTTTTTTCTGAAGGTCCTTCTCTATTGCTGTGAGCAAAACCATATAAATAGTTATATTTTTTCTAGATTTGAAATGAATTGAATGCAGATAGAATTGCAGAAGAAGTTTCAACACTACTTGGCTTGTCTTTTCTTCTCTTCAAAACTCTTCTGCAAACTCAGTGTAGAAAGATAGGGCTTCACACAGCCACCCGGCAACAGAACACTTCCTGTGTGGGCCACGCAGCAGCAGCGGTTTAGTGAGGTAGCCGTCAAGCACAGGCACAAGCAGGTAATGTGACCCAACCATTAGATCCAGGGGACTTTTTCTCGCAAGGAGATAAATGTGAGTGAAGGCAGCTGAAGGAAGAGGACACTTACAGCCATCACATGGTGATAAAGAGAATATCAGAAGAAAAGTGAAAAGTGGATATTCTGTATAGATTGTAAAGCCCTTTGGGACAAATTGTGATTTGTATTACTGGGCTGTATAAATAAAATTCACTTGCAAAGAGCTGATGTATTTCACAGGCACAACAAATGGAGATATTGCTAAAGAGTTGTTACTGTCGTTACATAGCAATCTGGCACTGTCAGAGCTAAAAATACTGCCAGACTTCTTCTGTGTCCGCCTAATGTCACAGTGAGAGCATGTCTAAGTGTTGTCCTTTATTTTAACTGCTGATTGTTTAGCCCCAGTGGGAGAACTCCCATCTCAGTATCCACAGAGCCACTTCACAAATGATGTGCACACTCCTCCACTGTAACTCTCTGAAGTTTCACTGCACATCGTCACTGCTGACTGCAGGCTGATCTGGTGGTGGAATCCAGTGGACAGTGCCTAGTTAAGCACAGTCAAACACAATCAGGCATATAGGGATGACTTCAGAGGCAAGTCTGAACCTAGTGTGTGTAGATACAGCCACACTAGTGTATCACACTAAACAATTTTCCCCCAGGGATCAATTAGAAAAAAAAGTATTTCTGATTCTGATTCTGATTCTGATCACACCACACTGTTAGTTGTGTTGTAATCCACAAGTGAACTTTGGGAATGCGACATCATTACTCCTGTGCTCTGAAAAGAAAGATTAGACTTCTCTGGCTGATGTGTAAGAAAAAAATCAGACTATTGTAAGAAATGAGTGTGAACGTAACTTGGCACTAAATCATCCTTGACTTTAAGCTGAATATCTTTGCTCCTCCATATACTGATGCAAGTGAAGGGTTTTGCGTTGATATTTCCTCCTGCTCAGCAGATTTATTTCTGTATTTTTAGCTCTTTCTGCAGAAGCAAGGGGAAAACTAAGCTATTAAAGATTCTTTACAATTGAGTCTGTTATTGCAGGAGGAGAGAAGGATCTATGAGTTCTAACTCTGCAAGTGATACACAGTAACAGCCTCTTTCTCTTCTCTTTCATTAGTTACACACAAGTCTGCACAATGTGCCCAATTCATGGACACACTGTTATGTTACATGTACTCTCTGTGTTCATTGCATCAGAGTGTCAAGGGGCTACTTAAAGGAGTAGTTCAGGAGTTAGGGAGGGTTTCCTCTTTGTGCCCACACAGCAGGCAGGGAAGATGGCTTCAGACATACTTCAACATCTCACTGAACCACATCACATATGCAGTCAGCTTAATAATGTCAATATATGTAGCTGTGTCAATATGGATGACAGAACAAACATGTATCGAAAATCTTTAAACTGCCGGTGTTGCAATAGGAAACACTGGAGGTCAGTGTTAGGGTCTCCTCCATATGTACAGTTGTGCTCATAAGTTTACATACCCTGGCAGAATTTGTGATTTTTTGGCCATTTTTCAGAGAATATGAATGATAACACAAAAACTTTTTTTTTTCACTCATGGTTAGTGGTTGGGTGAAGCCATTTATTATCAAACAACTGTGTTTACTCTTTTTAAATCATAATGACAACAGAAACTACCCAAATGACCCTGATCAAAAGCTTACATACTGGAGATTTTGACCTGATAACATGCACACAAGTTGACACAAACAGGTTTGAATGGCTACTAAAGGTAACCATCCTCACCTGTGATCTGTTTCTTGTAATCAGTGTGTGTGTATAAAAGGTCAGTGAGTTTCTGGGCTCCTGACAGACCCTTGCATCTTTCATCCAGTGCTGCACTGACATTTCTGGATTCTGAGTCATGGGGAAAGCAAAAGAATTGTCAAAGGATCTGTGGGAAAAGGTAACTGAACTGTATAAAACAGGAAAGGGATATAAAAAGATATCCAAGGAAGTGAGAATGCCAATCAGCAGTGTTCAAACTCTAATTAAGAAGTGGAAAATGAGGGATTCTGTTGAAACCAAACCACGGTCAGGTAGACCAACAAAACTTTCAGCCACAACTGGCAGGAAGATTGTTCGGGATGCAAAGAAAAACCCACAAATAACTTCAGCTGAAATACAGGACTAAGTAAGTGGTGTGGCTGTTTCAAGATGCACAATAAGGAGGCACTTGAAGAAAAATGGGCTGCGTGGTCGAGTCACCAGAAGAAAGCCATTACTACACAAATGCCACAAAGCATCCCACTTACAATATGCCAAACAGCACAGAGTTAAGCCTCAAAACTTCTGGAACAAAGTCATTTGGAGTGATGAGACCAAAATTTAACTTTTTGGCCACAACCATAAACGTTACATTTGGAGATGAGTCAACAAGGCCTATGATGAAAGGTACACCATTCCTACTGTGAAACACAGAGGTGGATCGCTGATGTTTTGGGGATGTGTGAGCTACAAAGGCACAGGAAACTTGGTCAAAATTGATGGCAAGATGAATGCAGCATGTTATCAGAAAATACTGGAGGAAAATTTGCACTCATCAGCCCGGAAGCTGCGCATGGGACGTACTTGGACGTTCCAACATGACAACGATCCAAAACACAAGGCCAAGTCGACCTGTCATTGGCTACAACAGAATAAAGTGAAGGTTCTGGAGTAGCCATCTCAGTCTCCTGACCTCAATATCATTGAGCCACTCTGGGGAGATCTCAAACGTGCAGTTCATGCAAGACAGCCCAAGAATTTACAGGAACTGGAGGCTTTTTGCCAAGAAGAATGGGCAGCTTTACCATCTGAGAAAATAAAGAGCCTCATCCACAACTACCACAAAAGACTTCAAGCTGTCATTGATGTTTAAGGGGGCAATACACGGTATTAAGAACTGGGGTATGTAAACTTTTGATCAGGGTCATTTGGGTAGTTTCTGTTGTCATTATGATTTAAAAAGAGTAAACACAGTTGTTTGATAATAAATGGCTTCATCCAACCACTAACCATGAGTGAAAGAAAAGTTTTTGTGTTATCATTCATATTCTCTGAAAAATGGCCAAGAAATCATAAATTCTGCCAGGGTATGTAAACTTATGAGCACAACTGTAACTAAGGAAATGTCGGCACAAAACTTCACAGCAATCCATTGAGTAGCTGTTGAGATATTTCAGTCTCTTGTCAACCAACAGACACTGAGATCCTTAGAGCCACACCACTTGATTTAGCCACACATATTGGGCAAGTTATAAATTGCCCAAGGCAAAATGTACATTTTGAGCTGCTGATGATGGGGAATTTAGGTCATTAGGGTACATCCTCAAGTCAAGTCAAGTGAAGTCAATTTTATTTATAAGCACATTTAAAGCTATAGTTAGTAATGTAAGTAATGTAGTTAGTAATGTTGAGAGAGCTGTTGAAGAGCTAGCAAGATTTGAAAGTAGCACCTCCTCTAAGCTCCACCACCTCCTCCCCCTCCCATCAGTGCTCCGTCCAAAACCACGCCCCACGTCAAGTAAAAACGCTCAATGCTGCATGCAGGAAGCACAGATCCTATAAGTTAGATAAGCAGTATGTACTGACGACCGGCTTACACCGACAGAGAAGCTAATGTTAGCATTGGGCTAATACAAGCTCAGTTGGCAAACGTTACATATTTCATGAAAATAACAAATCCCCCCGAAGCAAAACAAATAATTACCTGTCCAACAGAAACACAGTAACCTCTGCATCACTTTTCAGGCCCTTCAGATGCCTCAGTTGTCTCCACAGCTCAAAGGCTGCACCGATGTTGACTCTGGTTTGTCCTCTAGCTTTATCCAGAGCCTTTTTCATCGCAGCCTTTTCTGCCTCCGGCTTTCTTTTCTTTGCCTGTTTAGCAGGCGAGCCATTACAAGTAATGCTGGAAGTGGTATTTTGGCTGCATTTTCTCTGCCATTGTCCCTTTATGAACTTATTCTCCTGCTAACTTGGTATTTCTGCTGAGGAGTGTGCCGAATATTTCCGGCAACAGTGAAACGTGATGAGTGTGCATGCGGGGAGGAGGTTTGGGACAGAGGGGGGCGTGGGCAGGACGAGACATAAAGGCATCTGATTGGTTCTTTCCATTCGGACCGAATGGCAGGGATTGTTCAGAGTTTTTGCAGGCCTGCAGCTGACACAGAGGTCTGATTCTTTTTGTTCCTTTTTCTGAATACATAATGTATTGACTACTCTCAGGATGGAAGGACCATTTCACCCAGTATAACAAAAAGTGTTTCTGAACAGGATTACCAACTATAGCTTTAATACAATAAAATAATGTTTTTTAATAAGTGTAGCATGGTAAACAGCAAGAACAGCAGGGATAACATAAAAATACCAGTCCACGCAAAAAATATAAGCACAGTAAAATAAAAGTGAGAGTACGGCCTTAAGGACTCTAAAAAGCCTGAGAAAAAATGTGAGTCTTAAGTCCTGCCTTAAAAATATCAACAGAGGGGGAACACTTACTTGAAAAAGGCTGGCTGTTCCAGAGCTTCGGGGCCCTTCTCCATCAGTCTTGATTGTGGGACAGCTAAAAGCAGCTGGTACGACGATCTGAGCAACTAGGGCTTAGAAAGTGGGCAGAGGAGCTCAGATTGGTACTGGGGCGTTAGGCCATACAGAGCTTTAAAAACAAATAAACCTTAAATGTTGTCCTGTACATTACTGGAAGCAAAAGAAGGGACACCAAAACCGGTGCGATGCTGTCGCACTTCTTGGTACCAGTCAGTAATCTGGCACTGGCATTCTGCAGGCGAGCCAAGGATGACTGGTTGAGTCCTAAATAAAGGCAGTTGTAATAATCCAGTCAAGAGGAAGTTTAAGTGTTTGTAACAATCTTGAGGTTATTGAAAGACAGGAGTGGTTTGATCTTGGTGACATTTCTGGAAAAAACAGCCTTTCACAAGGGAGTCTATGGGCCCTATCTTACACCCGGCGCAAGGCGCAAGGCGCAAGCCGCCGGCGCAATGGATTTAATATATTCAAGGAGTGTCCAAATCCTCCTTTGCTGTCTCCCCCCGGAGATGCGAGTGATATTTTGTCCTGCCCCGCCCACTGCGCCACCGGCGCAAAGCAGCATACACCTATCAGGTGTGCCCAAGTGCCCTCATTAATTCACCGGCAAGTTTAGGCTGAACATGCAATAAACCAATCAGAAAGCCAGCTCTCATCACATATAAGAGGTAGGCGCACCAGCGGCGCAAGCACTGCAAGCATGATGGCGGATTTACAAGGAGGAAATAAAGAGAAAAGATTGACAAAGCGAGGAGACAGATCTCCTGGTTCGAGAAGTGAAAGCGTGAGAGCGCGCAATATATGGAGACACGTCTCCAAAGCAGCTTCATTTGTACATAGTTTATTTTACACCTGCAAAACTATTTCAATAAATGAACCACAAATGTCATGCAAATATGTAACTGGTTAGTTTTACACTAAAGCACCTTGAAATTGTGTTGTATTTTATAATTAGACAAAAAATTAGACACGAATATATGATCGTGAATTGTACATTTTGTATGTTACAGATCATAATTGTTTAATCCTTGTTTTTCTGGATCACAACAAACATGCAGACAAACAGCTGTCATGCTGACTCATCTGATAAAGACGATCTGACAGCCGTGATCACCTCCCGTGCGCACTTTACAGGTCTGTTTAGATTTATTAGGCTTTATACTCATAAATTACTTTGTTTTTCCTTATTAGTTAGTTTATCTTTAAAGAAACACGCACGCGCATGGCCATCCATCCATCCATCTTCTTCCGCTTATCCGGGTCCGGGTCGCGGGGGCAGCAGTCTAAGCAGGGATACCCAGACTTCCCTCTCCCCAGACACTTCCTCTAGCTCTTCCGGGGGAATCCCGAGGCGTTCCCAGGCCAGCCGAGTGACATAGTCCCTCCAGCGTGTCCTGGGTCTTCCCCGGGGCCTCCTCCCGGTGGGACATGCCCGCAACACCCTCCCAGGAAGGCGTCCAGGAGGCATCCGGTATAGATGCCCGAGCCACCTCAGCTGGCTCCTCTCGATGTGGAGGAGCAGCGGCTCTACTCTGAGCTCCTCCCGGGTGACAGAGCTCCTCACCCTATCTCTAAGGGAGCGCCCCGCCACCCTGCGGAGGAAACTCATTTCGGCCGCTTGTATCCGAGATCTCGTTCTTTCGGTCATGACCCAGAGTTCATGACCATAGGTGAGGGTAGGAACGTAGATTGACCAGTAAATCGAGAGCTTCGCCTTTCGGCTCAGCTCCTTCTTCACCACGACAGACCGGTGCAATGACTGCATTACTGCTGCCGCTGCACCGATCCGCCTGTCAATCTCACGCTCCATCCTCCCCTCACTCGTGAACAAGACCCCAAGATACTTGAACTCCTCCACTTGAGGCAGGGGCTCTCCTCCAACCCGGAGGGAGCAAACCACCTTTTTCCGGTCGAGCACCATGGCCTCGGACTTGGAGGTGCTAATTCTCATCCCAGCGGCTTTGCACTCGGCTGCAAACCGCCCCAGCACATGCTGAAGGTCCTGATTCGAAGGAGCCAACAGGACAACATCATCCGCAAAAAGCAGAGATGAGATCCCGTGGTCCCCAAACCGGACTCCCTCCGGCCCCTGGCTGCGCCTAGAAATTCTGTCCATAAAAATAATGAACAGAACCGGTGACAAAGGGCAGCCCTGCCGGAGTCCAACATGCACCGGGAACAGGTCTGACTTACTGCCGGCAATGCGAACCAAGCTCCTGCTCCGGTCATACAGAGACCGCACAGCCCTTAGCAAAGGGCCACGGACTCCATACTCCCGAAGCACCTCCCACAGAATGCCACGAGGGACACGGTCGAATGCCTTCTCCAAGTCCACAAAACACATGTGAACTGGTTGGGCAAACTCCCATGAACCCTCAAGCACCCTGCGGAGGGTATAGAGCTGGTCCAGTGTTCCACGACCAGGACGAAAACCGCATTGTTCCTCCTGAATCCGAGGTTCGACTATCGGCTGAATTCTCCTCTCCAGTACCCTGGAATAGACTTTACCAGGGAGGCTGAGGAGTGTGATCCCCCTATAGTTGGAGCACACCCTCCGGTCCCCCTTCTTAAATAGAGGGACCACCACCCCGGTCTGCCAGTCCAGAGGCACTGTCCCCAACTGCCACGCGATGTTGCAGAGGCGTGTCAACCAAGACAGCCCTGCAACATCCAGAGACTCAAGGTACTCAGGGCGGATCTCATCCACCCCCGGTGCCTTGCCACCGAGGAGCTTCCGAACTACCTTGGTGACTTCAGCCTGAGTGATGGATG